>CM032668.1:16683923-16717760 GCA_019095985.1 Streblospio benedicti | reverse complement strand
TTTGATATTTTATGTGTCCCATGGGATGCACATCTTTTTAGTTCTTTGCATCCTACTGAAAAATGATGAGTCCTGGACTCAAGATGCGCATCTAGATTAATCACTGAATACAACTATAGATGCGGTCGTCAGAGTCTCGTCACATACATTTTAGTGATGTGACGAGACTCTGACGTATGTCGAGACTCTGGTAACCACATATAACAATTTTTAAAGGGGTCTCAATACATAACATAAATAGCTTTGATACATCTTGTTGTGTCCGAGAATGATCCCATATTTATTCAACAGTGTCATGATGAATTGTGTTATTGAGATCTAGATATATGAATTCAGAAGCAGTGTTTCTTTTCCTTTAATATGTGTCACCTATGTCTCATCAGGACCAACAGCACTGCTGCTGCTGATGCATGGTTAATGCGACCTTAGAGTTCACATGATAAAAGCTTGAGTAGGTGCGCTGGAACGTCTTTGTATGCCGTGTGGCTGCACTCTCGCCTTTCCTGGAGTATGTAACTAGTCTTACAAGTCCGGTTCGGTTTCTTTTGCCTTGTTCAGGACTCCCTTATTAACACAAAATATAATGGAAAAGCCTGGAAAACAGACCACTGATGACTTTAAAAAATAATTTTATCTACTGCCTTGAAAACTAGGGTTGGGGCTTTTATGAAACCAAACCCTTAGTATGTGCCTCTTTCATAATGATTCTAATCACATATAAAACATATTCTCTTCAGTTTAGACTTATAGCGATTTATTCATTTTCAATATGGTTCACTTTTAGGAAAACTTACTTAATAGCCCTGCTTCCAAATAAGAAATGCATATTAATAACGGTCATGCCTTGAATGAACGGCAACATAATATCCTGTCACCACTAAAAACCACATGTCTCTGCTTTTGTAATTTTTAATGGATTTTTTCTCCCATCACCCTGTATATCCTTTAATCTGAAAATAATGACTTAAGAATGATTTTGTTTAAAGACGCCACATTTTAAAAAAAAAAATGGTGCCTTAGTTAAGTACTTTTGAGGTAAAATACATCTTTTGAAAACCTTTTTTATTTTCTATTATTTTATCATGGCAACTGAATTCACGGCGGAGATGAAGGGGTATTTTGTCCACCTGCTTGTGTGTTTGCAGCCACCCACACGGATCATTTCTCAAGGCATATTTATTGTTCTATAAATTCTCTGTAAAGTGTATTTCAGTACCTGGTTGTGTTTTCTTTACAAAGTGTTATTTATTAAAGAACAGTTTTCTTTTTCACAAAGTAGTATTTGTTGTTAAGCTTTGAATTTGCAGCGGAACGCCATTGCCGTCGAAATTCCTGGGTTTTTAAAAGTAAGTTTTAAAAAGGCCTTGAAAATATGGTACGCCGGGCAATTTTTTAATGAGCCTGTAATTACTATATTTTTCAGTGGTCATTAAAATTTTATTATGAAAATTCTGATGAACAAAAAATAAAACAAGACTTCATTTTTTTCTTTTATTTATGTTCTTTTCTACACTTAACAAAACGTTGATAAAGAAAAAAAGGATTTGGGCAATGCCTTTGGAAGCTACCACTGATGACTTAAAACATTTTTTTATACAAGGTATTTAGTGGTATGAGTCCTTACAAAATGACTGCTCACCGCAAAAAGTGACTTACTTGCGCCCCAAAATTTTGACATCGATCTGCTGGTATATAGGAGATTGTTTCTTAGTCATAACAGCTCCCTGAGCTAAACAAGTGGTTACCTGTGCTTCCACTCTGTTTCTTCTTTGAGCCGAGTGTTCAAAGCTATGGAAGTCTCTGCAACATACTTTGCACTACATTTACCACATTCAAGCAGGGTGCTCATATCACATATAGTCATTTTCTTTAACATGTACTCAGGTTTAACAAACAACTAGTATTTGAGGGTATTGTAATGTTTTATTTAGATTTGAACATGAATGTCGTACACGATGTTGAAGATTCTCTGTACTTTTTCTGTTATTATTGGGATAATTCACTATTGTTAAGTTGTTCCAAGTCACTTTCTTCTGGATTTCTTCTTTTCAGTAATGAATAAATCCTGGCTTCTGTATTAATTAATGACTAGCACTGTATGTGTGAAATATTTAAGTTCTTAAAAAGGTAGATGCGCTACCAGGTAAACCGATACGTGTTTTCAAACCGATTCCTATGTAATTTAGTGATGTGTTGGTTTGCCAGCGCGTGGCAGTTTGTGCATCTGCCATACATTTATGAAGTAGACGTAGATAGACAACTGTTGAAACCAATCTTGTTGGTCATGACATCTTCCAACATCAATGTGCATTTGCATATCCGTTGCTAAAATCCGATTGCATCATTTAGATCCTGTCGTACATATAAAAATTCAGTCATTCTCATAATCAGGGCTTAATATTCAATTCACAATTAATTGGAAATTGTAAGACTGCATGCATATCATTTATGGAGAGTGTAATAGAGATTCCTGTGAATCGACGAGGAGTTTCAAGCTTCATTTATATGTTTTTAAGTTTATATAGGCTGTGTATTTGTTGAATACAGTGGAGCCTGTCCATACGAACACCTCCATTTTAATCACATCTAGACTACTATTTACCTAAAAAAACTGCTCTGTACACAATCAAGCAATGAACCCTTTCACGTCAGTTGCTTTACTGGTCATGAGGAATTATGTGAACAACCTAACTTGTCTTATGTGGACACTTTTCTCTTTTTAATGAAAGTCAAGATAGATTCAAATGTATAATGAGTTTAAGCTCAATTTCATTTATAGCAAGGATTGCGATAAAAGGTTTTTTTAAGTACGGGTGTAGTGGCTAATTTATAGTCGAACCTATTTATTTCAGCTATTTACAATTACGATGAGCCTGGCAAAGAACATCGAATAAAGTTATCTATAGGAGACACAGTCCACATTCTCAAACAATATGCAGGTAGTATTTTAATTTTTGTTTTGCAGAATTCCTAGATTTTGATCATTTAGTTATGATCTCTTCGAATTTTTCTTAAAGAATTATTATCAAGTGTATTTTTAACTTTACAATTGGCAATAGTCTTAACAATTGTATTATCATGGTTGCTTACTTATGTTTTCAAATGTAAAAATACAATTGTATGTGTCTGTTTAGATTGGTACTATGGACACAATACAAGGGATCGATCCAAGAAGGGAATTTTCCCTAAATCCTTCATTTACATCAAGGAAGCAGTCATCAGAAAATCTGGGTAAATAAGATAATTGCTTTTCATTATTGACTTATCACATGCTTTGCTTTTCATCTGCCATTGAAGACCAAATGGCTAAGATGATAAATTTATTCAACAGGCTAATATATTCCAGGCTGGTAAAGAATTGATAACACTGGTTTGTGATCTGCAATGCATATTGGAATTCCGTTTTATAGGCCACTATTAAATAGAATGAATAAAGCTAGTAACAAAAATGTTGCTTTCATCGCTTTTGCAATCATATATATGAAATCAATTTTTCTTTCCTTTTTTCTGTAAATATAGCATGTCTTATTATTTATAAATAGTGTTGTTTTGTAGTGCTTTAAGCTTTACTATTTGTAATAAAATGCACTTTCTGTGATTAAATAATATTATCATTAAACAATACATTGTATCATAATTCACCACCAAATGTTCCTAACACAAGGTTCAAATTGAGCCAAAATCACAAAGTAACATCATGAGAAATCTCTGTATCCATGACTAGTATCCATACCTTTTTTGAATGATTATGTAAGTATTTTCCATAAGTCAAAAAATATATTTACATTTATATAAACCCATACATTGTTACTGACACGAAATTAAAAAAAAATCTCTGTGTAATATGTTATTGTAGTAATACAAATTTTCATTCCTACACTGTTGCAGATTATACATGTGTACTACTTTCCATTAATTCTTTTTTGTTTTTTTCATCAGATCGTATGAGACTGTTGTGCCAAAAGAACTGCCTATTGTTCAAGAGATAACGTCAGTCATGCGGGAATGGGGTAAAATATGGAAACAGCTGTTCATAGTAAGTCTTAGATATGTTTCGTACATGTATGATAATTTGTTTCCAACCCTCTCTCTCTCTCCTATCGCTCTTAGCAAGCATATTAGAGCGGAGCGAGGTGATTGCAAATGAATTTTCGTTTTGCAAGCATTGGGAAACACATGCACATTGTACATTATATGTATAATAGTTTGTCAATATTTTAAGTTGTACTTAATTTACACCTGGCTATGGTTCTCATTAAATAGTCATAAATGTTAATTAATATTTTCCATTGCATCTGGCTATGTTTCTCATTATATAGCTGTTAATGTTCATTAATATTTTCCATAGCAAACTGTCTTAATAGTGCTTATCTCGGTGTGACTTTTTATAGGAGACGTCCAGTGGGAAGGAGTCCGTGAAACAGAACTTCGTAGAGATACATTACATGATGACAGACCTTTTCAAATGGCGGAAACGAATCATGGCAAGCACCGTCACAGTGGTAGGTCTTATTGCTGGATATTAGAATTACCACTTTGTTTTCTCAGAAGTGTATACCTACTGGGATAAGTCAAAGTCGAAGAAAATGAAAGCTTAAATGTAGAAACCACTGTAATTTTATCATCACTGCTATGCCTTTATGAGATTTTGATTATGTTATACAGCAATGCAATATGATTTGTAAAAAAAAAACGATGAACACTTTAAAGTAATGATGATGATATTGAATTGTGCAGGATGAACTCAGGGATATGCAACAGAAAGTTTCCAATTTAATAGACATGGGCAATGCGTAAGTATTTTGTTTTATTATTTATCAATTCTCAACAGTATTAGAAATGTGCAATTCAATAAACACGAAATATCGTAAGAAAAATTTCTGTGCCACATCTATTCAAAGTGTAATATTAACCATAAGTAAATTTAGATGCTTTTTCTTTGTTTAAAGATGTATGATAAGATTGTTAAAATAAATTAAAATAGAGAAAAATAATCTCTATAAACTTTGGGTTAAAATTATAAATAAACATGATGTGACTTTGAAATGCTAATGAGTTCTTCATGCTTCGGTTTGGCCTCAAGTTTTATTTTCTTTGAATGCACAGTGTCGTTATCAGAGACTTTAGTATATTTGTCAAAACCAAAGGCATCTGCATCAATGGATGTGAGTTAAAAAACATGTCTTTGAAATGAGTTTTAGAAAAATAAGTAATGCAAGGCTTTCATTCTAAAATCTTTACAAATCCGCTTTCAACAGAAGATCAAATCCATTGATGCAGTTGCATATGGTCAAAACGTATCAAACTGTAACTTTGAGTTCATCTTGCTTTTTTCTCCAGCCGTCTTGGCCTCGACTTGGTTGTCAGAGACCAGGAGGGAAACATCCTTAAACCAGATAAATCGTCCACAATTAACCTTTATAAACAGGTTGGTATTTGGATTTATATTTCTTTCCCATAGGATTATAATGAATTGTACAGATTTATTTTCTTAAAACTGAACTCACATCCACTTTGTAACTTTTAGAGAAGAATTAACTTATATTTGCACATAAATGGTTGTAAGTTTAAACTAACGAGCTACGTAGAATTTATTTTATTCTCTTGATTATACAATTCTATCTTCCAATGGTACTTGGTACTAACATGACTTCAAAAACTGCTGAATTATTTTTATCACATTATATTCTCATTTAAAAGTTTTCTACCTTCATTTTGTTATTATGTATAAACTGTCAATATTTTTTACCAGTAATTGTATAACACTTTTATAAAGTTCTTTTGTCAGTTTAGCAATTTACCTTCTCTTTGATCAATAGAATTGTGATATAGTAAAATAATACAACCAACGTTTCCTTGAAGATCAGCTTTTTTCATGTTCCTACAGAATCTATGTAATCTATCATACAATCTTCTCACCATCAAATCACTTGACTTCTACTCTTGAAGATGTTTTACATAATTATATAAATAGAAAAATAATGTGTCATTTCACCTTCTTCTCATGGTCCTAGGGACAAGCCACATTATTAAGCATTTGGAAGCAGGGAATCAAGAAACATCCTCATCTAGTTGAAGTAATTTTGTCTTTTTATCCCACCAAGATGTTTTTATTTGTTATTTTTCTAGATTTGTCATTTGACTGAAGAATTTATTGTCATTTGCAATCTCATAGTATTTTTTTGTGATAGTAAATACTTTTGATTTGAAACCTTGAAAAACAAAAAAGATTTACGGTATACAATTATCAAGCAAGTCAAATGTGAATCCTATAGGCATAAATGTGTTACCGTTTCATAGACAAAAGAATAATTTTCATTTTTTTTGTTATCTTAATAATAATTTTATTGAGAAATATACACATGTGTAAATATAATGATAGTAATATGTTACAGGTAATAACATATCTAAAAGTCATTTTGTAGGCTGAGTTTTTATATTATCACATAATCTTCCCTAGTTTTTAATGTCTCTGCATGCCTAATTGTACGAAAAATGATTAAAACTAGAAATTGAATTAGCATGGTTCAAATTTATTATTGCCCATATTATATCAAGATGAATTGAGTTTGATATTCTAAAGTCCGATCCATTCAGTTTTAATGACACACTCATTTTCTCCTAAATTCTCATGATTGTGATGTGAAGCTATATTGTGTATATCTCAGAGTTCGTAATACTCCCTTCAAGTCTTGGTATGCCCCGCTCACTCATTTCCTCTAAAATTTTCATGATTTCCAATGTGAAATTATAATTTTTATATCGCTTATAGATATACGATGCTCGTTAAAAATCTCATTCTTGAAATATGTGCAAAGTGAAACAGAATCATGTCATTTTAATTGTCAGTTTTCATCAACGCATGACTCCATAGTTTGCAATACACTTTTCTTTATGTTTTCAGAGTTATATTGGGTGAAGGTGCTATTATTTTCTAATATCTACGTTAGTTATTCAATGTGTAATAATAAGCGTGTTTGTCTTATTATTCTTGTTATGTATCATCTGATCTCAATGTTTTTAACACATTGATTCGTTGTATTCCTTTACTCACCTAAATACATATTTAATGCTCTCTGACGTAGGGTATCCTAAATGACAAGTGATTCAAATATGATTTCACAGATCAAGGCAAATGAATACATTTTTGTTGTTCATGTGCGATTTTTTCCAATATTGAATTGGATGTGTGTTATCTATGTGGTAGATTGCAATACTCTGCCCATATCAATAAGTCGCATTTTTTGTAAATGTAATATTCTGCTATTTTTGATTAATAATATATGTTGTAGCAAACACTATTTCACGTGTTGTTCTCTTATTGTACAACCATTAACTATTTATCAATGTTGAGATATGATCATGGTTTCATTAACTAACTGCACAATTGGCTATTCAAATATTGTGTGAACCATGGTGTTGTTTCATATACTAATAGTTATGTTGAAAATATTTCTCTGTAATTCTTTAATTTCTCCTATAAGATTATAAATCCTAATCATAAAAAAGTACTTTCCGGTAGGACACTTCTAAGACCTTATGTTTACTATTTGTTTGAAAGACCAGCTAAAGTTGCTTTTATGTATGATGGGGACTTGCACAGAGGTAGGTTTAAGAATTACAGCTCACAGTTCCCACAATTGGGTGCTCAATAATGGCATGATACATGATATAATATATGCCTGATCAACAATAGTGGAAGCCAAGCGCTCCATATGTTAAACTTACCACTGCAAATTTTGATAATTAAAGGATAAGACTTTTGAATAAATATTCTACCTAGTAGTTTCATGGCATGATTTCTTTTATGATTGTTTGATAGATCTATACATTTTCACATTCATTACGTTCTCCCCTTGTTTTAATCATAAATGAAATAATAATATTTTGTTTCTTGCAGCATTTATTAGCAACAAAAAGAATTGAGGAGGAACGAGAATCTGTGAGTTAATAAGTTTATTATGTTTTTACCCCGCAAAAATAAATGATATACGTAAAACGATTCATACCAGTAATCTTAGATTTTTTTTATAAGAGCTGAGAGAAACTGTAGTGAAACAGTCACTGTGATTATTTCCTTGTTGCCTGCATCATCCATTGCACAATAAATACATAATTATTGAAAAATGTTTTTAATACTATTAGTAAATCAGTTTAAATATGATTTTATCCCACAGACGACGGGCTATCAACAAAGAAAGGGCACCAGCTTCAACCTTCTCGTCACGATTACAAACTTCGTATGCAATATTGGTGATGATTCGGACGTCCTGATCAGCCTCTATGATGCCAAGGAGGGCGCCTACATCAGGTAGGCCTTTCATCCAATTCATCACCAGTTTGTATCTTGCCATTTGCAAACCATTCAGCAAAAATAAACCATTTAGTGTTCTTTCATTTTCTCTCTTAGTTTTAAAGTGATTTTAAAGAGATTTGTAGTTACTTAATAATGTGATGGCCTTGAGAAATTTGGAGGAATTGCTTATATCGTGAATACTTACATCAGGCATACTACATGTACAAGGGATCACTGCTTATATTCATACACGAACCCAAAGACTCTAACCTAAGCATACTTTGTTTTTGTTTTTAATTAAACTAAGACTTTAGCAAAGTACTGCTTTTTGGCAATAGACATTTTTCTCAGCGTTTACATTTGATTTTAGTGAGAACTACTTACTGAAGTGGAGTAGTAAAGGAGTGCCCCGTGACCAGGATCTGCTCAATAACATACGCGCTTTATTTACGGTCAGTTCATTATATTCAAAATCTACTGAATACTAGAAACTCATCGTCTTTCATCTGTAGGGATAACAGTAAAATCCACAACATAGCATAACCAACTGATACATCTGCGCAATCAAACTAACCTTGAGACATTGGAAGACTTGAGGAGAGCAATATCGATATATCGAGGTTCTGCTGTATGTGCCATTATTGGAATGAATTGAATGAAATCGTAAAACGTCATATACATGCAGGGATTAGGAAATAGTTACATGATCGCTATGTCATCAGAGTGATATGTTAGAGTGGAAGAAATGCTGAAGAAAATTAACGAAAGTATTGCTGAACTGTTGTAAAGTTCTAGATTGCTGTATGTACAATACTACATGCACATCAGACATTTAGATATCAAGCCAGAGCTATGCTTTTTTCCATGCTATGGTCAATGCCCATACATGATGATAATATCTCCAAGGTAGAGTGCATGGTTTTTGTTATAACTGAAAGTAGTGAAGAAAACAAGCCTAGATGAACATGAATACATATTTGTTTAGTGAATGTTATGTGTTTTGGTGTTGACAACATGATAGACATTGCTCAGGTTTGACATCTATCTTGCCAGTAAATTCTGACAATGAAATTCTTTTATTATAAGCAGATGGGAACTCTTTGCAATATGAAATACAGTATACGTTTCATATATTTCAATTCTGTCAGCATCAGACTGATCGTCCTCTTTCTGTTTTTCAGGATTTAGGCCAGAGAGACACAGAGAGAGAAAAAGTGTACATTGTTTGTGAAATAATCCGTATCGGTGGCATGGAAGTCAACCACAGTGAGAGAAATGACAAGAAACACAAAGACACCCTTAAACTCAAAAGGCCGTTTGGAGTTGCAGGTATTAAAGTATTTTCTTTTCCTTTGCGTTGCAAATTTCCTGGGCAAAGTTTTCTTTTAAAATTATCCTGCTGTAGAATTCGATTACCAAATAATTGATAGCAGGAGTAAATTAATAATATCTTATCCCTGGTCACAGTAAATGTCAATATTTGAAATAGTGCAATATGTAATTTGTATTTAGGAAAGAAATTTCGTAGTGAATATACATATTATGTTTAATTGTCTTTTCTTACCACTGAGTTAATTGAAATTGAGAGGCTGTCTATATGTATGGAGATGAAAGCATTAAATAGAAATTATAAAAATTCTTTATTGTTTCTTGAAAATATAACTCAGCGGTAAGGAAAGACAATCAAACATAATAGTTTACCTACTGCCACTTACTTAATACATACAATATTATCAATACTGTAGTGAACATAGTTTTTATTGCTCTTTGATGTTCTGTCTTCAGTTCTGGATGTGACTGATGTGATAAAAGGGAACATTGAAATGGAGGGGGACAAAGAGATCTGCCTGCCGGTCCAACAGTGAGGATATTTCTATAATGTTACGTTTTTCACTCCACATGCTTTTTCACATCTCACTTTCCGTCCCAATTACTGAAAAATGTCTTCGAACATTTTGCGTAGGTCACAAGGCTCTCAAAATGCAGCGTTTTGTTCATAAACCTTCACATATAACGCCCAGTTTGTGAACTTTGCCGTGGTTACTCAGTAATTTACCTCGTTCTGGATTCAAGATGGCGTCTGCACCATTAGTGCATATTATCAAATAATTTGATTTGTTTTAAGTTGATTTTTTTTCAGTCACCTGTAAAATGTTAGTAATTGAGTTTGTGCTTTACTTTACTGTATTTTTTTTTTATTTATTTTTTTTTTTCTGATTTGAATTTTCTATTTATTGATAAAAAATGCATGACAAATACTAAAAACTATCAGCATTGATGATATTTCAATGAATAGTTTATCTACAAACATTGGAAATGTGGAAAAGTAAATCAATGAAAAGAAGCGAGAAAAATGCTGATTCTCTAGTTGGTTAAAAAAGCCATAAAGAATTGAGGAGTTAAAAACTGCAATGTTTTGTCTGTTTTTCTGTGCTAGATGTGGTGATAAAGACTCGTTGGATGCACTTCTCAGAAAGATTACAAGGTGTTTCTTACTCTTCCATTGCGGATTGTTCAACCTGACAAACCTTAGTAACTTTATACCACGTTTGGTGATTCTTTGCTCTTGCTTCATTTACTGCCACCCACTGTATATTCCAGATCATCCTCAAGTATATCAGATTTTCAAAAAAACTCTTTAGTACCAAAGAAATTGTCACGTATTTTCTCAGTCATGCTTCATTCTCGTGTAAGAGCTGAGTTTTGTTAGTGGTCCTTAAAAAAAATTATTAGAAAAGTTTGTGTGATTTGACTCCTTTTTGACCTGTTTGAACTTTCAATGTGTATCATTTTTTATACTCTCATTAAGTAATTGAATTGCATCCAAAAGTAAATAAACATTGATTGAATTGCATCCAAAAGTAAATAAACATTTTTGTTGCTAAGAATGGCATGAGCTAAATCTTTGTTTTGAATGATCAATATATGGCATGTTTTTTTCATAATAGATTATACTAGATAAATAGAAATTCAAATTTCCTTGACTGTCACTGAAATAGAAGATATAGAAGTATATATTATTTGATTTGAATATCTCGTTTGTACACATATATAATCAAAGCTTATAATGAAACAAGCTGAAAGTCTATATCATAGTCACTATATATAATTGTAGATAATAATAACGATTCATTAACTTCAACAAATGGCTTTATGCCCCCATTTCAAGTAGCCGAAGTGAAAGCCCGATGATCCTGTACTATCAGTAGATGCCTTAATATATGTTTTTGGGCGTGAGCAGCTTGAAATGGATCCATAGTGGTACGTCACAGTTCAAGCCAAAGCAGCATGACCACCCAGTCCAACCTAATCATAAGCCTGTAGACAGGCTGTTGGCTGCTTGTTTGTCACCCAAAACAAACAGAAGCAAGCCGATGACAGTACAAATGCACCTAAAATTATTAACGAGTATTTAGGCCCTCCTGAAAGGCTCTCGACCACGGCCAGAGCAACTTAAAGTCGGCAGAAAGTAGTTCCGGCTGGTCACACTTAGCCCCAATGCAGTGCAAAAGAAGAAAAATCACCACAGGAATAATTAGGGCCTGCCCAAATAAATTTAGGATTTGATTGAAATGGAATTTCCAACATTAACGTCTTAAATGCTCCAAAAATGCCCACTTCACTCCTGCAACTCAGGAAATGGCTTATTTCCTCCCAGAATTGAAGCGGGACCACTTTCAAACACGCCTGGATACAACATTTTTCCCTATTACGCCTGTGTCAAGCTTCACTTCGGCTATGTGAAGTGGAACTGAAATCAATGATAATCCAAATCAACTTTACACGGTTCCCTGAACTTTTCACATAACTATTGTACTTGTATGTTGAATTTTATGGCTGTAAATATCATTGCTTTTTTTTTACAGGAATTCAGTTAGTTGTCTAGATTGCTATTATGTATAATACTGAATGTTAGTATACTAGTAGATCATGTTTTTTTGTTTCTTTTGCTTATAGAATACCGAGAGACAAAAAGTAACGTTATTTTTTCTTATTTTGGTATATTTTATTTTTTGCATGTGGATGGGTGTACAAAGTAGTCGGACACTATGATAATGTGTATATCTTATTGAGGTCTTGCACTTTCAAGAAAAGTAGATAATCATTGTAAGTAGAAAATACATGATAGAAAATGCTTTTTTTTTCTTGCATATGGGAATGCCTTACACAGTTTGATATATAAATTCATAATTTGTGTATTATGCACAGAATACATATATAAAGAGGCTATCAATGTCAATCAACACATGTGTGGTGATCTTCAAAACTTTGATACATGTAAAATTCTTGAAGTCAAAGTGTCATGTTTTCATCCGTATTATTAATGAGCAGGGTGTTCGTCAGAGCCCATTACATGATAGGCTCAAGTTATCGTACTTTGTAATATTTTAGGCAGTGCTTATTGCCAATGTACAGTCACATAGCACGGTGATACAAATACTGATAAAGAAGAGGTTGAAGCTTCAAAGCATTGTTTTGGGAACGTAATACCAGAAGTTTTGTAAAACAACTTGCATTTACCATGTTCTACTTTATAAGCATATACCAACTTACACGACTATCAAAGTATTTACCATGAACATTATAGGCATTTTTGAATATAGTCGTCTTTCCCTTATTTTCACTTGTTACAGATACTTTTCTTTATGGTGATTTTTCTATTTGATAGAAACTTGCACAATAGTTTCACGTAGTACAATTAAGTACCATATTACTGCACGTTAATGTAAATATTTTTTATACCTTTCGTTTCCTCCGTTTGGGGTATTTCCTCTTTCAAAAGACATTTGCTTTATTTCAAAATAGAAATCATCCTTTCATATGAACAAAGTCGATCTTAATACATTTTGATTATAAATAGCTTACTTTATGACATATTTAATAAACATTTTAAAGTACGTTTATTCACTCTACGAAAAAAGATTTCTTATTTTCAGAAGACGTTATACAAGTCATTTTAAATTTTTACACAGTTGTGCAGTCCGATTACACAGTTTAATGGTTTTGATTCATTGAAAATATTAATAAGTTTTTAATATTTTCACATGAAATATGTGCACGTGAGCCTCATGTTTTTCTAGGATTGGGGAAAAGGAGAATTTGGATAGTCTGCTGAAGAAAGTGGTTTCTTCAAAAGAACTGACCAAGGGTCAAGGTCTGTGGGTGACACTTAGAAAATTACACGGAGAATTACCGCAAGTAAGACTCACCATTTTGTAAAACATCTTGTTCGAACCAGCCCTCTTAAAATGCACTCGTTTCTATTAGTAAAAGGCCGTTGTCATGTTGTCTGTCTACACTCATTACAGTGGCAGTAATATCATGTCCTAGCAACTGGCTACAGTGAGACAGACATCACTTTTAGCAGACTTACCTCTGGTTTTGCTCTGCTGTTCAATCTGGTGACACGTTTCTAAATTTCTCCATGTAATTACGATTTTAGGACTAGACCTCAGGTACAAATGATCCAATCGAAGATGGCCTTAATTTGGACTCTGTCATTGTTGCCACTTCCATCAGAGGCCATGAATTAGTATTTGTAAATTATCGAACATATTCTGCAGGGAGAGAATTAATAATTTCACCTCATATTCGTAACATAGTTAATTCCTCTGACTTAGAAAAAACTGACATTTTTAATTTATGAAAAATGGAAAGTTCTGCCTGACTTTATTCAAATTGCTTGGAATGTCGGAAACGATAAAATGTTCCCAAAATTTATCATATCTCACTTTAAATGTATTTTTTGCTATGAATGTAAAGTTTTATAAAATGTATAATGAAATAGGTAATTGTAAATAGTTCTAAAGTAATTAGGTGACCGATAGACCCATGACGGGTTGGGTATTTTGCATTCTGTTTTATTTGATTAGTATCTTATATTTGTACAATACCATGTCACTATAATAAATAAACAAACAGGTGCAGACGGCTTTCCCCCATCTGGTGGCCGCTCCCACCGCCATCTGCAGGAAAATGGGCTTCACAGACGTCATCATGCCGGGTAACATAACGTAACATTTATTTCAGAATATAAAAGTCCATACAGAGGTGAAATATTAAAATATAAATATATATGTAGTGAATGAATACATGTAAGATCAGTCATCAACGTCAGGGTTGCAATATATAAAGATTACGAGACATTTCAAAGATGAATAACTCAAAATACCTCATGTAATTTGCTGTTAAAAAACATCATTCACATTCATATATGGTGTTCTGCTGTCCATCATTGACGACTTCTATGTAACTGATAATTGTTGTTTGAGAGACACACCAGCAACAGTATATTACTACGAGATCTATCCTATACAAAATACTTCTTAGAAAGAAATAATAAAAAGGAGATCAAAATTCTCTTTGAAAATATTTTCATCAGCAGTTTTAGAAGTTACTAGCGTTTACATGTAAAATGAGAGCACTTGATATCTACAAAATGCTTGTACGAATATAGAAAATAACTGGTTTAGTATGAAAATTGCAATGTGGTGTTGCAGACGACGTGCGGAACGACCTGTATGTGACCATCTGTCAGGGAGAGTTTAAAAAAGGCGGGAAATCGTCAGACAAGAACGTGGAAGTGACACTCACTGTCTGCAACGGACACGGGGACGTTATTGAGGTATTTTATTAAATGGAACCAACGCTATTAAGAACACATTGTGTTTTCGTGTTAACACACATCATCAGTTTGTAAAACAAACAAAGTACTCTGTAGTATATTGGAATATAAACACTTTACAAGATTAATCCAGCAGGTACTTATTGAAGTACGTCAAGCTGTTTATTGCAATCCTCATTATACAGCATAAAGTATTATTGACTAAAATGGACAGAAGCCGAGGAAAATATGGTCTTATCATGAGTAGTTTTTAAGTAATGTTTACTTAGGAAATTGACTAACGAAATGCACATAATATGTAACAAAAAGTATATTATTTGCAATACTTGTACATGGGTTGCAATATATTCTGTCAAGTAAAAATGCAATAAATGCAAACTTTTTTTGCAAAGTATTGCAATACTGTAGTGGAATAACGCAAAAGTATTTGATTTGTTTTCTACTATTGTGTTCCTTGCTGCCATAATCAATCAATATATCAATCAAATCCTAAATTTATTTTAAATAGGCCCTAATTATTCCTCATTCAGAGGGTGTGGCCTGGCTGCCCAGTCTGGATCTCAACCGTCCCCTCCAAGCCTTTCGGTCATTTGGATCTACCAAACTCATGCCCAAACTTGCACGATCTTTCTGCAAGACTGCATCCCAAGTCTGTTTTGGTCTTCCCTTTCCTTTTCTTCCTTCTATCTCAAGCTTTCTTACTTGGCTAATCCAGCCAGAACTGCACTCAACATGGCCTAGCCATCTCAGTCTCCCTTTAGAAGCACACTATCAATATCTGTAATACTCAGTTTCTCCAAAAGGCTCTCTGAACTGGTATCATCATTAGGCTTCACACCACACATCCAGCGGATCATAGCTCTGTCATTTCTTCTCAGGCGGTTTATAGTACTAGAGGATGCTGCCCATGTCTCAGACCCATGAAGCATAGCACTTCGTACACAGGTGGAATACACTCTACCTCTCGAAGATAAAGGAATGTGCCTGTTGCTGAGGACTGGCAGTAGCTCACGGAATTTGCCCCATGCAGTTTTGCATATGACAGTTGCAGCTAAATCACAGCCTCCACCACTGGACAACATGTCACCTAAGTAACAAAACTCTGTCACAACCTCTAACATGTGTTCGCCAACTGGGATCTCCTTGATTGGCCTGCCATCGATTGGCCTGGCGGTACCTTTGCATCGTGGGCATATGTAGTCTGGATCAGGTTTGAGAACACCCTCAATTCCAGTACACCGTTTGTGCACCCAGCACAGACATTTGCCACAGTAGATGGAGTTTCTCGCTACCCCCCGCAGGCATACAGCACAAGAGTATTCTCCACTTTTGAGCAATTTGTCTAGGTGTGACCCAGAGACCAGACATTTGATTTTACCCATATTAACACGCAGTCCCTTCGCTTCCATCCCCATCTTCCAGGTGTGCTCCTTATCTGATAACTCTTCAACAGAGTTGGCCATAATGACGAGGTCATCAGCGTACAGTAGTTCCCAAGGGGACCCAGTGCGGAACTCATGAGACGGCTTCTAGGACCATGATGAAAAGCAGAGGACTAAGGACTGAACCTTGATGCACTCCTACAATAACACGAAATTCTTCACTGTATCCATCTCCGACACGAACACGACTACTAGTACTGCAACGATATATCGGACTATCGGTTTATTGCTCGTTTAAGAAACGCCAAACGAGAATCGGTTTGATCTTGCAATATCGCCATGCAACGATAGTGGCTTTTCCCCCCGATATTATCGTGCTATCGTCTCCTCCCGTTTTCTCTCGATATATCGCTCTATATCGTCTGCTCGGCATCTCTATTGATCTCCTATTGTCTACTTACATACGTTGTTTTACTTACGTATTTACTTTATTTATTGATTGTGTATTGATGTACCCATGACATGTAAGATCCTGTAAGATCCTGTCACATGTTTCATTATATAAAACCTGTCAAATGGCATTTAGAAGCAGTGTCATCGGGATGAAAAGTAGATAACTTTATGTAAAACCTCATTAGGAATGATCGTGCATACATCATTTTAATGTTACTAAAATATCTTAAGTGTATACTAGTAACAAGAAATTTCAACACATTGACATCAGTTCCCTTGCCAGTCGCCATTTTGGCAAGTGTGTACTAGTACCCGACGCAACATGCATTTATATAATATGATATTATATATGATAATTATCATAACGCAAATAAAGTAGCTCTTGATTAATTTTCGACATATAAATACTCACGATACTATCGGTTATCTATCGTTTGGCCTGAACCGATAATCGATATTGAAATTGTCACCAATATGCAGCACTAACGACTACGTACATTGGCATACATTGACTGGACAAGCTTAACAAGCCACTCTTCCACGCCTAGCTTACGCATGGCCCACCATATGACTTGTCTAGGAACCCGATCAAATGCCTTCTCAAGATCAACAAATGACATGTACAAGGACTTGTTTGCTGCCAGAAACTTCTCCTGCACCTGTCGAATGATGAAGATAGCATCTGTTGTTACCCCTTCCTGGCATGAAGCCAAACTGCATGTCATCTATCACTATTCTCTTTCTGATCAGTTGTTCAGCAATTCTCTCAAGGACTTTCATTACTTGATCTATCAACTTCAGCCCTCTGTAATTGCCTCTCTCTAGTGCATCTCTTTTGTTTTTGTAGAGGCTAACTATATAGCTCTCCTCCCACTCAGATGGAATGCAACCTTCACGAATGATCTCTTCAATCAAGTCACGAACAAGCTTAACACCAACCTCCCCAGCGGGTTTCAGCATTTCTGCTACTACTCCCGACGGACCTGCTGCTTTACCCATTTCCATCTTTGAAATGGCTTTGGATGTCATGTCTAGGGTGATTTGCACACTGGGACCTTCAATGGGGGGTTCGTCAGAGAGGTCTTCTGGGTTCCAAGGAAATTCAACATTAAGCTATCGTTCATAATGTTGCTTCCAAGCTACTTTCTTGGCCTCTTCATCCATTGAAAGGACACCATCATCATTTTTCACAGGTCTCCCCTACAACTCCCTGCCTTTCACGACTCAGCTGTTTGGCCAACTTGTAGATGTCAGCACTTTTTGGGTCGACTTTCTCAAGAGTGAGTCTCTGGGCAGAATTTCGGGCAGCATACACGGCACGTCTTGCTATGCACTTTGCAGCATTGTACGCCTCTCTGCTGCCCCCAGTTTTCCACACTTTATAGAGTTTTTCTCTTTTCTTTTACTGCACTTTCTACTTGTTCGTCCCACCACCAGGTCTCTTTTCTCCAATGATGTTTTTTGCCATAAACAACATAATACTGGTGAATGTTTTACTATGTACCGAGTGTAGATTTTTATACAATATACGTTATTACCGTGACCTACCGTATTTGTTCTTATAAGCATACCTGCTCCATTAAGCGTACCCCCCTGTTTACACATATTAAATCAAACAAATCTTGCCTTTTTCTTCAAAGATTTCACTTTCCTGACGCCATATTGTAAGACTAACACACCGGTATTGTTCGAGAACTACGTAACCTCAGCGGGCGCGTTGTGAAAAATTTTTAGCGGTTCATCCAAAAAATCACAAAACCACTGTGGGCAGTTTGTGAAAAAATGTTCGCGGTTCAGTTGAGGTGCGCTTATTAGACATCTCTTGTGGTTTTGTTTTTGGTTGAAATTTAATTTTCGTAAGCGCACTATCCACTTATTAAAACGAATACGGTATGTCTCCATTTTGTCTTACAATGGTTGATGTTGCAAAACGTGATCTACGAGGGTACATTTTTATGTTGTTTGTTTAGAACGTGATCTACGAGGGTACGGGCAGCGAGGCGGTGTCGTCCTACGCCTCAGTCATCTACTACCACGAGGACAAGCCCAAGTGGTTCGAGACCGTCAAAGTCGACATCCCCGTCAACGAGTACTACGGCTCGCATCTCAAGTTCACGTTCAAGCACCGCTCGTCCACTGAAGGTGAGACCATTGTGCCCTGTTGTATGGTTCTAATCTTCTCTTGTAGTCTATAGCATTTGAAGCAAGTTCGCAATTGACATAGCTGAAGACAGGTTTTACAATGCTAAGCTTTCATTTTTACTATATCAAGGGTATAGGGTCTGACTGTAAGTTGCCTGGTGTTGTTTTTGTGTTTCAAGTTGAAGCAAATTACTGGTACAGCCCTTTTAATTCAGGATTTTACGAGAAATGGATGTTTTAAAATGCATGAAGAATGTCATGTATAACTCATTGACATGAGTGAAAATTTACTTGAAAATAATTTATATGGATAACTCACGAAAGTTGCGTTCATTAATCAATTTGTCACCATTTATTTCCGTTGTTGCTAATTTTTCCATCACTAGAAGGAAGATTAAAGTAGGCATACTGCCTCCCTGTGTAATACCCTTCTCATAGAATAGTTGCTAGATAACCAACAAATTTATTTTTCACCTTAAATTTTGGTTCATTTCATAGATTAAATCCATTTGATGAAATTTTTTCCTAAGTTATTTAAATTTATCAAGATTTAACCATGAGAAATCATACTCTAAAAGAGTCAAAAGCCTTTATCATGCCCATGCAGAGCATGGTACCTATAAATTTGTGGTCACTGCTCCAATTGACTAATGTTGGAATAGTTGAAAAATATATTGTATGACAAGATGTAATCTCAGCCAAGTGTATGGATAATAGACTATAAAACATTTGCATTCACATAATAGTCTGAATGAGGTTTGGAAGCTTCGTTAAAAGGCGTGCCCCGTGTAGAGGACAGTCACCTCTCTGCACACAGAAGAACTCACCTAGCGTAAAAACAATAGCCAGTGTGATCCCCTGAAGCTCAGTTGGCTACCTAGCTTGCCTCTGTCCATGCACCGACACCACGTGGCCTCCCTCTGCTATAGTTGGTGTGATCCCTCCACACCCCCGAGGCATAGTTGGTTACCTAGCCTGCCTTTTTAGGTCCATGTACATAGGCGCCCCCAGGGGGGGGCCCAGAGGGCCCGGGCCCCTCCATAGAATTTCAGAATATGAGGTTCCAGGGAGAAGAAATCTAACTTGATATGTTACCGGGTTGCATTCCGCGTAGCATTGCATTTTTTGTTTGGGTTGGGCCCCCCTTCTAGAAATCCTAGGGGCGCCTATGATGTACCAACACCACATGGCCTCCCTCTGCTATAATCATCAGCAAGTTGGTGGCTGCGGAGTATCCACACAAACAAACAAACAAAACAAACAAAATGTTGGCCCGTGTGTTCCAGCCAAGGACCGAGTAGAGAAGGCGTTTGCCGTGGGCTACATCAAGGTCCTGCTGTCTAACGGCACCGTGGTCTGTGATGGGGACCACAATGTACCACTGTACAAGGTGCGTATTTTTTTATCTTATTTGATAGAATTTATTTAACGTCAATTACACAACATTAAAAATCCGAGGTGTTCTTGACATGCACAAAAGCTCACGAAACGACATGCATTGTTGTGATGGTTAATGAGATGAATGTTAGTTATTTAAAATTAGATTCATTAAAACCTTTAATGGGTATCATTGATGAAGTTAGATATATGTTTGAACATACTTTTGTCAACTTCCTTATTTTTTGTTTCATTTATTATTATATGAAGGATTTGATATTTTTATTGTTGTGATAATTTTCTATATGGGTTTGAGTAGCCATGGGTATTTCTCTAATAAGACCATCAAGCAATACCTGACTTTGAGCTGCAAAGTGCGTAGTGACCACAACACACTCTAACCATCTACACCGAGTCTCTAGGATGCACCGACTCCATACACAAGAGATGTTCACTTAATATATAGTGAAAATTGTCCACATGCACATATAGGACAGATCTCAAGCATTTTAATGTTACATACAGTCATTTCTTGAATCACAACACATTAAAAACTTACAAAAATACATTGACAGTTTCGTCAGCTTCTGCTGACATCTTCAAAATGAACGCCTGCACATGACAGGCGGCGGTCGAGATGATTGACGGGCCTGTTATGCGCAGGCGTTCATTTTGAAGATGTCAGCAGCAGCTGACGAAACTGTCAATGTATTTTTGTAAGATTTTAATGTGTTGTGATTCAAGAAATGACTGTATATAGCCATTACCAACACAATGAACGCGTTCAAGCATTTTAATGTTACATCCCTACAGATAATAGAGTTTCAACTGTATTTTAAACGTGCTGTAGCCCCTGGTGACCGAGAGGCTCAGAGAGGACAGTTGAGATGTAGACTGGGCAGCCAGGAATGATTAGCGCTTGCTCAAATAAACTGAGGATTTGAATGATTGTGATTGATTGTTTTCAGAAGGACTACAAGAAGAGTGGACAAGAATAGAAACTATCTATTGAGACCACCTGAGAACACTGGTCCCAAAAGTAGTCCTAATAGAGAGGTTCTACTGTACATTACATTCTAAATACAGTTCAAACTCTGTTATCTGTAGGGATATAACATTAAAATGCTTGCGATAGTCAATATCTAAGTTAACCAACTGACGTCGGGAAACAACACCTACATTGTATTTATAAATATTGCAAATACAGTGGAACCTCTCTATATAGACACCCCAAATTTACATCTGTAGCGTTGCTTTCAGATGGACTACAAAAAGCCTGTGGACAAGAATAGAGACCACCTCTCTATTGAGACCACCTGAGAACACTAATCCCAATGCTGCCCCTAACAGAGAGGTTCCGTCTTTCCAGATGGAGTGCAAAAAGCCTGTGGACAAGAGAACGTAATAATTAGGGCCTGCTTAAATAAACTGATTGATTTTGATTGATTGTTTCCAGATGGACTACAAGAAGCCAGTGGACAAGAATAGCAACCACCTCTCTATTGAGACCACCTGAGAACACTGGTCATCCCAAATTTACATCTGCGGCGTTGTTTCCAGATGGACTGGAAGAAGCCTATGGACAAGAATAGAAACTATCTCTCTATTGAGACTACCTTTATAATAAGACCACTTTTCACGGTCCCAAACCTTCATAAAGCTACCGAAATGAACCACTGTATAGCAACCACCTTTCTATTGAGACCACCTAACAATGTTCCCAAATTTACATCTGTTTCCAGATGGACTGGCGGAAGCCGGTGAACCTGAAGGCGTACCTCAAACTTCCGTCCACGCGCGCCGAGATCGAGCGTGTGTCGGGGGTGGGGGTGGGGGCCGGGGGGACCCCCACCAAACAGCCCACGCTGGGGGACGGCGGACTCACACTCAGCCACACAGACTCCCTGCAGGTCCGCACCCTGCTCTGCTCAACCAAACTCACGCAGAACGGTGCGTAGCGGATTTTGAATAGATTCGTTGGATTTCTTTTTTATAGAGATAGATTGTTTGATTGATTTTGCGAAAAATCCATTCAAACTTTAATACCGTCTTAATATTTTCGGACATTTTCAATGTTCATGTTCCGAGACTTCATTTTTCTGTCACCAGATGGCAGCACGTGACAGGAAAGGAAGTCAGTGTTACTTGTTTACTGTCACGTGCTGCCATCTGGTGAAAGAAAAGAAGTCTCGGATGATGGACTCTGCCGGTCCGCACCCTGCTCTGCTCAACCAAACTCACGCATTTACGGTGCGTAGCGGATTGTGTCCTAATCGCCGGAATTTGGCTACTAGGTGATTTCATTGATGTACAGTGAATGTCCTCAACAACGGACAAGTGAACAAGGGAAAAGCTGAAATAATGGAAACATTTTTCTCATGAATTACCTATTAATAATGTAAGTAGATTATGGAGTAAACAACGGAAATTGTCTACAATTGAAGGATTTGTGACTGCAAATTGGCTTCCGTTGATGAGGACATTCACTACATAACCAAGATATTGTGCATAGCACAAGTATGATAAAAGATTATTTGACTTGGCTTGTATTGTGTTGCTCTGCTCAACCAAACTCACACAGAACGGTGCGCACACGATTTTGTAAATAAATTCATTGGAATTCTTTTTTATGTAGAGATGGATTGATTGATTTTGCGAAAAATCCATTCAAACTTTAATACTGTACATTTTCAATCGCCATCTTCCGAAATTTCTTTTCTGTCACCTGCGCACCCCCCTGTTGACACAAATTAAATATTAAACAAATCTTGCTTTTTTTTTGCAAATATTTCATTTACCTGGCGCCATATTGTAAGCCTAACACGCCGGTATACGCCGGGTGCGTTGTGAAAACATACCAGGTGCATTGTGATTGGGGTGGCCTTTTTTTAGACATCTATTGTATTTTTTTTTGGCTGAAATTTGTTTTTGTAAGCACACTGTGCGCTTTAAAGAACGAACATGGTACATGTATATATCAAACCACAGTGATGAGTTGTGTTAGAACAAATACAGTATATACTGACGTGCATGAATCAAACCATACTGATGAGTCTCGCCCGTGTGTAGAGAACCTGATGGGGCTGCTCAAATGGCGCGACCACGCGGACGCGCTCGAGAAAGTGCTCAAGGCGTTCATGCACGTCGACCCCGACGAGGTCGTCAAGGTAACGCTTTTTTTGTTGAATAATTATTTTATACCCCAATTTACATGTAATGGGCAAGCTGCAGAGCATACAGCTCCCCTTTGCAAGACAGGAAAAGCGAGTAGAATAATTATCTTTTTTCAAGGTAAAACTTAATGCACATAAAAGCGGGAGTTGATGCAGTCCCTTCATTTGTCATGAGGAATGTTGACTGATTGCATCATTTGAAATGTAGATATATAAAATAAGGTGAAATGTGTTATAACACAGTCTATTGTTGTTTAGTTCATCCACGATGTTCTGGACGCTTTATTCAACATCTTCATGCACAATACGGACTCTGAACTCTACGACAACATGGTCTTTGACGCTCTTGTAAGTAAACTTTATCTAATTTGAGTGATTTTTACACATAATCGTTATACTAATGACTTTGTTTGTATGTTCTGTGACTCAAAATAAAAATGCAGAAATGATTGTTGATGATAAACGACATCTTTGCGCTATGAAAAATATAATTCTAACTGCTAAAATCTTTCTCTAGAATCGAGTTTCATGAACGTTTATGAAAAATATGCTCATGCTGTATTTTGCCACACATTTTTCATTTTGTGTTGTTTTTGTGTTTGTAGATCTTCTTACTGGGCATCGTATCAGAGAGGAAGTATCACCAGTTCAAGCCCGTGCTGGACGTCTACATACGGGAAAACTTCAGTGCCACGCTGGCATACAAGTTAGTTTTGCATTTTATCACCTTTTTTTCAGAATTGTAGCTGCAAGTATGAATTTTTGCTCTAGCAATTTTTGCAAGGGTATAGCTATGCAAGAGCCTATTTAAAAACCATATGCTTAAACATGAATTTCAATGATGCGAAGTTATTGATAGAAAATTTAACATCCGTCGGCTTCAGCAAAACACATATTTGACCCTGCTTTGTAAGCTTGTTTTTTTTTCTCTAAATTTACATGCATGTGTATATGAGTAATATATCATTTCTTGAAAAAAATATTTTTTTTTTCAATTTTACAGTAAATTGATGGTCGTCTTAAAGTTCTATATTGACAATGTTCAAGACACGTCGAAGAAAGATTCACTGTTTAAGGCCATGAGATCGCTAGAGTACATCTTCAAGTTCATCATCAGGTCACGGGTTCTTTTCTCGGCGTAAGTTCACTTTTTCAAGTTATTCCATCATCTATTTACATTTTATGTGTGAAGATGTTATGGTAATACCAGTGATAAGCTTTGCACTTTTCTTTCACTTGATCAAATCTCATTTATTAGTCTCATTAATGAAATTAAATCAATTAATTAAATCTCATTACTTCATTAACGTTTATTGCAGATTAAACCAGAATCGAGGAAAACTGCAGTTTGAAATTATGTTGCAACAGGTATAATGAGTATTTTTCAGTCATATTCATTTATGAAATATGTTTCACATCTTCTGAAAACAACTAAAATTAACATTGTTTACAGAATCTGTAAAGCCAATGTGAAAAATATTCATCTAATCCTATAACTATAAATAGAAACTATAATCATTCCGTATTTCCATGTTTTATAGCCTAATCCCAAATCGAAGAGCCTATTCTAGACATGCTTTTCACAAAAATTAGCACCTACGCTTTAAAACATGGAAATACAGTGAGTAAAGTCCAATACATTTTGCCCGCTGTGTGCAGGTGTTTGATGCCCTGACGACGCTGATGACGATCAAGGATGACCTGATCGTCAGCGTGCAAGGCTCCTGTCTCAAGTACCTGCCCACAACCATAGCAGACGTCATCACCGTGTTTGACCCGCTCGAGTTCAGGTAACAGCTTCGGGATTTGATTTGATTTGTAACCCTAACATCCTCAGTTCATATTATCTTGTTTGCACCAACTTCACACTCTAGAATAGGTAAGTAAGTAAGCAAGTAAGTAAGTACGTACGTACGTAAGTAAGTGTTTTATTTCGGAAGCAAGTTCATAGAATTAATTAAAAGACATACAATATATATAAATGAAAAACATTATCAACGAGTATTCCTTAAAACAGGAGTTCATACAATTTACAGCCAATATTTATAATAACATTTATTATATATATAGGAATGCCTATTTCAATTTTATGTCACACTTTTAAACATTATCTGCATACTAAAATCTTATACATATGATTCATTTATAGAGTAGTCTGGCATTCATGCATATAAAGGCCATGATTGTCGGTAATCCACTGAAAATTCAGAGAGAACTTCTCACACATGCTGGGACTAATTTGTGCTTCTATGAGTACCTTTCTAGTTCGATTTGTAACCCAATGTTAGCTATAAAGGTAAATACAGTGAATGTCCTCAACAACGGCACAGTGAACAACGGAAAAACTGAATAACAGAAACTTTTCTCATGCATTACCTATATACATGTGTATATATATGACCACTTAAATCAGTGCCACAGGTGGTCTTTTTTTTCCCTTTTTTTTTTTTTTTTTTTGTTAATGATATGTACAATGAATTTAAAGTGGTAGCAAAAAACGATGTATGAAAAAACATACATAAGCTATTCATTAATGGTGAGAAAATTAGGGAATACATATATCTAATATTTGTTACAATACAAAGTCTTTAAGTACTATTTCATATTTTTTATGTTGAGCAAGATAATTGTAAAAACTTATTGTGTTGGGCTTTGTGAACATAAATTTACATTTCACAATTAAAATCTTTCCATATAAAATTACAGGTGATTCTACTGTATTTTACAGTATTTCATTAAATTGCTCAAACTGAGCCCTGGAGCATAACAATCAAATGCAGACGACTTAGTTTCCTAGGTCATGTAATGCGCCTGGACCCTGAAACACCAGCTCGAAAAGCACCGCATGAATTTCTGCGACCAGTAAGGAGACCCCAAGAACGTCCGACCACAAGAAACTATCAGCACACTATTGATTTAACCCATGACAGAGACAGTTGGCGCACAAAGGTTATGTGCATTGTGCCAAGCAGTCAATAGACTGCCAATAGCGGGGGATACGTCCAGAGAGAGAGTATTTTACACTCTGCCACCGTTGCTGTGTACTGACTGTCTGTGTTTTTGCAGCCACATCCTGGTGCGTTTCGTGAACAGCGTGCCTCGGGACAAACTGCTAGGCCAGAAGATGCGCTGCTGTAACGACATTGTGCACTCAGAGCTCTTCCACCAGGAGGAATGCAGGTACAACGCAACTCTTGTGCATTGTAACATAAGCTTGGCATATCATTATTATTATATATCTTATTATATCTATAGTTATCTTTTTAAAAAGCTTATATATTGTTGCATCATTATAAAAGGAGACAAAGTTTATATGAAAATTTGCAAACGTTCACAAGAATTTTAAAATATACATGTATGGTTAGCCTTTAATCCAGAACTGGTATGTATCAATTATTGAGGACCAAAATTTTGATGTATTTGGAAAATTAATTTTCTGCAGGTACACACTTTATCACCCATGGATTGATCTAAAGATGTACATTATTAAGTGTACTCCTATGTTGCCTGATCCAGTCTCAAAGTGAAGTAAATGTAAATGTAAATGTGGTGGTTTATAGTCGTAATCCAAATATTTTGAGGACTGCTGGTACACGTTTAATCATCCATGGATTGATCTAAGGATGTACATTAAGTGTCACAAGGCTGTAGCCAGGATTGCAAAAGATGCGAGGCAACACATGTTGGGCAACAATGCAGACAAACTCAACCTACATCCAAGTTTTCAAGTGGGGTTTGGGGGACGTGCTCTCGCAAGAAAATTTTGGACTTAAGACCCTTTTATCATAATATCTGAGGCTATTTCAGCCAGAAAAGTAACCTTAAAACAAATAAATTAGAGCTCAGTTTCTTCAGTGTTTGACCTAAAAAAAACAGTCGCCCCAAAACATAGGAGGCAGCTGCCTCCCTTGCCTCATACATTGCTATGTCCCAGAGTGTACTCCTATGTTGTCTGATCCAGTCTCAAAGTGAAGTCCTTGATGGAGAGTTGAGACGAACTCAAGAAGATTATTCAACTGTTAGTTTGATTACAGTAGAACCGCCTATTGAGACCACCTCTGTAATAGCATAACTTTTTCATAGTGTCAAACCTTCGCTAAGCTACCAAAATGAACCTCTGTGTAGAGACCCCCTCTCTTTTGAAAGCACCTAACACTGGTCTCAAAGATGGTCCGAATAGAGAGGTTCTACTGTCGTTTGTTTGTTTAAGGGGCGGCTTTGCTGGGTTCTTTGTTTACCGGCTTTGTTTGCTGGGTTGTTAAGCAATACTCAGTTTGCACCACACGCTATCAAATGTGTACATAAAATGTTTTGCCGTAGATAATTGTATATCACTAGATAAGTGACTTAGCTACGCGAAGCATTGCCAGTTTATACACCCTCATAGGAAGGACGAAGACCTTAAGGAAATGGATCAGCATACGAATATGAAGTGATATTTTAAAATCTAATATGCTAGTCCAATTTTAGAACAATGTGTCAAAATAAGGTATTACATGGCTGGAAGATATTCTTTTAATGTGATAAATTGTACAATTATACTATGTTTGAATATCTTTACGACACTAAAAACAAATAACTAACTAACTTTTGTTTGCTGTTTTCAGACAGATCCTGCTGCCGGTGATCCTGTCGCACGTGAAGTCGCTGATGGAGAGCGAGGACGAACTCGAGGTCTGCATCAAGATCCTGTCGGACCTCATGGACCTGCTCTTCAGGACAGACATCGTGAGTGCACATACAGTACAACCTCTGTATTAAGACCACTTTTTACGGTCCCAACCTTTCTCAAAGCTACCAAAATGCAATCTGATTGTTTGTATGAGGAGTCTATTGGCTCGAAATTTAGGTAAAATTAAAAATTTTTTTTTAGATGATTTAGATGATTTGATAGATATGCAGTGAATACACACATACTGTGAACATTGTGTTTGCTGCTGTAGGGTCATCGTGAGTGCACGCAAAGTGAACGAAATATTCATAAATAGATTCATATGATTTCTTTTTTATGTGGATTGATTGACCATTTTTTTTTAAAGATAAATCCATTAAATTTACTGTCTTCATATTTTCAGACAGTTTTTTATGTTCAACGTCTGAGGCTTTCTTCTGTCACCAGATAGCAGCACGTGACAGTGAAAGAAGTCAAGTCAGTGTTTGTTCTGTCACAGTCACGTGCTGCCATCTAGCTTTTAAAGTGCTAGGTGAATATGTGCAACGGTGGTAGTTGTGACACAGGGTTCGAGTCCCAGCAGAGGCCAATATGTGATATAGCCCTATATAGACTTGGAGAAAGGATCCTCTATGTCAATACTTACACCCACAGTGGTCCAGGGTTCGAGTCCCGGCAGAGGCTATGTAATACAGCCCTATAGACTTGGAGAAAGATTCCTCTAATATCAGTGAGAATGAAACACTAAGTAGTCCCCGTTTACAATTTTCTGCACGATCAGCTCCGAATGTCAAGCTGTGCGCATAAGTAACATGTAATTACATGATAATGAGGGGCTAATCCTCATAAAAGTTTGTGGGTATCTAAAGCAGGTTGGGATATCTTTGATTCTTGGTCATATGATTACGCATGAAATATTTTTTTGTTGAGAAATACTTTGATTGTTTGCACAAATGTGACCGTTAGATTCTGCTGTGGCGTACTTTGGTCCACATAATACTCGACGTTTTCCGAGTGATACCGAAGTGTTTTACGGCCGATTGAGGTGAATATTGATTCCGCTGTATGTCTGTCTGCTGTAGGGTCGGACTGCGCACGACCTGAGCACGATCTCGCTGGCGGTGCTGAGGACAGTCACCCAGACCGTCATCCCCATGGACCGAGACAACCCACTCATCGTGAGGCCCACTCACTCACTCACTCATTCACTCACTCATTCACAAACACACACACACTCACACAATCAATCAATCAATCACACACACTCACACATTCACTCACTCACTCACACACACACTCACTCAATCACTCACACACTCATTCACACAATCACACACACATACACTCACACACTCACTCACTCACACATTCACTCACTCACTCACTCACCCACCACTTAGGTATTTACATTTCGACTGATGAGGATTCTAGAGAATTGAAAATATTTTTGAAATTGAAGAAATAAATCATTGAAATAATAGTCCAGTTATATTTGGAAAACATTCGAAACTCGTCAACACAAACATAGACATATAAGATTTTGATTCGCTCTCTCACTTACTTTGTCAGTCAAACTCCCACTCAAACACTACAGCGATCCGCATGGAATCCAATAGTATACAGTAGAACCTCGTCATCTCAAAACTCATGGCAGAGCAGTAAAATGCTCCAGAGAGTAGCCAACATTCGAGATAACCAACTAATAAACCAACAAATTTCATGATGTTTTTGAAAGGAAAGGAAACTAACCTCGATATAACAGAAAGGAATACAAAAAATACAATCTACAATACAATAATATTTTTATAGTGCAAATTCCAATTATTGTTAATGGGTGCTTGTGGTGCTTAATTGTAAGAGTCTTTGATTGTTTTATGGACAGAGGAAGTTTATTCCATAATTTAGCTGCTTAGGTGTCTTATAAAGGCTCTATCACCGTAAGACTTGGTTTTTGATTTAAATTCCTTGACCGAAAAGCTTGTTTGATGACCGCAGTAATTTTAGCTGTATTTTTTTGTTTTGTTTTTTGTAATAATATATCAATAAGTTAATATGTCAATACAGCAATTACATTGAAAAATTTAATGCCTAACAAATAAAACTAGTTTTTTATATCATACATTTTGTTTATCCCAATATAATTGTAGTTTAAATTCGAGAAGGAAAAAAAACACAAGAGACTAAATATGCACAGACACAATCATTAGTTATCATTATACATGTAAGAACGCTATCAATTACTTATATAGCTACCTATTGGAACCTGCCATTTTGTCTTTGGCAAGACTTTCTCTCTTTTGTCGGGCCTAATGAAAACGATCTTCTCATTTTCTCCTCTCGTTTTCATTAGGCCCGACGAAGCTCTTGAGAAAAGAGCGAAAGTCTTGCCAAAGACAAAATGGCAGGTTCCAATAGGTTGCTATATAAGTAAATGTTTATATAATGGAACCCAATAGAAGTTTACATTCTGTGAACATTATCATTGTTATACAATGGCATGTTTCAGGGCAGCTGCGTGGGCGTGATGACGTCCATCCTGCGCCAGATGTCGGACTTCCACTACCAGGAGTACATCGCTCACTTTGACACGGAGGTCGACCTGCAGGACTTCCTCATGGAGATCCTCATGGTGTTCCGCGACCTCGTGGAGAACAAGGCCGTCTACCCGCCGGACTGGAACGACATGATCATGCTGCAGAACAGGTGAGCCTGCAGGGAATGTGACTCGTTCAGTAGAACACTCGCCTTTTGTAGCGAGTCACTCTCAATTTACACTCGCCATGCTCAATCCAAACCTAGCCATCCTTAGTTATTAAAGTGTTAGAATCAAGCAATCATACCCGCCGACTTTGGCGAGTGACTTTGAATTTATACTAGCCAACAGAAATTTACACTAGCCAGGGGCGAGTGGCGAGTGCCTAATCAACACCCTGTGAGGGCGACAGAGTGGTCGTCATATGCAGGACAACCTCTATTATCTGAAACAATTGGGATGTTAGTTGCGTATTCGGATTAAAGAGGATTTCGGATGAAAGAGGCGGTGGGGGTGGGCGAATTTAATGCATTGTATGTACATGTACCAGTAGTGCCTATGGACGATAATAGAAGATATTCACGAAATACCTTATCCAACAACTCCTCCATCACTTTGGGTTGAGGTTATATATCGTAAACCAATATTCCTATGATTATAATTCGATTGATCTTCTTTTAATACATTTTGTACAAGTAATAAAGCTATAGTTTGGAATGATTTTGGTATAAAAAAACCCATGGCTTTGTTCATTTTCGAGTTACACAACAAAACAATAAAGTACTCTTGATCAACCCGTCTCTGTGTAGGTGTGCGCTCATTAATGGAGTACAGTGCTTTTTTGATAGAGGCTGTATCAAGCATTCTGTGTGCATTGTGTAGTAGTCAAAATGAGAGTAAGAGTTGAGTCAGGAGATGGAGTACAGGCTTGACATTGAAGCATACACTCCAGAAAATCAGTATTTAGACAAAACATTGGGATTATTGGAAAATTCGGATGAAGGATATTCGGATAATGGAGGTTGTCCTGTAAATGCACAGGAAAGTGGGCGTTTTGGACATGATATTTCTGCAATTCAAGTGGTGTATTTGGCTACTTATGAATCACAACTCATTCGGTGCACAATATTGTATGACGTACTGGATGTATGTGGAGAATACCTTGTTCATGAAAGTGTTCTGAGGCTTTAATCATGCATAATACATTGCCAAACAATCACGATGCACACGTGAATTACTGTACACTAAAAGCTACTTTTCCATTGTTGAGAAATACGCTACACGTTCCAGAACGTTTTCTTGTTTACGTCAATGCTGCGCACTTGCATTTGTTGTCTCTGCGTAGACCCGTTTAAACAGGAAACGGAAGCGAGGTTTTTTTTAGAATAGTCATAGAGGATCCATATACCATATCCAACATACGATAGCAGGTCATCACACGTACATTTGTGATTCTTTATAGTCAACATCCAATGCTCTTTCATCGCCAAAGTGGGGGGTGAGCGTAGTGTTGGAAGTTTAGCTCATGTGCGTTTAAGAGAGAACTTTTTACCTTGTCCACAGGGCCCAAAACGGCACTTTTTCGGTTATAAGCACATGTCCTTTAATGTCTCCTGCACCTAAAGGCATAATGTACACATGCAAATTCATATATACATATTCACTTTTACATATGTAAACGTCTATCTGTAAATCTTCTACCTTTTGATGTTTGGGAAAAATGAGGATTAAATACCAATTTATATTTATTATGGCGAGGAATTGTGGAAAAAATCAAATCAAAAGGTTTAAATCCTACAGGTTATAATGATAAAGAAAATGAAATCAATTGGTAACAAAATGAAAGGTTATGGAAATCCATTTATTTGGTACCTCACTGCAGTGAATAATAATAAGGTCAAAGAATTACAATGAAAAAATTTACATAGATATTTTCCCCCTAATTTATTGTTATCAAATATATATACTGATGTAAATAAGGATTGTACTTTTTGTTCAGTAGAAATTGAAAGATTAGAACATCTATTTTTTTATTGTAAATATGTAAAATTAATTTGGCAATATTTAGTTGAGCATTTTAAGAACACTATAGATATAAAATAAAGTTACAGCTGTCAGATATTTTGTTAGGAGTAATGTAATGGGAGAAGATGTAAATATGATAGATATGATCAATTGTGTAACTTCATATGGAAAGTTTTTTATTGCAAAATGTAAGTTTATGTTCACAAAGCCCAATGCTATAAGTTTTTCCAATTATCTTGCTCAACATAGAAAATATGAAATAGTACTTAAAGACTTTGTATTATAAACAAATAATATGTATAGACAAGCAGTTGCTTAAGGCCCAAACCCCTCATATTATGTCTTGTTTATGTGCAGAAAATTCGTGATTTTAATAAAATGTTAGGCACTATGGGAATACCAGCAGAGGAACACAGGCCACAAAATCGAGCCTTGTAAGTTCATATTCTTGCAGTATCAACATTTTTTGTACAGTGACGCTCGCACGGCACACGGACAGATGTTTCTTTTGTGTCTTCTAAAATGGATATTTGATGACAATTCAAATGTCGGATCACAGATAAGGTATTTGACAGCAGTCTTATGAAAGCTGAGCGCCTATACCGTGTGTTTCTTTGAAAACCAATAAAATGTGGTGTCAACTACGCAGATATCTCGCCGATCCCGGGAATAAACAACCAATGTTTTAAAACGTTTTCACTCAGAAATGTTGTAAGTAAACATCTATTATGCATTGAATCGGATTCAGTAGTAAGTTTTACATAGGTGTAAGAAGGATTACGCAGTTTTATAAGCTCCACAACCTTAAATATTGAACTATTCCCGTTTTGAAAACGTACATTCGCAGACATACCACTGGATTTCAAATGGCAACATTCAGCAGAATGATGACAGCCCCTATTCTCATTAAACTGTTAACCCTTTGCCGGTCGGAAAGGCATTTATGCCTTAATGCATGGCCTAAATGGCCCTAAAACACACGTTCTTCAAAACCCTTATATCTATCAAAGTGTTTGCAACATGCATCGTACAAGACCACGTGATGAATCAAAAATCGCCTACTCTATTCATTAGCCATCACCTTATTAAAAACCACTTTTTATCATGAAAATAATATATTTTTCAAAGAGACATACTTAGAGATGAAATACCAGTTTTG
>CM032668.1:16617573-16683823 GCA_019095985.1 Streblospio benedicti | reverse complement strand
TCACTGCAGTGAATAATAATAAGGTCAAAGAATTACAATGAAAAAATTTACATAGATATTTTCCCCCTAATTTATTGTTATCAAATATATATACTGATGTAAATAAGGATTGTACTTTTTGTTCAGTAGAAATTGAAAGATTAGAACATCTATTTTATTGTAAATATGTAAAATTAATTTGGCAATATTTAGTTGAGCATTTTAAGAACACTATAGATATAAAATAAAGTTACAGCTGTCAGATATTTTGTTAGGAGTAATGTAATGGGAGAAGATGTAAATATGATAGATATGATCAATTGTGTAACTTCATATGGAAAGTTTTTTATTGCAAAATGTAAGTTTATGTTCACAAAGCCCAATGCTATAAGTTTTTCCAATTATCTTGCTCAACATAGAAAATATGAAATAGTACTTAAAGACTTTGTATTATAAACAAATAATATGTATAGACAAGCAGTTGCTTAAGGCCCAAACCCCTCATATTATGTCTTGTTTATGTGCAGAAAATTCGTGATTTTAATAAAATGTTAGGCACTATGGGAATACCAGCAGAGGAACACAGGCCACAAAATCGAGCCTTGTAAGTTCATATTCTTGCAGTATCAACATTTTTTGTACAGTGACGCTCGCACGGCACACGGACAGATGTTTCTTTTGTGTCTTCTAAAATGGATATTTGATGACAATTCAAATGTCGGATCACAGATAAGGTATTTGACAGCAGTCTTATGAAAGCTGAGCGCCTATACCGTGTGTTTCTTTGAAAACCAATAAAATGTGGTGTCAACTACGCAGATATCTCGCCGATCCCGGGAATAAACAACCAATGTTTTAAAACGTTTTCACTCAGAAATGTTGTAAGTAAACATCTATTATGCATTGAATCGGATTCAGTAGTAAGTTTTACATAGGTGTAAGAAGGATTACGCAGTTTTATAAGCTCCACAACCTTAAATATTGAACTATTCCCGTTTTGAAAAACGTACATTCGCAGACATACCACTGGATTTCAAGTGGCAACATTCAGCAGAATGATGACAGCTAGTATTCTCATTAAACTGTTAAACGTACCTTGACATTTCTATGTAAATATTTTGAGAAATAGAAGTATCACTGTTTTTATTTGTGAAATTACTTCTCGGTAGCCGATATGAAAGTGTTACGTTATCCATCATTGAGTACAGTAGGTGCAGTGACCACGTTTATCAACATTACGTATGACGTAGTTATCTGAACGTGATGTGCATCATTCGTTCAAAATCTTCCGCAAAATGGGGTCATCCCGGTGCATTTGGCTGAATTTTGTGCTGAATTTTGTGCTGAATTTCGTGCTGAATTCTGAGTTGAGTCCATACCGTACAGACCTCATGTTAACCAACCCAATCGGGGCTTGGGTATTATAAATAAGTATTCCCTAATTTTCTAAACATTAATATTCTATAACCTTATGTATGTTCTTTTCATGTCTCGTTTTTTTTTGCTTCGGCTTTCAATTCAAAAGAAAAGAAAAAAATTATGTGGATTTCAAATATTGTAAGTTAAATGAATACAATAAATACTAGAAATGATATTACTGTTTTTATAGTCCACAGTCTATGTGGATTTCAAATAATATAGTAAATATAAATATAGTAATAGTAATAGACACAGAAGACAAGGTAGCTGCTTATCTTCGCATACATTATGCATAATGACAAGCTTTGTTTGCAAACATTATAAATATATATCAAAGCAATCAAAACCTTACAACACATGACAATAGAAAACTTTATGTTGTAAATAGAAAAAGGAAATGCGTTGTGGTTTAGGCTTTCCATTATGGTAAAATTCCATTCTTAAATGAAAAATCAATTTTAAACATAATGCACTCTAAATCACTGGATGATTTGCATTGCACGGTGCTAAAGTCCAGTGAAATTAGGACAAAGTCTCATTGAATGTGTGATTCACCATACATCTATAAATAAAGGTGAACCTTAATTAATAAAATAGAAAAAAAAATCCATGTCAATACTTACACACCCAAGTCAATTAATTAGATTATATCATGAGTATAATTTATTTAATTGGGTCAGATTAGAATAAGAGAATGTTTGATTTTACACTATAAATCACATAATCAAAATTGCTAATTATTATAAAAGGTCATGAAATGTTAACGCTTCAAAGCACTTATGAAATTTTAAATCATTTCTATTTTTTGCAGCGTGTTTCTCAAAGCGTTGCAGTTCTTTTCCACAACCATCCGGGACAACTTCTCAGAGCCATTCAAATTTCAGGTAAAAATATGTTAAATTACATTAAAATATTGTATTTGATAAGATGCCTGGTAAAAAATTACAAAAGTCTTTTTTTATATAAATCAAAACCGTTTGGATATGTGTATTTTTAATTGTATTCCTCTTCCTTTCTAGTTGTGGAACACGTTTTTCCTCTGCGCCATTTCATTCCTTACCCAAGATGCACTGCAGCTGGAGCGGTTCTCGAGCAACAAACGCAATAAGATCATTTCCACGTACAAAGACATGCGACGTGAGGCCGGCTTCGAAATCCGCAGCATGTGGTTTAACTTGGGTAAAATGATTACTTCTTACATTTCATAATCTCAATAATGTAAATGTAAATGTGCATCTTTCGAGTCTCAATTCACCGTTATTCACCATTAATTCACCGTTATCGTGCATGAGTGACTTTACATTCATGTAATATTATTGGCATCCTTGTTACACTATATTGCATTTCTCAACTCCCTGGGAAGTATGCAGCATTTTCTACTGTAGTGCATGGTGTTTATCTCTCATCCACTTGCCTGACCTGTACATATATCATATGGAGGTACCGCGGGACAGTGTGCAACCAGTTAGAGATGAGTTTGCTGAACATGCACCGCCAGACCTTGTTAACAACCTTATACGACCATCCACATGCCCACCCCTGGGTAACAGCCCCCCCCCCCTCTTTTTCCTAAATGTCCATTTGAATTACGTAGTAACAGCACTCCCATGTAACAGCCCACCCCCCATTTGGAGAAAATTTCAATTTGACAACCCTGGGCGCTTGGATGGTCATTTATGGTAATTAGACAAAACAGTATGTAAAACCACTTTCAACTGGTTACATTGGGATGGCCTATTAAAATCTCCACTAACAATAACAGGTGCTTAAATGTCTAAGGCACGTTTTGGTTGATATTGATCAATGAAATTTTGAAACGCAACTGTCATTGTCATTTTCCATCTCTTTCAGGGCAACACAAGATCAACTTCATCCCGTCTATGGTAGGACCCATACTGCAGATGACTCTCATTCCAGAAACTGGTAAAATTACTTACTTCTCCATGGTTTAAGTTTAACGTTAGTTACTACTTCCTATAGGATGGGTCATACAATGGGACTTTGGTTTACTCAAGAGTGATCAACATAGTTCTTTGGGTCAACAAGCGACATTTGTAATGCCTGCCTTCATTCTTTACAGTATCGGACAGTATCCACACAGTAATTAAAAGATCATTGAAAGATTTCACCACAGTTTAAAATTAAGACTTTATACATTTAGCATTGTTCTATTCATAATTAGGGGAGTGTTAAAGCACTAAATGCTGCCCATATGGCTGAGCCAGTAAGACTTACGTGCTTATTTATTAATTCTCTTGAGGCAAGTGCAATATTAAACATCTGTATTGCCTTTCGACTGGATGATGTAGCATGCACGTGTTTACAATAACGATCCGCTGCGGTAAAATCCTGTAAATTTCTCCTTTTAGAACTGAGAAAAGCGACGATCCCGATTTTCTTTGACATGATGCAGTGTGAGCACAGAAGTCCTGTCGCCCACAGCGGGAAGCTCACAAAGTCAAAGTTCGACAAGTTTGAGGGTGAGAAAGCTTATTTAAAGTTCTTGGAGCTGCTCGTACCATATTATATTAAAACAGAACAAATTATGCAGTGTCAGGATTAGGTGAAAAAGTGCTACTCGTCAAGAGGACGATTAAATATTGAAAATCTACCAGTCCTCCCCAAAGTTCACTCGTCCTCCATGAACAATCTCTATACTTGTATGCAAAACGAAACCGAATTTGGTACTCGTCAAAAGGACGAGTTATTTAAAATATCTACTCGTCCTCCATAAGGTTTTACTGGTCAATATGAACGGACGAGTGGCTAATCCTGACCCTGTTATGAAGTCCAAAAGGTACTAAATTTGATTGAAATCACCAATTTTCGCATCTTCAATGCTTTATCAAACATTGAAGATGCGAAAATTCGTGATTTCAATCAAATTTAGTACCATTTGGACTTTATAATTTGTTCTATTTTTTATGATGAGAATCATACCAAATGATAGTGTGATGTGTAGTACTATAGCTAGATTGTCAAGTGGTAGTAAATTAAGAATATTATCATAAAAAAAAGCAAAGATTTATTGAATATATTTCGTGTCATGGGCACATCCTCAATAATATATTCAATAAATCTTTGACTTAAAATAATGTCTATGTTCAATAGTAGTCAAGATGTTTTTACCAATTATCATAAAAGTTTATAATTCTGTATTCACTGATTGTACTGTTTTTTTATCATTTTAGTTTTATCATTAGTATTATCACAACTGATACAATAATGTATTTTACTGATTGTATCTTGCTCCTAGAGGCGCCTGAATGTAAATATTCTGACTGAATGTGTGGACCTCCTCTATCTCAAATCTCTGATAACTAAAATTTAAGGGTAACTCTAGCAAATAATCATGGCTCTTTATGTTACCTTACATCCCAAACTCAACATTTCGGATTACTCAAATTACCGTAGTATTTCCAACAGTCATGCTCGAGTTAAATGGATCCAACCGTACTTCAAATGTGTACAGTAAACCTACAATATTTTGTGGCTCTTTAAATTTTGCATTGTCAAAGCATGAATCTTCTTGGAACTTTTTAATTTGGTATTTGTTCTGTTTTGGAATACTGTTGACTTTAAAGTAACTAAAACAACTAAAGCCAAATAGCAACTGATTTATAGGTGAAATGAAACAGCTGAATGGTACATCAGAACGCTACTTAGGTATCTCCCAGGCAATCCAATTTCATCAGGGATATACATTTACTTTAATGTATTTTTCTTTTTTTTTGAATTGCAACAATGCAGTAATTTTATTTCATTTCCTTTGTTTATCATATTGAGATTTTTTTTTTAAATTATGGTTTTGATTTTTTTTTAATTCTACTAATAGATGCACTTATGTTATTACTAAAGCTGATTTTCTGTGATTTAACTTAGGGAGGAAGTTTTTTACTACAAGATTCGCACCAAGCTCTGTTTGTAATCACTGTTTGAAAGTCACAACTGGTTTATATGGATACGTTACAGCACAATCTCCTTTGTTAGAGCACTCGGTGGCTGGCTTCAAGTGGTCTTATGAGTGAAGTGGTCTGTTTATGAAGATATATTGTTGGTACTTTATGAAGATAAAAAAAATCAACATATATTTTTATATATCAAATATCAGCAAATCATCAAATATCAACAAATATCAACATATGTTTTAAAGTATGTATGATATACTATAACAGCCTTAGTTTGTGTTACTCATGCAGTGCCTCATGTTCCGTGTGTTTGTTGCACAAACTTGTACAAGAGTTCTGACGTGTTTGTCTCTTTTAAAAACCAGCACTACTTCAGCAAACTGGTGTAGAATCTCACCGTCACGTATCTGTAGGCTAACAGTAAAATGCTCAAGACAACCAATATTTGGGACAACCAAGTGACATCCATTCATAATGTGGGGGAAGCGAGATGAAACTAACTTTGAGATAGCAGAAAAGTTGAGATAAGAAAAAACGTTTAAGTAACGCGTTTCCAAGGTACACGAAATGTGAAACTTGGCAGTTTGTGATTGTTTACTGACGTTTCCATGGCAACTGTTGCAGGCGAGCTGATCACCAAGCTGGACGAGCTGATAGAGCAGGGCAAGGGAGACCAGCAGTACACAGCGCTGTTCTTTGACACGTACGTCATCAAATGTCAAAATCAAATAGGAAATTCCTTTATGATAGATGCGCTCCCCACCACCTCGACATACGTTAGCAGGTCGTCACACGTACATTTTAGTGACGTGACGATCTGCTGATGATTGTTGTTGTGGTGGCGCGCGCATCTACAGTAGATTTCTATTTTGTGAATTTTTGTATCTTCAGTACGTTCCCAGAGTGTCTACAACTATGATTATGAATATACTTAATTCTATTTGCATACAGTGCAGTAGCAGAAAACAAAAACATTGCCAAGACTATAATCTGCAATTGTTAGATTGTTGCAGTACACGGATATATAAGTTTAAAAGTTTAGGAGTCATGTGCTGAATTATAGTGGCCAGCTAAGTCTATATTTTTTTATCTCAAAGATTGTATGAGGAATTTATCAATAATATCTCAACATTTGTACATTTGTCGAGGTCAGTGATGTTTGTTCTGCGCTCTATCTATTTTAGATGATTACCAAATCTCTAGGCTCTAATGGTCTACATCGAAATGGTTAGAATTCCAGTAAATGATGACTCGTAATTTGTTAAGAAGACCATAGTACATGTAAACACTAGGCATGTGACGGTTATGACTGTCAAGTCAAAACCTACCCGTAATGACGTACATTATGGGCAGTACATGTATAACGTTCCAATAAAATAACATTTTTCACTTGATGAAGCATTGAAGATGCGAAAATTCATGATTTCAATAAAAAATTTAGTACCTTTTGGACTCCATAATTTGTTCTGTTTTAAAACCTACCCAACCTCAGTTATTTGCCTAACCATCACTGACCCGATCTGTCCTGTGTGTAGCCTGGAGGACCTGTGTAACACGCAGCACATCATGCGGGACCAGGGCCTGGTATTCGTGGAGACCATCAGGGACCTGCTCACAAGGCTCCTGCAATACCGGGACGTCATCCACGACGAGAACAAAGAGAACCGCATGAACTGCACCGTCAGTCTGCTGGTAAACCAAGCTTGTTGTTTACAATAGTTATTCTTATAAAGATATACGGTAGGTCCCCGGGGAGTTGAGAAGGATACAGTGTGACAAGGATGCTGCCAATGACCTGGTGTAAATATGTAAAGTCGCTAGAGCACGATAACAGTGAATTTGGACTGTAAATAACCACATTAACATTTACATTGATTGACTCTTCAGCATTGGAAAGTCCCCATACAGACGTTTATGTTGCAAAAAAGCCTGATGACTTCATAACGACACTCACCATATTGGGTTCGTTGTTGGTCATGTCAACAACAAATGCCTCTAGTTCATGCAGGGATATAAATTGTGTGGAAATTAACAGGGTATACTACTGAAATCCATCCACATCTTTATGATTTGAAATTTCAGCCGATGAAAAAAGGAATATGCATATCTAGCTTTATGAAAATTAGACATTCAGGTTTAGTTCGATGCTATATGAGCTAAACTATAAGACTACCAGCTGTCTACTCAGCGCTGCTCAGGTTAAAACAGATGAGATCTGGAACACATTCAATGCTCTCCCCCACCCTCCCAGTCCATCCCTCTGTCCCCCATCCCTCACACCGGCTCCCATCAGTATACAGGTGTGTGACAGATTAAATACACCTCCATCACATTCCTCCTATCATCATATGTCACAGCCATTGTATGTGGCAATGATTGATCCTCTAATATGGGGGAAGTGGGATAAAGGAATAAAGGCTGAAAAAAGAGTGATAAGGGAAAAAGGGCCCCAAAAAGAGAGATAAGGGATCTGCAATTAGTGGGATAAGGGAAAAAAGGGCCAATAAAGAGAGATAAGGGATTTCCAATTAGTGGAATAAGGGAAAAGGGCCAAAAAAGAGGGATATGGGATTTCTAGACCCCCCTCCCCCCAATATCCCTCCCCCAGCTACTGCTACCCCTGGTAAACATACATGTGCGGAACAGATTAAATGTTCCACCCTCCCCTACCCTTCTACGGCTACCCCTGGTAAAGAGTGTGTACGTCTTCTGGTTAAAAAGCCTTATTCGATTAGAAAAAATGCCCTCATCCACATAGATACTGCGTGATATAAAACAAGCTTACAATTGATTCAAATATATAGATACCTATTGGAACCTCTCATTTTGTCTTTGGCAAGACTTTCGCTTTTGTCTCAAGACCTTCGTCGGCTTGACGAAGCTCTTGAGACAAGAGCGAAAGTCTTGCCAAAGACAAAATGACAGGTTCCAATCAGTATCTATATATTTGAATCAATATTTATAAAATGGAACCCAATAGAAGTTTACATTCTGTGAAGCTTACGATTATTTGCGTGCTGTTTGTGTTTAGAACTTCTACGCGGGCATCAAGCGTCAGGACCTGTATGTGAAGTACCTGCACAAGCTGTGCGACCTGCACCTCGACTGTGACAACTTCACCGAGGCCGCCTACACCATGATGCTGTACGCCGCACTGCTGCAGGTACCCAACAGTGTTTGAAACTCGCAGGAAAAAATGTTCGGGTCCAGCAGGGTCCTAAACTTTTTTTAGGTACTCAACAGTGTTTGAAACTGGCAGGAAAAAACGTTCGGGTCCAGCAGGGTCCTAAACTTTGAATAGTTGGGGGCCCTGCTCATAAGCTGAGGGCCCTGCTGTGATATGTGTTTGAAATGTTAGCTTAAGAAAGTGATTGGTTCTATAGACATACATTTGAACCATATAATAGTGCATGATAAAGTATGTTATTCACTATAACTCACCAATATTCACCCTAAATAGTTGAAGGACAGCAGGGCCCTCAAGGCACAAAAGTTAAGGGCCCTCGTCAAAAGTTGGGGGGTCAGGACCCTCGGGCCCCCCTACTATTTCAAACAATGTACTCAACCATGGGCCCAGCATACCACTATGGTTTACACACACTATACCGAACAGATTACTACTGTATGCCATGCTACAGGTACCCACCTGCAAGTTAAATTTTAATTCTATTTCAAAAATGGAAAAGGATTCCGCATGGCAAAATGCGACTTGAGCTGTCTCCATACATACACAAAAACACTTCACACAGGCAGATGGAAAAGAGTTGTAGGTCACACATACTTAAAGAATTGTATCTTGGTACAATAATTAATTTTAAAAGATAATCAGTAGTTATCACATATAAATGTAAATGTATATAATTACATCAATAGTTTGACAATAAAACATTTTATATAAACATATTCACCCTTTTCATGCTTTTTCACGTCTGACTTTCTGTCCCCATTACTGGGAAATGTCTTAATGTATAGGATATTTCACTCAACAATGTCAATGGAAGAGCAGTGTTTGGCAGGTAGAAATTCACACAGTGCTACTGGGTTTGTGTACATTTTCATTGTCACACGGTAAATAAACTGGTTCTGGATTCATGTTGTTAAGTTTTCCTTTAGTATGCTGCCTATTCTAATGGTAAAAACGCTGGATGTTTTCAGTGGTCGGACTACGAAGTGGAAGAAATGCTTCAGACTCCTAAATACGAAGACTACACGACTCACCGCGAGCTGAAGGAAAAAGTGTACACGGATATTATCGAGTACTTCGACAGGGGCAAAGTGAGTTCACTTAAACTGTATTTGTTCATTTCTGTGTGGATGTCAATTCACACGCTGCCACATTCTACATGTTTTAAAATGCTGTACAACTTTGTATTCGTGATTACAGTCCAAGGCTACATGGGTATGCCGACCTCCACCACAAATTTAGACCATATAAAAATGTAGGCCATTAGAAAAAATGTCAATAAAAACACACATTCATGTTCTTGCCCACCTCCTATATTCACCATTTTTCAACCTACGTGCCATAAGGCGATTTGATGGTTGTATAAGGTACAGTAGAACCTCCAACTAAGACCACCTCTATATTGATACCACCTCTATAACAAGACAACTTTTCCCAGTCCCAAACCTTCCATAAAGCTACCAAAATCAACCTCCATAAAGAGACCACCTCCCTATTGAGACCACCTACCACTGGGCCCAAAGGTGGTCCTAATAGAGAGGTTCTACTGTACATTATTATGCTGACCGGTGGTGCTTCTATTCAGTGGCCGAGTGGATAGGGAGTTGGACTCATGACCAGAAAGTCGTTGGTTCGATTCCCGGTCGGATCTGGTGGTGGGTGTTGAGCAAACTCATCCCTAAAGGAGTTGCACACTGCTCCGTGGCACCTACACGTTAATTACGTACAGGTCATTGGGTTGAAAGAGTGAGGGATCATGAGAGTGACACGCATTGTGCGCTGAATGTGCTGCCGATGCAAGCATGAGAGAAATGATGAATTGAAGATCAACAAATGGGCCAATGACCTGGTGTAAATTGTAAAGTCGTGAGAGCAAGACTTAAGATCATGACTACAAACCAACACATCTACATTTACATTTTTTAGCCTGGTTCCGGTGGCAGAGTGGACTAGTGAGTTAGCCTGAACTGCTAGGCAATTTGGTGCCATAAGGTCGTGGGTTCAAACCCCACCAGAGACTATGTGATATAGCCCTTACCTGACTTGGAGTCATAAGTCTAATGACTTAAATTACATATAATAATCTACATTTACATTTATTTTCCAGATGTGGGAGAAAGGCATCGAGCTGTGTAAGGAGCTTGCTGTGCAGTACGAGAACGAGACGTACGAATATCTGCAGCTCAGCGAGATTCTGGTGAGGACAGCGCATTGCACACACTCGATGAATGATACAGTGTAACGATTCTTTTGTATAGAGTGGTGAAGGTTTGTAGAATGTTGGAGATCACAGATATTCAAGCCAACCACCTAATATAACATAACGACCTAATCAAAAATGTAAATTTCTAGCATCCTGGGTTCCTTCACTCATGATATTATACAAGAATTTGAAAGTTACTTATAGGAAGCAAACTAATTTCATGAAGTCTATATATAGCATATGGTCGCATTTTTGATAATATGTTTTCTATCTATACTACAGTTCAAACTTCTCAAAATGTAATAGAATTGTCAAAATGTTTTGATTTTTATTAAAGCTTTTCAAAAATGCAGAGTCCTAATCATAATGGTACTTTATACACAAGAGCGATTTAAGTATTATATATGTTCATAACATAGTTGAAGGGGAATGAAACTAGATTGGAGGTTATTTAAAAATTCAAGATAAGCTTGGGATAACAAGGTTTTAGTGTAATGATTCTTTTATCCATTTAAATGCTAGATGTTAGATACTCGATTTGCACATTTAGTTTATCAAATCTTAAAAGTGAGTATTGAGGTAGACATGACTTTTCATGGAAATGCAAATTGTCAATGTACCTAGGTGATTTGTTTGCTAATGATTCTTGTAGACCAAAGAAGCAGAATTTTTCAACCGTATCATGACGTTGCAAAGACCAGAGTCAGAATATTTTCGAGTAGCGTACTACGGATTGGGATTTCCACCATTTCTGCAAAATAAAGTATTTGTGTACAGGTATGGTTACATTTTCAGGAGCATGTTATTTTTGAACACTGACGCTTCAAATTTTTGTTTGAGCCAGGTGAATATATCTTGTTGCGACTATAAGTACACCATATACAATTCACCAAGATTTCATGTCCACATAGAAATTTGGACCATATCAAATATAGACCATTAGAATTCTAATTGAAATACACATTCATTAAAAGCCGAGATTCACCATATCTCAAACTAAAAGCCCATGGGCGTATACTATAAGGGTAATGGTCTGTTTTAGTGTGGAGATAACACTAGCTTGCTTGAGTGGTGTCTTATGCTCACTCAAGCAGGCTTAGACATGAACAAGTGCATAGCTAGTGATATCTCCACACTAAAACAGGCCAATGCTTTTTTATCTCCCCAGTTTAACCGAATTATTTAACTTGATGGTGTTTATCATTCACAAAATGGGGAGATAACCTGATCTCCTACGGCTCTTAACTAATCAGAATCGAGAATGAACAGCAAACTGGGGAGAAAGTACGTTATTGATTGTGTATTATGTTTTCAGGGGTAAAGAGTATGAGCGCCTGTCAGACTTCGCCGGCCGACTACAGAACATGTTCCCCAATGCACAGGTGCGTCTCACAATGTACAACATCACTCAAACATGTCAGCCAAAGCTAGAACACAGGCAGATCCATGTGAGGGTGCAGAGGGAGCGCCCCCATTTTCCCACGGAAATACCTTATTTGCAAAGGGCTTTTGGCATGGGCGCCTTTATGCATTAGGATATCTTAGATTGACTCTAGTAGGCTGCAATTTAAATATTATATAGAATGTCATCTCGCTCAGCTGAGACATTTACACTGTGGCTGTTTCTGAGTGCAATGATCACAAGTTTCAAGAATCTTTTTGAATGCTAATCTGGGATAAAAGGCAGATTTGAACACCTTTTTTGTTATCTGACGCTACAATGGTGACAGTGGAGGGATTGGGCTGCATGTTGTCAGATCCTCGCACTCAGGCCGGGGCTGGAATGAAATGACACTTATATGCCTTCTGATGTCATAGTAAATGTACAATAAGTTGCATTTTGCCAAATATGATGTCATTTTTCAAATGAGATACGTTTAAACTTTAAACTAACTTGATAATTTTAAACATTGCAGATGATGAAGACGCTGAATGAGCCAGATGAGGATCTGATGAAGTCAAACAATCAGTGTATCCTTTTACATGCAGCCATTGTAAGACTGGTAAAAATGCATGCTGATGATCTTCGTTTCTAAATTGTGTTCATATTTATGACCATATACAGTAAAAGTCTTCAACAACGGAAGAGTAAAAAAAGGAAAAACTGTATAACGGAAACTTTTGTCATGCATTAGCTTATAATGTAAGTAAATGATGTAGTAAACAAGGGAAACCTTCTACAAAGGAAGGATTTGTGACTGCAAATTGCATTCCACACAATCACACAATGTATGCAATTTTCAATTAGTCAAAGTTTGACTTGTTTGAGATTGGTGATGTGTGCTTGATAATTTTTTACAATTCTAGTAATTGCACGCACATAGTTCCTTAACCTCATGCACAGATCTTCAGATTAACTCTGTGACTCCATCAATGGAATTAAAGAGCCACCTAAATAAGAAGAAGGTTCACGACGCCATTCTCAAGTACTATAAGGTCAACGAAGTGCAAAAGTTCACGTTCAACAGGAAAAAAAATGAATCGAACGACATGACGGTGAGTTTTAGCAGTTTGTATTCCCGAGCCTTTGAAAGTAAACGGCTCTGCCTAACTTCTCATCATGCAGGGCCGTAGCTGCTACATATGAAGGCAAGGGAGGCATCTGGCTCCTATGTTTTGGGGGATTTTCTTTTTGTCAAGCCCTGAATGAAACTGAAGATATGATATGACCATAAAAAAAGTAAGGATGTAGAAAGAAATGACATGAATCTGTTGTTCTGCAGAAACTGTGGCTGCAGCGGACACACCTAGTGATCTCTCACCCGCTGCCCGGCATCCTGCGCTGGTTCCCCGTCACGGGCTCCTCTCAGGTAAGGCTGCTGCTGTTACTGTTCGGGTATTAAATAACTAAAAAATGATAATGAATATCGAAATAAAAATTATATGAATGATACGCTATTTTTTTGCCACATCTACATTGAAGAAATATGTCATGGTTTGGAGGTCACCATGTATGAATGCATGCCCGAAAGTAGTGAATATTGCCCGAGCTTGCACACAATAAACCCTCATTAACACATGATATTTGATGAAAAGGCTCACGAAAAAAACATGGAATTAATCGAGTTCAGGGCATAACAAAAGTCTTATCTCTCGCCGTGCGATATTAAACGCCTTACGTATCTCTGTGTAGTACAACAAACGCCATACGTTTAGAAATAATGTTAGACGTACTATTTCATGTCAGTCTTACTTAGAAATATGTATGTATTACCGACCTGGAAGTTTTATTGAGAAAAAATTGAAAACATTCTGTTATTTCATGTTGTAAACAGTAAGCAGTTTTTTTTTTCTTGTCTCAATCATCTTCGCTCTGTTTGCAAGTAAATTTTGCAGAAAATTCAACGTACACGCCATTCTTTAGCATTGGCATACATTTAGTGAGTTTAAAGTTATATATTGATTTACTTATTTGAATAGATGCCAAAAGTGTGACCCACTTTTAGAGGGCACTATTGCCCGGTCTCTATGGGGAAATATTGACTGACTAATTTTGGCTCCAAGCCAATCAGAATGCAGGGTTTAGGGGCGTGTCACAGATAGAGTGTTATAGTGTAATTTTGATTATTCTGAACGGTTTTCATAATACATAGTGAACACTTCCATGGAAATAGCATTTTTTCTGTTTCTGTGAGAGACACCGTAACTAGGTTAATCATAGGCAGATCCAAGTTTTTGGAAAAGAGAGGGCGCATTTACGGGATTTTATGAAAAACCCTATGAAAATGAAGTATTTTGGTGGGAAAAGCGGAGGCGCACGCCCCCGCGCCCCCCTGGATCTGCCTATGTTAATGACACATAACGATATATCCCCGTAGTCCACTAAACCATGAATCCCTCCATTAGGTTGAGGTCAGTCCGCTGGAGAACGCGATCGAGACGTTTGAGACGACGAACGCCAAGATCAAGGCGCTGATCGACCAGCACCGTAACGACCCGGGCATGCGCGTCGACCCGCTCGGCATGCTGCTTAACGGGGTCGTGGACGCGGCCGTCAACGGCGGCATCCACAACTACCAGGTGGGAAGGAAGAATATACCCTACCCCATTCTTAAGTCTCAGCAAAAATCCAGGTTCATTCTTACTAATTTTCGTATTTCACAATTTCTAAATTGTTCAATTTCTCACAATTCTTAAAGAAAATTGACCCCCATTCTCATTTATCATAAAAAAAATCAATGGCCATTCTTACATCTCAAAATAGGTATATTTCCCCCTCGGGTAGGGATAAGGATGTCCAACACATTGTAAGATAGCCATTGTGATAGATAATGATATCCAACAAGGTATTTTACATGCAAGGTACTATGAGAGGTAACGATATCCATCACAAAGTATTACAAACAAGTTAATGAGAGAAATAATGATGTCCAACTCGCTATAAATACCAACTACTTGAGACATAATGATATCCAACACAAAGTAACATACAAGCTAAATTTTCTTGAGAGATAATGATATCGAACACACTATAACATACTAAGTAATGTTCTGTGATTATTATTTTTTTCATGATTTAATATGATGATGCGTTTTCACGTTGTGATGCAGAAATTCTACATGGAGGAGTATCTGGAGGAGAACCCGACTCAGACGGTGCACAGTCTGGTGAAGAAACTCAAGCAGGTCACCACGCTACAGGTACTGCAGCGAATACTAGGTTACTATAGTACTGCAGCGAATAGTACAATATTACTCTTTAGGTACTGTAGCCCGAGTTGTGCCTAAGTACTGTACTTGCAAGTACAGCAATCGAGACAGTAATTTGCTGTACTTGTACTTGGACTCAAGTACAACCGAAAAGTAACAAAAACTAGTCACCTACACTATAGGTAATACTCCATTTATGTCACTGCACTAAAGATTTTACAAGAATACGAGGGTACAATATTTGGCTGTACAGCCAATGCACTAGCGTAATGTATATAATGTATAGTTGCAATCAAGTCATTACCCCACTATGATAAAGGTACAGTTAATTAACTTATCATATATCAGCTTGCACTGTTGAAGCGTTCAACCACAACCTCAACTCGCAACAAAACTGAAACTCGTTCTCCTCGCTTGTGTCAAATCTGTCAAATGACCTAAACAAACGAGACCGAGTACAATAAAGTCATCCTCCATTTAGCAAAAATGTGATAGGTGATTTGCCCTATTAAAATCTTGAGCGTGAATTGTGAACTGCGTGTATTTAAAAGTCTGTGAAATGTGATGACACCTATTCAATTACAATTCCTGGGTATTGGTGAAAGACAATGAAATGTATTGGTGACTGGGTGATTTAGGGGAAAGTGTTGTTGAATGGATTTTCATCAAGGCTCTAGAGTCTATACCTACCTCTTTGCAGCTAGTGCTGCTGCAGACGGGGCTGGAGATCCACCGAGATGTCGCCCCCGACAACCTGCTCCCGTTCCAGGCCCACATGGACCAGCGCTACAACGAGATGAAGGCGCACATAGAGACGCACTACGGCATCAAGGTAGCTATATTCATGTCATTGCATTGGTCTCCCATATAGTCCGCTAGTCCTGACTAGTAGAAATTGGGGAGGACTAGCGCTGAATTTAATTCACTTGTCCTGCATACGAGTAGCTGCTGAGCGAAAACACGTTTGGCAAATTGTAAGGACGAGTAACTTTTGGGGAGGACTAGTACTTTTTTAAATTTACTAGTCCTGCTGAAGAGTCATTATCGAGGCCTTAACTGGGAGACTGTGCATTGGTGGGCAAGTTTTGATGAAGAAATGTAAATCTATGCGTTTTCGAGTTTACTACACATACGCACAGTCAACTTAGTGAAATAGACCAGGTCATTGACATTGTTGTCATGTTATAACTCCCTGGGGAGTATTCAGGTCCATGTCATACTTTGTGGTAATCTGATTTAATCTGGTATTGCACTAACCTGGCTTGATAAATTCTGAATTACATTGCTGCATCCAATTATTTGTACACCAGCATTTTTACTCACCCCTTTTAATAATTCTTTCTAGTGTGTAACAAAATTTGTCAAAATTCATCTTTTGCAATACTAAATTACTAATACCATATGTATAATTCATCGCTAACATCTCTCTCCCCCATTTATACTGACCTCTAACATTTATCTATTTTGATTGAGTCTTCAAAAGATGCCAGTATGAGACTATTAACAATTACATGTATTTATTAGGTGCCGAGACACAAGAAGGTATTCTTACTGTTTGTGTTATGTAATTTATGAAATGTGTATCATCTTTTGCGTGTTAGTATATCGAGAAAATATTAAACATCAAATCAGATTTTGTCATTTGAAAAATGCCATATGCCTCCATATGTATTAGATGTACTTATTTGTCGTATGTTAGATTGTTTCTTGTTGTCTTTTTCGTTCTGTTCACCATTATTTTCATGACGGACTCTGATGAGTGGACATTTGTGTATATTTGTTGTAAACTTCATTGTCAATGAACATCAGAAACTTTTCAGTCGATATAGTCCGTGCCATATGTAAATGTCCAGCATTGAAATAGTGTACATTTTAGTTAAAAATCCTTTCCTCTTTTTTTTCTATTTGACACGTACATATGGTAATATACATTAATGTCATGCCTGACCATCTTACTTTGTGTCATTTGCGTACAATGTTTATAAGATTAAGCAGTTATTACTATATTTTATATCCAAAATTTGCAGGAAGTCCACTTCTTGACTAGATTTTCACACTATGGCACACAGTTGTCAATATCCACCTACCTGGTGTTAGATCTACATGTACACAACTCAACATTCAACACTACATACATGTAGACTTTTAAAGTCACGCCCATTTAAATCAATAACACTTCATACCTTGTTCTCCAATTGTTGGATGGTTTAAGATGTTTTCTGGTTTTAATGACGTCAGGAGGGAAAAACTACATGCTTGAAATGGGCCTACACGTAGGTAGGCATATTGCGCTATGCAATTTTAGCAATTGTATTTTACGTAATGCGTATTTATAGTGCAGACTTGATATGTTGCATATGTGACTTGTCATTAAATTTACACCCTATTTGGCAAACGTGATAGAAGGATGAAATAAAAATATGCGCTCCTCCGAAACCTCCACGTTTTTTCAGATAATAATGAAGCATTTATAGTTCAGAAAATTTTCATTTACTAATAGAACCGTGCACTGTTAAGTTACATACTGGGGTCTACTTTTCCTCATGTTGATGAATGTAGTTATATAATGACATTATATAATGACATTTAATGACAATCTCTATACTTTTGATGTCTTTAACGTTCTGTTTACTACGTATGTATACTATAGATTTTGTTGTGTTTTACCAAATGCATAGTTATAGTGCGGACTTGAACGCATGTGATATAGCAAAATATTAGGCACATGTATACTTATTTGATGTCTTAAGTTCCTCAAATCGACATACTATTTACCTGTACTATGCTACTAATTCACACTAAAACGCATTGCTCTTGAATAAGAACAATTGGAGTCTAGTTTTCCCAATAACGTAATCCATGCGTTTTGTTGCTGACAGTTGACTGACGATGTGAAGTACAAACTGGCCAAGCAGCACCTGCTTCCTGTCAAGAGGACCAAAACGATGCCAGCGCGACGCAACATTCCCGCCTACGCCACATTCAAGGATAAGTAAGTGAGCCTGTGCTCGATTGCGAATTTAAGTACAGCAGATCCTCCAAGATTAGTCCCATAAGTGGTCTTAATAAAGAGGTTCTACTGTACTGATTGTAAACTTGACACATCCGCTTGGCCTCATTTCTAATCAAAGCTGTGTTAGCACAAGGGAGCGTTCACAATTGATGTCAAGCACATTTTGGTATTTTCTGACAACTAAACTATATCCTTAATGCAACCCAGTCAATTTTTTGGGGGGTGATCCTTATCCTGTCAGGGTCAATTGATGCTAAACACCAATTGTGTACTTTGCTAAATCCTTAACCCATGAAAGAAAACTACTTGGAAAAAAAATGTATAAATGTATGTTTGTTGCATGGGAAAACAATGATGATTGGTATTGGACATCGCCAAATGGCATTTTGTTTAAATTAGACTACGTTGAGATTTCCCACACTATAAATATTTAAAAAATAAATAAAATAAAGAGAAAAAATAATTATAATAATTTATTTTCATAGTATCAAATCACAAGTAACATCTAGTGTTCGAAATATTACAAGAAACATAACTAATACAATTTTATAGCTTCAAACTTATATCCATGTATATACATCACTATTATATTGCAAGCAATAATGATTAAAAAATGATAACCCATGAAATTACACCCAATGTGTGATAAACAAGTGTACTTGCTAACCTTGAATGTTTTCATCGTGTTGCAATCCATATATATATATATATACAAAGTTCATCTTCACACAACATAATCAATTCTTACATTGATAGGCAGTTTTCGTTAACCCAACTGCCTTTGCCATTTCAAAAACCTTGCATGTTTTCATGTCAAGGTCACTCTGCACGACTTCTGATTTTCGGCATCGGAAGTCGTGCAGAGTGACCTTGACATGCGCAGAGATTTTGAAAATTGCAACCGCAGTTGTCGAAACTGTCAATCAATGTAAGAATTGATTGTGTTGTGTGAAGATGAACTTTGTACAGTAGAACCTCTCTATTGAGACCACCTCTATAATAAGACCACTTTTCACAGTCCCAAACCTTCATAAACCTACCAAAACGAACCTCTGTATAGAGACCGCCTCTCTATTGAGACTCAGACTGCCTAACACTGGTCCCAAAGGCGGTCCTAATAGAAAGGTTCTACTGTATAAACAAGTGTGCTTGCCTCTATAGGAGCGGAGGCCCCGGGGGTCTGGGGGGGCCGCTGTACAAGTCTCTGTCCCCGGCGTCCGGCCTCAAGGGGGCGTCGGTGGCGCGCTCCGCCACCACCGTCGCCCCGTCAGCAGCCGCAGCCAAGTTCAACCCCATGAAGCTCGGCACCAGTAAGTGAACATAAAATAAATGTAATGTGGTTATTTACAGTTGCAATTCACTGTTATTGTTGTGCTCTAGCGACTTTACATATTTACACCAGGTCATTGGCAGCACCTTTGTCACACTATATCCTTCTTTACTCCCCGGGGAGCTTACAGCACATCGCTGCTACCGTAGCGCAGAGGGGCTAATCACTCACATTTACATTCACTCTCCTGACCTGTACCTATTCAACGTGTAGGTACCACTGAGCAGTGTGCAACCTGTTAGAGGTAAGTTTGCTCAACACCCATCATCAGACCTGACCGGGAACGAACCCACGACCTTCTGGTCACGAGTCCAACTCCCTATCCACTCGGCCATGGAACCGCAGTGATTAATCTAGATGCAGCAAGTCCCGAGTCCAGGACTCGTTATTTTTCAACAGGACGCAAATTATTAAAAAATTGTGCCTCCACGGGACTCTTAAAGTGTTTATAGTTTGTTACGGTTATGTATGCCAGTACTCAGTGTGTTGGCCCTCAGAGCCATTATTTCAAACATTATTTCAAAATATGGGAGTCGCGAGGGAGTCGTTGTTGTCAATTTCTAGATTTATCACGGTCAACCTTCTTATTCTGTTGATTTTTTATGCCAATTTTGATTCTAAGTCCAATAGTTCACTTCTTCCGATTTGCAGCAAGCCTTTTCAAAGTCTGCTGGGAAATGCTATCTTGGTGTAACAACAAAAGTGACATTGGTCATATCTAGAATGCTAATGACCTTGTGTAAAATCAATGTCACAAACAAGCATATTCTCTATGTCCTGTTGATTTTTTTGTTATGTGGTATAAAGCAGTGGGTCTCACAACGTGGAGAATGAAATTTTGAACTATTTTTTGGAAGAAAAGCAGGTGAACAACATAAAGTAAAAGAATCATAAGCGCGTTGTTGTTCTGCTAGATAACTAACATTGTTTAGTTAAGATTTGATGACACTACCACTTACATTTTAACATTTACTTGACGTTGCGGTCACCATCACGGGACCTTCAACAGAAGTGACTTCTTCTAGTCGTTTTTTGATGACGTCACACGGCGCTTCGTCTGACGGGTGGAATTCCCGCCAGACAGCAGAAAAAAGCAGAACTCCCGAAGCCGAACGTCTCTAAAGAAGAAAGAGAAGCCCTCGCGGAACTGAGAAAGGATAACGACATTCTAGTCCTACCAGCTGATAAGGGGAAAGCGACAGTTGTGATGGACAGGAAGTCCTACCAAGATAAACTTCATAAACTACTCGATGACAGAAATGTGTATGAAGTACTAAAGAAGGACCCAACCAGTAAGTACAAGAACAAACTTGTCAACATACTACGTTCTTGGAACACTGCAAAAAAATATCTCCTCAGTTGTACCGAAAGATATACCCTACCTCAGAACAAATCCCAAAATTCTATGGCCTACCAAAGATACACAAAAAAGACACTCCACTTAGACCGATAGTGTCAGTATTGGCTGTATATCTTACCCAGCGGCCAAGTTCTTGTCTTCTGTGCTCAACCCGTTGAAAGGAAAAACAAAACACTCAATTAAGAACAGTGAAGATTTTGTTAAGAAGATACATGGTCTAGAGATTCCACCACCTAGAGTGCTTGTATCGTATGATGTGTCCCGCACTATTCACGAGCATCCCCATAGAGGAGGCGATTAGGGTCATCCATAAGAGACTTTCTGAGGATGAGACTCTACCAGAAAGATGCGAACTAGATGTGGAACAAATCATGACCATCCTAAGATTTTGTCTGGAAACCACCTACTTTGTTTGCAATGGAGTCTTCTACAGACAAGTACAAGGAGCTCCCATGGGTTCGCCGGTATCACCAGCAGTAGCTGATCTGATGATGGAAGAGTTTGAAGAGAGAGCCTTACAGAACCCCCCAGTAGTGCCTTCCGTATGGTTTAGATATATGTGGATGACACATTCACGGTGCTTCCCCAAAACAGAATTGAAGAGTTTACCAGCTACCTGAACTCCCAGAATAGAAGCATCAATTTACCATAGAGGAAGAAGAGAACTGCAAGCTAGCCTTTTTGGACACATGCATAGAGAGACTGGAAGATGGGTCCCTGAAAGTTAATGTGTACCGAAAGCCAACCCATACTGATCAGTACCTCAACTGGGAATCCAATCACCACTTAGAACATAAGCGCTCCGTTGTCCGAACTCTACTGAGAAGAGCAGAACAATTGGTGACCGATGAAGAAGACCGCAGAAAAGAAACTAGCCACGTGAAGAAGGTACTCAAGATCAATGGTTATAAACCATGGGCCTTTAAGATCCCGCCCAAGAAGAACAAGGAACCGACTGAACCAAGTGAGTCGACACACAAGAAGTTCCCGGTCAAACTACCGTATATTAAAGGTGCTTCTGAAGCTGTCCAACGAGTGCTTAAAAACCATGGCATTCCCTCTTTCCACAAGCCCTTCAATACCATACGTAACCTATTAGTACGCCCCAAAGACAAGAACGATCCCAAGAAGACGTGTGGGATCATATACAACATCTCTTGTCCCAGCTGCAAGGAGACGTACATAGGGGAAACAGGCAGAAACCTGGAAACCCGCCTGAAAGAGCACTTGGACCCGAAATCCTCTCAGTCAGCTGTACAAATCCACACCAGCAGTACAGGACACTTGTTCAATCAAGACTCTGCGAAGATCATCGGCAGAGAGGACAATATACACCGAAGGAAGATCCTAGAAGCAGTAGAGATCTACAAGCACCAACCGAAGCTAAACCTTAACCAAGGCAAGAGCATCCCCCGGACCCTCCTCCATCTGCTGTCTGGCGGGAATTCCACCCGTCAGACGGCGCCATCATGTGACGTCATCAAAAACGACTAGAAGAAGTCACTTCTGTTGAAGGTCCCGTGATGGTGACCGCAACGTCAAGTAAATGTTAAAATGTAAGTGGTAGTGTCATCAAATCTTAACTAAATGGATATTCCTACTACTAAAAACAGTCTTCATAAAGATAAACTAACATTGTGTTTGTGACACAGAAACTGTCATGTTCACCTCACACTGAAGGTGGCACCTTCAGTGCAGAAGAACCAGTTGAAGTGGACGCGAGTCCACGAAACGTCGTGAGTGTGAGGTGAACATGACAGTTTCTGTGTCACTAACACAATGTTAGGGCCGAGTCATTATTTAAGAATTGGGGGGGTCGGAAGTTTTTCTAGACATCGGTGTTTCTAACTTCTGACCCCCCCACGGGTTCGCAAATCAAACATATGACCCCCCAACATTGAAATATATGCCTGAAATATGAACTTCCGACCCCCCCACTTTAGTATATCTTACCTAGCATATGACCGCCCCATTTCCACATGCCCTGTGTATGTATTAGCATAGCATTGTACTGTCATATCTGCTGTACAAATTTGCAAAAATGTTTAGCTATATGAATGAAACTATGAATGAATGAAACTAGTTTTTCCCCAGTTTATTAAATGCAATAAACAAAATGTAATACAAACTGTATATATTAACTTGTCATGATATAAATGGACTGATGCTATTTAATTTATTTTAGAGAAAGCGATTTAATCTTCAATCTGTTATTTTGAGAAAAAAAGTAAAGAATTTATATTGCATTTTCCAAAAATAAAAGTTAGTGGTTAGTCGAAAGACAATTAAACATAATATAATTCAATCTTGATAAAGGGTTTCATATTCCATTTCATAAGTTGCTTGCAGTGGCTCAGATAATTGCTCAAATATAAGAGCCGATGAGGTATTATCAAAAACTCTAAATTTAATTAATAGCACCAGTCCTTTCATATCATGACAAGTTAACTTTGATATATTTTTAAGCAGTACAAATTCTTGGGGAAGGCATACTTAAAGAAATGTTTTCCATCCAATCACTAAAATCCTCTGTCAAAAGCATTTTGGCAAATATGAGCAATACAATTGCATGTGTTGAGTTGACATATTAAACTAGGTACAAAATTACAAGATATTTTATACAACCAAATGATTGATCACATACCAAAGAAAAAGATCAGGACATTCTACCAACATTTATTAAGAAATATAAACGCTTGCAACGGCCCCTTTCAGTAAATTTACAAAATTTGGACATTTGACCCCCCCCCAGTAACATTTCAAGAATCAGAATATTTGACCCCCCCCCATATTCTTCCATTTTAAACTTCTGACCCCCCCACAACTTCCATTTCCATTTTGAAACTTCTGACCCCCCCACAACATTCAAATTCAAACTTCTGACCCCCCACAACATTCAAATTCAAACATCTGACCCCCCCAGTTTTTTTCCGACCCCCCCACGGCTTAAATAATGACTCGGCCCTTAGTGATCCAGCATGACGAATCCACAAGCTAGAAGAATTCTTCTCACTGCCACGTTGTGTTTCTTGCAGAGAGTCCGCGTGGCTCGGTGGCGAGCGTGGACCGAGAGAGCTCTCCGTCACCGCGCTCATCTAACGGCAGCGGAGGTCGCGACAGCGCAGTCATCGTGCTGAAGGAAGAGGTGAGACAACAGCAGTCCACTACAATACAATACAAGCGCAAATTCCAATAAACGTTCATGCGCTTGTAGTACTCCTTAAAGATAATGCTCAGTCAAAAATATACGTGTTCTGTAAAATCCACGATCAATAAACAATGTCTTTTTTATTGGAACTGTAGGAAAAATAAGACTTATATTTTTCATATTTAGTATTTATTACACCTATGAAAAAAACATTATATATTGTCAGCTAAAACACTAGGTCAAGTGATGATGCATAATCAAATCACTTGGTCTTTTATGATACAGTATTTTGACACAATTTTCAGGATATGTTACTGTTTCAATTCAACCGTTACTAAAAATTCTTTCATTATTCTGTCATTTGAAACTGAGACACATATTTGTATTTTAGTTCCACCTCTATAATGAGACCTTCTCGCAGTCCCAAACCATCATAAATCTACTAGATTGAACCTCTGTATGGAGACCACCTCTCTATTGAGACCACCTAACTGTGTAATGTGAGTTGTACAGTAGAACCTCCAATTAAGAACACCTCTATAACAAGAATACACCACCTTTACAATGACCTGATTGCGTTTCAGCTGACGCCCCAGCGGCCAAAACGTCCCGACAGTAACAGAAACAGCCGCCCCAACAGTGCACACTTGAAGCAGTTCCGCGTCGGCTCGCAAACTTCCTCCATCTCCGTGTTTTCACACGATTCGCGGACGTCCACAATGTCCACCGACTCCACAGCCACTCTAGTCAGTGAGGACGGGCCGGACTCGCCAGAAATCGGTACTCAGAGTGATAACACTTTCTTTTTTTTGTGAATGCTGATGTAGAGTTGATCAAATTTTTTATCTCTTATAGGTCAAATTGATGAAAGACTTCCTGGAAATACCCATAACATCTATTATTTTCATTTGCAGTAGAAATATATTGTCAATTTGATTTAAATTTAAAATTAAATTTTGATTTAGGTTGTAAAATGTGTCTTCAGATATTATATGTGACGTCTATTGTGGTAGAAAAATGTTTGATAAAAGTTTAGAGAGAATGTTGGGAAAGAATCAGAATATTACATTTGAATCACAGTGTATACACAGCACATCTGCTGACCTAGGCTACCCTATAGCGGCGCATATTTATCCTCGGTCAAATTAGAACTTGGGAGGAAACCGTCAAGAATGACCTGCAGATGTGGAATATGTAATGACAGCCATTTTTTTTAAATGATTCATGATTTATTGGACTATATCCCACTAGAGACTATGTGATATAGTTCTAATCTGACTTTGAGTCATAAAGTCTTATGACTTAATTACACATAATGACAACTATTGACCGGAATGATCATACATGTACATCTGACCTAAAACATCACCCGTCCCACCCGTACTTCGGGAGACAAAGACATTGAATAGGATTGGATTGGAAGACTTAAAATGGGGTTGATTTGAATTGATTGAGTGATTGATTAAATGAATGAGTCCCATTCCATTGGGATTGAATTTGAAGACGTTAAATAAGATTGAATGAGATTGATTTATTGTTTGATTAAATGAATGAGTCCCATTCCAATGGGACATTGACTTGGACTGATTGACTGACTGCCTGCCCTTGCAGACGAGCCCCCGCCGCTGCCCAGCAAGGCCGCGACGCCTCCCGTCCTCCCCAGCAAGAGCCGCCGCAGCCAAGTCCAGTCCGTGGCGGGAGGAGCCAGCTCGGTGAGTACTGAAGACAAGCGTCTGGTCAAATGTCTGTACTATGAAATCATGGGCCCCAGCATACTATGCAAGAGTTTGATAATTAAAAAACCCATGTGTAACTATGGAGCGAAATGGCATAAAATTCTTGTGCAGTAAATATTTTGCAGCATATGTAAGCTCTAGGATTTGTACCTCTACATGAATTACAAACTAATCAGACACTTGTAGAGTAATAGAGCACTGTAAGACAAGTCAATCAAAAAAAAAAAAACGCGAAAAAAAAATTGAAATAAAATTTTTGTCCAGTAAATTTTTTTTTGTAGCATATGCAGTTAAACACTTGCCTGTACATGAATTAATATAATAATATTTGACTTGTAGAGTGAAGGGCCTTTGTAGGACATGACAATTTAAAAAAAAAAAGGAAAGACAAAAGAAGTCAAAAGATAATTTGAGAGAATTGTTTTTTTTTCAGTTACCACTTTCTGTTGTGCCCACAGCAATAGAAATAGACGCACCAACAGTTCCACCCAAACCCGCTGCAAAACCTGCCAAGCCGCCAGTTCTTGCAAAGCCAAACATATGATAATGTTGCACATTTCGCTAGAAATAATGCAATTAAAAGCAATACTTTAAAACAAATGTATACAGTAGAAACTCTATCTCATTACTGCTTATCTCAAATTTTCTGTTCTTATGAGCCTAGTTTCATTTCTCTTAAACCGTATTACAAACATAACATCAGTGGTTAATCTCAAGTAGTGGCTATCTCGAGCACTTTACGCTTATCGATAAAGATTCGAGATGAATTTCTACTGTACGTAAACATTTTGTTTGTTGGAAATTATGGCAATCAAATCATTCATCTAATATATCAGCCTGTCGTTTGTATACAATTCACCAAACCCACCATTTTAATCAGGCATGTAATATTATTTCAAGTCATTTAATGTGTTACTTTTATTATACTAGGCAGATTGTTAAATAGCAGCTAGAATTATGTATACGTTAGTTGTGTAAATGTGTGTTTGATGTGATTATGTGATTATGTGTTAATGTTGAATCAGGGCATTTGTATGTAAATTGGGATTGTGATAGAAGTGGTTGAAACATAAAAACATATAAAATGTAATTTTCTTAAAGTCTACACAGCTGTATAAATGACCTGTATTTCAGATGGTTCGTGACATTCACTTTGTTTTAGTACCCATGTACATTACATTGTATGTGGTTCATGGACATGCTATTTATTTCTTTTGGGACACACATATGTAACCCCAAGGTGGTGGGGTTACTGGTGCATTTTCAAACAGAACAGATAATAGAGTTAAAAAAGTATGAAACTTAGTTTAATTCAAAAATTTTCGCATCATCGATGCTTCTTCAAGTGAAAAATGTTATTTTGGTGGAACGTTATACATGTACTGGCCATAATGTACGTCATTACATGTATGACGTAAACACGTAACACTATTATTAAAAGGAACGTTAAACGTAAAATGGAACGTGTAACATAACAACTTAAAGGAAAACCACTTGAAAACCAACATAATATGCAACAGTGATATTACAATTAGATCAATCATGAATATTGATATACTTCATGAATAAAAACTATATAAAGTTTCGTACCTTTTTAACTTAATAGTCTGTTCTGTTCTAATATGATATGGTACGAGCAGCCCCAAGAACTTTTTCTACTGGTGCATTACAACATAAGGGTCCTGTATACTCTCATAGATTGCTTCACCAATACTAAGTTTAAACCAGCCAAGTTATCTATTCAAAATGTCATAAATTATGTGTAATATACTCATGTCTGTAGTGTCAAACCATTTGTAGCGCCTGTGTGCATGAAAGAGCGTAGTCAACTGTAAAAAGACTTTAGAGTACTATGCGCCAATATTTTTGGTCTAATAGTTAAAGAAATGATGTTACCGGTGAACATTATTGCTTCTTTCAAAAATTTGAACGACAAGTGTTGTGAATATTTTTTCCTTTTTTGCAGAATCTTTATTATTAGGAAATATTTTCTTAGAACATATTTACAATTTTGTATATTTACAAGTTATGCATGTTAGAAAATGCTCAAATGTAAATTGTACAGCTTCATTCAATGCCTTTTACATGAACGCATTTTTAAATATTTATATGCCTTTGTTTTGTTTTTCTATGCAAAATTTTGTGCTTCCATTGCTCCTACAGTGTTCAATAATTTTATCGATCAAAGCAGTTGTACTAGTATATTTCATAATTGTAAAATGGGTAGCATTCCTTTATTTAATGTGTATGATCATTTTACATTTTGGTTGTATGTGAAAAAGTATGTGGACGGTTAACCGGCTACGGTCAATTTTCTATACATAACCGGTTAGATTGACGAACAGGTTATTAATTTTGAGGACTTTTCCTTACCAAGCTATATATTCCACGCATTTCATTAATGTTGCGTGATTTAACATTTTCCTCCTTGCCGGTGAACGATAAAACACGAAACGCATTGGCAAGAATTTATTTTCCATAAAGCTTTCCTTCTGGTGTATTTCATGATATGTCGAATGTTTGCACAAACCGCCAATTTTTTCACAAGGTAACTACTGGGTGTCTAATCCATGTATTATTTCATTCGACGTTTCTTGACATACACCATGCGATAATTCATGGTTTACCGGTTAGTCCGGTTTTGTAGCACCGATTAACCGGTCTCCAATTTTTTTAACGGTCCACATACTCAATCCTCAAAAAAAATCTTTTTCTTATATAACAATGATTTAAGTTTTAAAATCTAAAAAAATTGTAATTAGGATGATAATGATCATTTGGAGATCATCGTTTGTGTGGTAAATTCTTAACAAAATTTTGAAATTGCAACAGTGACGTTTTGATATTTAGTATGTTTAAATTTTTTACAAGTTTCTTACTATTGATATAAATTTGAATATAGACAGACGTGGTAGTTGCTTTTATATGGTGCTTTTACGAAAGTTTAAGTACTGGCCAATTATTAAAGGGTTTGAAGATACACTCAGGTGCAATAACAGTACATAAATTCACGCTAGTTATTAGTTTGTACTTTGGTGCTTAACCAGTGTAGGGAAAATTCTTAAAGAAAAATTTATTTCTAGTATTTTTTTTAATTGTGATTTTTGAAGTATTATATAAAGTCAAACTGTATATGCAGAAGAATTTGTTTGGATATGTAGAGAAATCTAACTTCATATCGAATTGTATTTTGAGAGACTAATTTAGTGCCAAGGATTAGTTATCTTTTAATTGTACATACTGGTAACCATAGCTTTGTGATTTCAAGGAGTATTTTTTCACAAAAACTGATGTTGAAATAGTTTTTTTCCTTACATGAAATCACACATCGGTCAGCTGAACTTGTCAAATAAATTTATTTTGTAAAAAAACACTTCCAATAAATTTATAAAAAGCAGCTTTGAACTTCTTATTGCGCATGAAAATTAAATGAAGTCCGCATCATTTCCATGGGTATTTTAATTCTGGTTAATAGTGGTCATTTCTACAAAGTTTTTCAGACAGACATGACTAAAATATATAGTTGGTTTGAAAATCTGTTGGAATGAAGGGTTGCCACATCCAAACTAAAAAATACGGCATCACAGAAACAACTACAATGTACAAGCATAAACAGGACTTGTAGGGGCGGGTTGCTGGTAATTCTATACATGCTAGACATATTTTTTACTTCACTTTTTATGGAGAGATTATAAAAAATGCATAATAATTAATATAAGTGGACAGTAAAGTAAGAAAAGCAAAGTAATTAAGGGCGGAGTCATTATTTAAGCCGTGGTGATCAGAAAAAAACTGGGGGTGTCGGATGTTTGAATGTTGTGGGGGGGTCAGAAGTTTGAATTGGAATGTTGTGGGGGGGGGGTCAGAAGTTTAAAATGGAAGAATATGGGGGGGTCAAATTTTCTTGAAATTTTACTGGGGGGGTCAAATTTTGTAAATTTACTGCAAGCATTTATATTTCTTAATAAATGTTGGTAGAATGTCCTGATCTATTTTTATGGTATGTGATCAATCATTTGGTTGTATAAAATATCTTGTAATTTTGTGCATAGTTTCATGATATGTCGACACTCAACACAAACACTTGCATTGCTTTTGCACAATGCTTTTGACAGAGGATTTTAGTGATTGGATGGAAAGTTTTTCTTTAAGTAACAAGTGCCCCAAGAATTTGTACTGCTTAAAAATATATCAAAGTCAAATTGTCATGATATGAAAGGACTGGTGCTATTAATTGAATTTAGAGTTTTTGATAATAGCTCATCAACTCTTTTATTAGAGCAATTGTCTGAGCCACTGCAAGCAGCTTATGAAATGGAATACGAAACACTTTTATCAAGATTGAATTATATTATTTTTAATTGTTTTTTGATACCACTAACTTTTATTTTCGGAAAATACGATACAAGTTCTTTTACTTTTTTTTCAAAATAACAGATTAAAGATTAAATCACTTTCTCTAAATTCAATTAAATAGCACCAGTCCTTTCATATCATGATAAGATAATATATAGTTTGTATTGCATTTTGTTTATTGTATCTAATAAACCGGCGAAAAAAACTATTTTCATTCATTCATAGTTTCATTCATATAGCTAAATATTTTTGCAAATTTGTACAGCAGATATGACAGTACATTGCTATACTAATACATGTACATACACAGGGTATGTGGAAATGGGGGGTCATATGCTAGGTAAGTTATATATTAAAGTGGGGGGGGTCTGAAGTTCATATTTCAGGCATATATTTTGATGTGGGGGGGTCATATGTTTGATTTGCGAACCCGTAGGATGTCATGTTTGATTTACAAACCCGTGGGGGGGTCATATGTTTGGTTTGCAAACCCGTGGGGGGGTCAGAAGTTAGAAACACTGATGTCTAAAAAAAACTTCCGACCCCCCCCATATCTTAAATAATGACTCAGCCCTAACATAGAGAACATTCACAAGGCCTTTAAATTAATAATTATTTATTGTCAATTACAAATAATTTGAAAGATGTACCTTACAATGAATGAACACAATTACTCTTTTGTTGTAATACAATCATTTTTTACAAGAATTCACACCACATAACATTTATCTCCATAAACTTGAGTCCAAAGATCGATTTGTTGTTTTGTTCTGCCAATCAGTTATGAAAAAAATTCCATCAAAAAGCTTCACACAAAACAAAAGGGAAAGAATGCCCCGTATTTATAATAATTTATAGACACCAGTGACCTTTGCTTCCATTGTTGAAAGTCTAAATCAATCCGTATTTTCATTATTTTCGCCAGTACTCTCAACATTTTCTTGGGTGACATCTGCAAATTGAAGTCAGACAGTAAAATACAAAATGTAGATAATATAGAATAATTATATAGTATGAACAATATTAGAATCATATGCATATAAATTATTTCCATTTCAAATTTGTAGCTACAAGGTAACAAAATGCGTATCTGTTGTATTTAATACATAACGTACGCATTAATAAACAAGTTCATTAGCTATGTAATAATATATAATAAATGAGTTTCTTTAATCTATAGCTGAATAATGGATATTAAAAATATAGTCTAATATTTCGATGACTGACAGTCCATCTTTTTCAAAGAAATGATGTCATTTTCTTGGAAAAAAACAACCTCGAAGGAGTGCTGGTTCAGTGTTGGTTATTGAGGGAGGAGGGGGCAGCCAGGGGGACCCAGCACTGAACAAACACTCCTTCGAGGTTGTTTTCTTCCAAGAAAATGACATCATTTCTTTGAAAAAGATGGACTGTCAGTCATCGAAATATTAGACTATTTTTTTTTAATATCCAATATTCAGCTATAGATTAAAAGAACTCATTTATTATATATAACGTATGGAGCAATGAAGTCTACAATTTACCGGTGTTGTGCGGCTTTTTGCGGTGTTGTGGAGGCAGCGACGCCAGCACGGGGGTCGGTTCATCCGGGAGACTGAGGCTGCCTCGACGCTGGAGCAACATAATCACACTGATAATTTTGATGATGCAGAAAAAAAAATAGAATAGAAATACCTTGCTATATAACTAACATTGTGTTAGTGACACAGAAACTGTCATATTCACCTAGCACTTGCGACGTTTCGTGGACTCACGTCCACTTCTACTGGCTCTTCTGCACTGAAGGTGGCGTTGTCGCAAGTGCGAGGTGAATATGACAGTTTCTGTGTCACTAGTTATCTAGCATGACAAATCCAGAAGCTATAAGAATTCTAAGGATAATAGAAATACCGTTCCCAACTCCCTGTGGAGCATACAGCACACTACAACTGTAGCGCAGACGTGCTTATCAGTTATCACTCACATTAGCATTCACTTGTCTAAACTGTAACATTACCTCTTTAATGTGCAGGTGCGACGGTTGAGAAGCATGCACGTCAATGTGTTTTAATGATCAAAAAGTGTCACCTGATCAGGAGTGCGGTTTTCAGCAGCAGCGCAATCCTCCTGTGGAGAGGTCACACGAATCTCGGGAGTCTCAACCAAACCCTAACAAAAATGAATTAGAATATTTTCAAACCTATGAAATGCAATTTATCAAACATCCTACAAATCTATTCCAAGATTTCCAGATTTCTACAGATTAACATTCACAGGGCCACGAATAGAAAAAAAACAATAAAGATAGAAAGTACTTATCCATGGAAGTAAACAAAATTTTTCTGAAGAGTCTACTTGTTTAAATGGAGAAAATCAAATATTGCTTGCTTCCTTCCAATGAATTTCTATTCTAACTGCGGCACCTGAGCTGCCAAATACACTATACACTGTACACTGTACATACCTCTCCTTCCCCACTCGCGGCTCCTGCTACCGTCAACTTTTGTTGAGGAGTGAAATACTTCACCTGTAAGTAAAAATACTGTATGAATTTCTGTCATATGAAAACAAATAAACATTGGTTATCAAATGCACAAAAACCAATTCACTTCATTTTTGTAATCATGCCTTTGGCCATGTCTAGACAAGCATGTTTGAAGCCTGCATAAACCCAAGTTGAGGTAGTACACCTTCTTTGAGGTGGCAAGGTCACTATGACCATAAGACCACAGACTCATAAAAAAATAAGATTTTCGGATTTTTTTGATGAGTCTATCTGCCCGAAATTTCATCGACTCTGAGTTTTATCAAACACTTGATTTTGTTTGTTACTACATTGAAGTTTGAGTTAATAAGTATTTCCAAGTTTACTTTTTATACAGTGACAAGAGGTTAGGTTTTGAGAATGAGATACCTGCGCCATGAGGGGGTTCAGGACAGCTGGTTTCTGAGGAGTGAAGTATTCCGGCTTCTTTTGACTAGGACGGTCTTCTTGGAAGTTTTGTGCTCCTTAAACAAATAATAATGTACTTGTTCTTACACATTAAAGAGAAACATGGAACCTTGTAATATGATTGGCAAGTCGATATACCTATAATGGATTCTAGATATGGAGTGTCAAATTTTACTCATTAAATTTTGGCAGCATATTCAACTCATCTCGGGTCTAAAGATAACACATGGAATTGGATATGTATTCTAATATAACAAACCAGGTTGGAGTTCACAAAATTCTCTGAAAATGGCTACTACATATCTTAAATGCCTTCCACAGGTCTTATCATATAAATGTATTATGGGTGATCTTACCGTATACAACCATCCAAGTGCCCACCCTCGTGTAACAGCCATTCCCCCTCTTTTAATGTCCTTAACAATTATGTAATAACTGCACTCTCGTGTAACAGCCCACCCCCCAGTTTGAGAAAATTTCAATTTAACGGCCCTGGGCGCTTGGATGGTCGTATGTATACGGTATATTCTTACTTCATCTAGATGGATGGAATTTCAAAAGAAAATGTTAAAGTTCTTATATAGTTCTTTTATAGATTTGCAAATGATATAATAAGAAAAGTAATCATTCTTGATACATTAAAAAATTATTAAACACAATAACTTGTAAATATATGGGTACCAACCTGCATTACCCTCAAACACTACAATTTAAAAGACTAGTTTAATTACAGAATTTTAAACAGATTCCTTGTGAATATTCAATAACTTATTGATCAACTAGTTAGATCTAATATTACAAGTAATATATTTTCAACATACCTAAAACTTTCTTTTCATCCATGATTTATTTTAGTTAAAAAATCAACATTAATGTCCTAACTTGCCAACTCACATACAAAAAAAAAACATGTACTATGCAGAAAGGCTTAAGTTAATACTGTTCTACTAAACCTGACACAAATGTGTGTACTATATTTGTGGAAATCAATATTGAATCAAAGATCAATATTAGGGCTTATTTTTTAAGTCATATTGATCCCAGCTCTTCCAAGGCTCTGTCACACATTAACACTACTTGCCATACTACACTTATGAAGATTCACCAGATGATGTGATAGTCATTGTTTATGTTTTGTTGTTTTGTATAAAATTTGAAAGCCATTTTTAATATCATCAAAGATGAAATGATTTATGATTTATTGCACTAAGGGTAGATATCAATATATGTGATTAATTCATTAGAGAGTTATGACTCCAAGTCAGGTTAGGACAAAAACACATAGTCTCTGGTGCCTGGTGGGATATTTGAACCCACGACCATACGGCACCAAATCTCGTAGAAAAAAGTTAGGGTCTAGCAGGGCCCTGAACTTTAAATCGTTGGGGGCCCTGTTCATAAGTTGAGGGCCCTGCTGTGCAATGTGTTTGATATGTTAGCAAAAGAAAGTGGCTGTTTTTTAAGACACGTATTTGAACATGATAAAGTATGGAATTCACTCTGACTCACCAATATTCACTCAAAAATAGGCCCTGGTCAAAAGTTTGGGGCTCAGGGCCCTCGGGCCCCCTACTATTTCAAACACTGCTAGTCCACTCTGGGTTCGAATCCCACCAGACTATGTGATATAGTCCTAATTAACCTGACTTGGGAGTTAAAGTCTAATGACCTAGTTACATATAATCATAAAAGATCTTTTGAAAAAAATAGTCCTTGACGCCAGAACGAGCACCATACCCGTGTTTCTGGGACCTGCGTAGATGTCTCTGATGCGTCTCTGCAGGCTGTGACCGGGTGTTGGCCCTGTTGCTCGCTCCCTCTCCTGCCCCAGGGGTGGGAAGCTCAGAGGCGTGTCATAGCCACTCTCACTGCCACCGGCCAACACAAATCACATCTCATAAATACCAACAGGGCAAAACTCTAGGCCAATATGGATTTGTAAACTAAAAGGTACTGAAAGTGCTGCAGATAGATTGCCAATCCCACAGTGAGTTTGGCCACACACACAGTCCGTGAATTTTACGTATGACGTTAATTCTTACGGATTTTGTGTACGGCCGGTTTTAGCGAATGGTTCTCCAGGTACAAGCTAAACAACATGGATATTTTATCAATTTGATTGGAGGCAATCTACCAAATCTTTAGACCTACAGGGGATTCTTGGCTGCAGCCCTACACTGTTGTACAGCATGTCCCTTTTAAAGATATTGCTCAGCCAAAATCATATTTGTTCTTTAAAATCCAGTATCAGTAGACAATGCCTTATCCATTGCAAGTGTGATGAAAATGATATTTATATTCTCCACGTTTAATATTTATTTCACCTTTAAAAATACCATGCTGTCTCGTCAACTAAAACACAAGGTCACATGATATTGCATAATCGAATGATTTTCACTAGACGTACCATGGATTTGTGACGCCAGACGTCACATTTAACATAGGCGATATAGGCGAGTTCTTACGTGCACCGTCAAAGTTACTTCTGACGAAAATCATTCGGTTTACATTTCTTGCATTAGCCTCGGACACACAGGCTGGTTATGATGTGGCAACCACACAAGATTCTGGATGATCGAGACTATTCTTGCATTCGTGTGTTTTGTCGAGTATATGCCGGCTACTTATTGTGTGGTATTTGAATTGCTCTACATACTAGTATAGGTTGTTTAAATGAAAGACACTTTCAGAATGCACAGAACACATCATAATGCTTCTCTGCAAGCATACTTGTTTGGCCACTGAGCATAACCTTTAAATGGTACACTTTGGGAAAAAATGACAATCAATCTGATCGATCGACTCATCAAAACACATTATTGCAATGAGCCAAAGGTTATATTGAATCTCAAAATATGATTTGTTTGTATTTACATTTGAACTGTTTTTAAAAAGGAACCTACATGGTTTGAAAGCGTTAATATAAAAAATAAAAAATAACCAATTGAATAACAAAAATTAAACAAAAATCTAATATTGTGATATTATACACACAGCATAAAAGAAAATTCAGAAACAATCTAAAAATACTAAAAATTCTATGTATCTGGTACACAGCGCTTGGTCTCTTTTTGTTTTAGAATTTTCTTTTATGCTGTGTGATATTCCAATAGTAACGTGTTTGTAATATACACAATCATTGTTCATCAATCTTTTTAATTTTCCAAAACTTACAAAATGTACATAAGTGCAGAAGCAAACCTCTACTTCATAAAAATATCAGGAAAAATTTAAGTGAATTTCGTATGATGATAACAACAGAGAATGGGGCACATGGTATGTGAAATCTAGTTGCCCTGATCTTACCAGTAAGGGATTTCTGATGACTTGCCCAATAAGGCAGAAAAGCCTACAATGTGATGTGCTCTCAGTGACTCTCATCTTCCCTGGCCACTTAGTACCAAGCTCTGATGGTGAGGATAAAATTTATTTAACACAATCTACCTTAATAACAACTTACAAAACATTCCATTGACCGGTGCCAGCTCCATAACCTTCCAGGCATCCTCCACCTCCAACCCGTCCATGGGGTCCACTTTGTTGTTGTTAACTAGGAAGAAAAAGAAGTAACAAGACAAACCTCGTGTCAGGATTAGGTCGGAAAGTAATTGTTGTCAGCATAACTAGTAACGCTCCATAATATTCAGATCCTCCAACCATTATGTGCACCATATTTTTCAGACCAAAATTAATGGTGTAGAAATATTAGGATGCAGTGGTGTACACTTCACATTTATTCGACTTCAAAATTATGCACTGTTTTTGTTCTGTACAAATGCAATACAAGTGACTAAACTATGTATCCAATGAAGCCCACTCCTCGGAGACACACTTTGTTACAATATTGGTATAAATGCTCAAGGAAGATATAGGACAGATGCTTCACGACACATATTTGCAAATCATCCATATTGACCTGTAGTAAGACTAATTACATATGAATGTTAAGATAAATTTACTCACATATTCTGGTAATGTGCATACGGATTTCTCGCATCAATTCAGGTATATCCTCTCCAGCCAGATTCTTCCTCACTATTTGCTTCATTTGATGCCTTTTCATGAATTTTCCAACCATATTTCTTGTCCCAATACTTTCTCCTCGCTTCTGTAACTTGCCCGTAAATCAGCAGATCTATGGTTTACTATCATGTGTTAATTTGTGTGAATACTCTGCAGCTATCCATTTTGATGATTATAGCAGAGGGAGGCTACGTGATGTTGGTACATGGACCTCCAAAGGCAGGCTAGGCAGCCAACTGAGCCTCGGGGTTGTGGAGGGATCACACTAGCTATTGTTTTCAAGCTAGGTGAGTTCTTTTACGTGCAGAAGGGTGGCTCTCCTCTACACGGGGCACGCTTTTTAACGAGGCTTCCGAACCTCAGGCTTGGGGTCGCCACTGTCTAGTAGTACACTTTACAGTGGCAACACTACCGGCTAGGAGGAAAATGTTAAATCATGCAATATTAATGAAATGTGCAGAATATATAGCTTGGTAAGGAAAATAGTCACAAAAATTAATATGGCCAACCCAAATGGGGCGAAGCGCCAACCACGTTGGACGCATTAAGTCATTGCACGTACGGCGTAAGAAACCAGTGTGCCTGAAATGAAAAATCTGACTGACTCTGATTCTGCGACCTATTTTTATTTGCTACAGAATTTTTAGAAGGCTAACATCCTACCGATAATGCTTATTGATTAGAAAACTGACAACTTCCTGCAATTTCGTCAAAAAATAAAAAAGGACAACATAATATTTACGAAAGTGCTTCGGTTTAGTTCGTAAACAAAACAGCCACTCACTAGCTGCTAGCATACGCATGACGTGATTGCTTTACTTGCGTTGATTAAACGTTGAACGTTGATTAAAGATGTACATCAAACGCATGCACAGCCAACACAGAAAGCCAATCATCTCTGATGCTTGGGCCCCGCATCAGTTGAACAAGCATAATTGATTGTCTAAATTGCCTCTGTGACTGATAGACCTATAAGATAGTTCTCATTATTTTGCTAATTAATGTGTATGTATGAAATAAAATACCAACATAACTGTATTAGGCTACTGTGACTGCCAACAGACAAATCCTTTCAGATTGGCTTAGTTTTGGAGCTTGCACACTGCCATGCACGTTGATACATAATTTGATTTCACACATTTATCCAGCCATGATATGATTGGTATTATCACTTCCACTACAGAAGTCGCTAAAGTGAGGGGCACATTCCACCTTGCGGCGGTGGTCGCCGCAAGGCGTGTTGAGGTCTGCGGCGTCTACGGCGTTTTCCGCATGCATTGACAAAAGTACAGTTGTGGGCACATACGCATGGGTCCCGTGCATTAGGAATGCGTCGGGACAGGAAGTGGTTTTTATTGAGGTGGCCGTGAGATCAACTTGCATAGAACGTGCGATCTACTCGCGTACAACTTACGCTCTACGCACCGTGTGATTACAAAAGTACGGGATCCGCACGTTCATGGTACAGGGAACGCACGGCCCCACTACTGTGTCTCCGCACTGCCTCCGTACGATTAGGCCATGACGCAGGGTGGTCGTAGAAGAAGTTTGGCAAGTCAAACTTCTTCTGCGGCCACCGTACGGCCTTGAAAAAATATACGTTTGCCGCACTGTACACTCACGGATCGTTACGATTTCTGTGCGTTTTTGGTCGTAGACTGGCTGTAGACCCACCTTGCGGTGGAATGTGCCCCTCGCTTAACATTATGAACACTCCATATTTTCATGATCTAAAACAACAAATGCCAAGTTGAAGACTAGTTCTCTCTGTATACTTATAATTGATTGAATATCTTAATTACTCCCTTTTTGGTCTAAAATGAAAAATATTTTACAATAGACAAATATTACAATTCCCTGATAAAAGTAACAGTTACATCATAATGCCCTTAAGATATACAAAATGCAGGATATGAGATTTCATTGGCAAAAAATCGTATTTTATCATATTCTAATCTTTATCATAATGTTCTCGACCAATGTCCTCATGTAAACTTTCAAGTTCACTTTGACATACATTTTAAATTAACTGTGTTTATATATTTTTTTCAACTGTACAAGAAGAAACATTTGTGGACAGCATTTTTTTATCATTCAATGATAGTGATGCATTAAATAAATATAACGAAGTTCAGTATGAGTCTCTATATCAATCTAATTATTTAGACAAAGGATATGAGATAATGATGTAAATAATGTATCATAATTTGATACTATGTTTTTGGATGAATTTATAATAGTCCTAGATATGTTGGTTTAAATGTTTTTCAGTAGTTTAGAGATTTTGAAAGAGAACACAACAACATTTGTACATAAGTACCTTTTATTGGTCAAAATATTTTTTTATCTAAAAGACATACGCACCTGTATAACAGCACACCCCCAGCCTTGTGACATCGAATTGAATATTCTCTAACATAAATCCGTGAGCAAACCTGTTAGGTAAAAGACCTAGAAAATTATCACACTTTGTTTCGAATTCAGCTACCCTGCATAGAGGATACAGTATAATCCCTAATGGAAGATCTGGAAAGGAAACCCACAATAGTTCACAACTGCTTACTAGATATATACAAATTAGAATTAGAATGACATACTTATTCCCCAGGGATTTTTAAATGACCATTATTATATTTTCTGGTGATACAAGTGGATCTAATTATAAAATATTGGTTTGATTTGACTCATGATTAATTGTTTGTTTCAAAAGATATAAATTACATTTATGTGGGACAGTATAGATAATATTATGCCAGTGGTTTTACAATATTGCTATGACAATTAGATTTATAAGTCCTCAAATAAAATAGAAAATCAAAATACCTAACCAAAACAAGAACAGATTTGTGCATTCAAAATAATGAATTTCTGAATACCCAAAGACTTGCACACATAGATTTCTACAAATAGCATTACAAAGGGACTGAAATGTTTTTAAAAATACATCCCAATTGTCATGACACAGTCTGTAGGTCAAAATCTAAGGGTTGGCCATCTTTAAGGCAGTGCCTTTATCTGAATATATTAACTGGTTGGTTAGTCAATCTAAGAACCGGTTATGTATAGAAAATCAAACGTAGCCGGTTAACCAACAAACCATCCACATATATTTGGTCAGCTTGTTAATGTTTGTGAATGTATTTTTAAATGTGATAACCTCTTGGTACAGAACATTGTATCCAGCGTTCGTTTTATGTTTGACTCCAGTCATTCTGTGTGATATGGCAGACACACATTTTTACCTAATAACTGATTTTATTTGTATTTATTTACTATGTAGACCATATTTACTTATTTTAGAATTCACATATTTTAAAATGTATGGAATTTTATAAAAAAAGTTCTATTTAAAATTTTAAAAAACTTTTATGTCCTGTTCACTTTTAAAGATATCATGTAATATGTTTTATTTGATTTAAGACATACATGTTTATTAACCACAATGTTAAGAATCAAGAACGTGAATTTATGAATGTGATACTTTAAAAATAAATTTTTATTGTTATTACTACTCTATGTGTGACTTACCTCTGTTCTGTGATTGTTGTGAGCACGTGCCGAGTCATAACGCGCACGCCGGTCGGCAGCCAGTGGACCCGGTCGCCTCCATGTGCACATCTGCATTGAAGGTCGGTGCTAACAGTTATTTGTCTTATATGTTTCAATATGTTTCTTTGTATGTTCAGCAGGGTCAGGATTAGGTAGAAAAGTGCTACTAGTCAGCAGGATGAGTAACCCTTTAAATATCAACTCGTCTTGCAAAAAAAATGTACTCGTCCTCCTTGTACAAACACTATATTTGTATGTAAAATTGAACAGAATTGCTACTCGTCAAAAGGACAAGTTTTTAAAACTTCTTACTCATACTCCACAAGTTTTTACTGGTCAATACGAGCGGACGAGTGGCGATTCCTGACGCTGACTGTTCAACATGAACTCATAGAAAACATTGTACTTGTATCAATGTCTAATGGTTTTTATATATTTTTTTCTGTGAGCCTCTAAATAGGTCAGCGTTTGACCATCCACTGATATGTGAAGATGTTTTTTTGTCAATAATTGTGATATGTGGTGCGAGACATTAATAAACACATTCTTAGTCTTGGTCTTATGTATTGAAAATGCAGAGTAAAACCATCACATCACAGATAACAGATAAATATCATAGAGGAAAATGAACAAAAGTATATTTTAAAAAGATGATTTTGCCAATACAATATACGGTTATGTGATGCCTTTTACCCCCGGGCTTTTACCCCATTAGGGAAAGTGCGCCCTTGATTTGTACATTGGATGTACATGTAGTGGATTTTTTCATATGACCCTGATGACCCATTGAGTCCATTTTAGTGCTACATCTACATGGTTCCATCATAACTATCTTGATTCATCATCTTTGATAGGACTTTTCATATAAAATAGTAATTGATATCATACTCATTTATTTAACAGAAGTTTTACTTTCTTTGACTGTGTCCACTACACCTGAATGGCCACATTCTATGAATGGTAATTATATGTAAGGTGCTCAAGTCATGATTTTACTATAGAGCAGCACCGAGAACTGTAGGAAATACCTGTCCGATCTTTATGAAACACTCACAGATATACAGGTTTACCTGTAATTAAGGTTGAGAGACAGACTAGGTCGAAAATATGGGGAGATATTGTAACACTTGTCAAATATGTACACTGTAAAAATAAAGAGATTTTCGTAAACGACTTTGGTAATTTAGGGCACATTTAGATGTAATTTGAATCAAATAATTGATCACATTTTAGACTTTTTATGACTTGCTTCAATTAGCCCAGCTATTCATTGGGCCTGATAAAAGAAATTCTTCAAATATTTTAAGTCATGTGACAACTTTCCTCATTGTATAACTGACAAATTTAGAATGGACGGGTGAACATGAAGGACATTTAGAAACTTCTTTACTATGCAAATAGTATTTCATATCATGGGAAACAGATGAAATAGCTATTAAAACATCCTTTATTATTATGTGGGATACATTTAAAAGGTGGTTGGGAGCTGCTTCAGTCAATATCTAGGCTGGTAAAAATATCCAAAGTTCATAGTACAGTCAGCTACCTGTCATAACAGATCTCAGTCAAAATTCGCTGAACAACTTGCATAGTGTGAATCACGTGCCTTGCACAGTGTGAAACACGTGCATACATGCTCTAAAGGCATGTTTCGTAATGGTACATGCCTTATAAAGGAAACTTATCAATGACCAGAGAACCATTGGGTGGATGATCATAGACGTAGATGTTACTATGTGTATATTCGTTACCATTTGATGTAAAGGAACAACCTTTTACTCCTTTTGTTGTTGTTTTTTTTATGCAAGTTTCTTGGGTGGTCTGAACATTATTGGATATAGTGTGACATCTGTGACAGGTAAGACGTTGTCGTTGACATATCGTTGATATATGTAATGAATAGATATAATATGTAATATGTAATATGTATTGTCAATTCATTTCTATATATGTATATGTCAAATGTTCATTGTCTTTGGTTGTACTGACACTGTTAGTTGCCAATAAAATCTTCTTATTCTTATTCTTATTCTATCACATTTTGTATAACCCCTATAATTAATATAATATGTATCTAATATTGCATTTTATATAACCACTATATTTTCATAGTGGCAACCTCTTTAAAACCCATTTTGATCATATTTTTTCATCTTGAATACTATTTTGGTTTTGTTCACTAACACATTAGGAATATCCTTTTTATTTGGTCAGACGTAACTGTGCGGTGCATTGAAAGAAGCGACCCATCTTGCCGACGTTAATTGTGACATCTGCAGTTGGAATTGCAAGGTACGTCTGATGAAAATCATTTGATTATGCAACATGACATAACCTTGTGTTTTAGTTTAAACAAGAGGGAATGGTATTTCATATTAAATGTGGAGTATATAAATATTGTTTTCCTTACACTTGCAATGGAAAAACATTGATATTGGGCTTTACAGAACAAATATAATTTTGGCTGAGCATTATATTTAATTTAAATGAAGCATGCCTCCTTAAAGCCTTGGGCACATTAACCAAATAGGTTATGGGCACATCAGACTGCCTGTCTACTGCTAACAACTTATACAGACCGTAACGATCCGTGAGTGCAGTGCTGTGTGTTCAGTGCGCCAGACGTAGGCTTTTTAAGGCATATTAATAGATGCACACCAACTGAAGTAAGGCACATATAGGTTAGAATTTAAAAAATGCCGATAATGCATTGTTCGTAGAACAGCTCATAATTTTTCTACCAATTACACAGACCACAAAATAATGTCAATATTATGGTGGAAAATGATATTTTAAATAAGATTAGAGAGCCAGTGCATGAACTGTACGTCTACATCACGAGTGCTTCCAGCACTCAACTCAATGCTCTCACAATGCCATTATATAGGGCATTTAAGAATTCTTCTTACGTATATAGTATTCTTTACAGCCATGTATCAATCACACTACATGTACATGCAAAGATATGAATTGTAAGTCTTGCTATTTTGTCAATATAAAATAAATCATAGAATGATGATAGTATGTGAAATCTTGAAAATAGAGCAAGTCATTCCAGCAATATCAGTAAGATTTGGGCATTACTAAAAACAAAATTTTCACATCTGTTCAATGTTTAAAATACTAAGTAGAATAGTGTCAGTGTTTGAGTTTTGCATAAAAAAATTAGGACTTCCATTTCTTAGTGTCAGAAAGCAGGTGCAATTATTGATGCGCAGGCCATTGTATACATTGGTATCCTGTTATTCATACTCAATTACATAGCAATCTTACAGCTAGGTGTCGAGATCTTGCTCATTACATTGCTTTAGCTGCTGAAGCAAAAGCGTTGTGTTTCTTTCGTTTGTAACTAACTAACTAACTCTGCCATTCGCGACAGCAACAAGTTTTTTTGGTCAATTTTCAACATTTTCTGCAGAAGCTTTGCTTATGCTTGTGAGAAATCATTCAAACTTGGTACAATGGTTACATGCCTACTGAACATCAACTGTGTTTAATTTTGGCACTTTGCCAATTAAAGTTTTCAGAGAGCCATTTTAATTATTTTTTATTCTATTTTTCCACTATAGTTTCAATACTGATTGAAACATGACCATCAAATTGGCGTAATGGTTGTATTGGATTAAAAGTGCTCAGAGAGCACAGTGTTACCATATTAATGTCCACTCATGGACAATAGATATTTACTTCGGCCATGTTTTAGTACAGCCTATATAATTAAAGGTTGAATATTAGCTGATTTTGTTCACTTCCGGAAGAAAGTGCCCAAATTTGTATACTGGGGTTTTAAGGTATAGACTCGGAAAGAAATGTTCAGCATATAAGCTTCATTTATAAGCTTCATTCCATCAGCAATAAGATTGTGGAATCACACAGAAAATAATGAAAGATCGATTAATTATATTAAAGCTTACTTGAATTGCAAAAGCTCACAGCTATTTAATTACGGATGTCGTAAATATGGAATCATACATGCTAAAATGAGAATGCAACGTAGTAAGCTTAATGGTCATTTACACAAACTGCATGTAATTGATTCTCCTCCTTGTGCTTGTGGTCACAATTTAGAAATAATAAACACTTTCTTTTAAATTGCCCACTTTATTTGATTTGGTACATAAATATTTGGAAGACTATTTAAGATTTTAGTAAATTTTATCAAACAGTTTATTATTTATACAGTACATGTATATGTGTGAATGAGTGTGTGAATGTTTTGCTCTCTTATTTTTCTTTTTTGTTGCTGGAGAAGGCTTGTATCGCAGTTTAGCTATTGCCTAATCCAACTTGTACATATTGTTCAATAAAATATGTTTAAACCAATGCATGTAAAAAGCCACCTTTTGTTTTAGTATTTATTTTAATAGTAAGAGACCTCATTTCCATTTCAACATAGCAGCCAGGTGAAAAAATTCATAGAAGTATGAAATTCAGCACGAATATTGATAGACCTCCAAGTGTCCTACATGGCTGATAAAGTTCACAATTATCTAACAGTTTGAATTGCTGCTTATCAAAAATGGCCTTGTCCTTTGTGAACCCATTAGCTGTGACAACATTAGTAGGTCACTTTTAATCTTATCCCTTCAGTCAACAAAATATGACCTTCACTTAATGTGTCTGGGTGCTTAATATGATACTGTAGTAATTGACCAAACATGACAAAGCACTTTTTGTACATTGTACATGTTTAGTTTAGTTTAGTTTATTTCAAAACATTGTTCAAGATAAATGACTTAATTATAAATATATAACAATAAAGGGTTAAATTACCGGTATACATTTGAATTATAAACAAATACATAATCAAGGATTTCTTTTGGATGATAATACAAACTACAATATTAGTTCATAATACGTACATGTATGTACATGTACATACGAATAAGATATTTAGTTTACAGAACAGAAATATTTCATGAGCCTGAAATATAATGTTGGAATAGAGATGGCGATGGCTAATGGGCTATATTTTCAATCGGTTACAATTAATTGTATAAATTTAACTAGATTACACCTTTTTTAAAATTTGAGATTGAACTATGAATTCATCTTCTGGGAAGATGTCTTAACATAGATATTGTTCTGAAAGTGTTAAAATATGTCTTTTTAAGACTTTTATTAGTAGTATATATGGTAGTCAAATTTGGACTGTAATGTCTTTAACAAAGCTTCTGTAGCATATAATAATGTTTTAGACATCTTGCTATTCCTAAGGGTGTTAGCATGTCCCAGTATTATATGTTTAATTGTGTAGACCACTGTAAAGTACTATATACAAAAGCTATTGGAAACTTTAGATGTAGGATACTGTGTTGTGACAATTTTATTACACGTGATACAGTTCAAAGTGTATATTTTAAGTTTTATTCTAGTCACTCTGTAAATTGGCGAAAACATCTATTTTAAAATATGCTTTACAACTACTTTTTAACTAAACTTTCATATGGACTGTGATATTTTACTATGTATTTAAGTGAAATAAACTGATACAATACAATAGTAAAATCTTTTCAAGAGTAGTTGACGTTCATCTCTAAGTATATTACGCTGAAACAAATTGCAGAGTAAGGTGTCTCCTTGACTGAAACTTAAGACGTTACAAGATGGCAGAAAGATACCCTCCAGGGAAGGCTGAGAAGGCAAAGAAACCTCGACCCATGAACACGGCGCTGCTACCTCCATGCAGAATATGTGGAGATAAAGCATCAGGTATTCCAAACCTCAGAATGATACTGTTAAAATCTCGAAGCAACACACTGCTTTGTTATACGAGAATTTTTCAAATGTAGAGAAATGCTTTTTGTTTGTTCTTGATTTTTTCTTTAAATTGCAATCAATAGTTCTTAATTGTTGTTCATCAAATGTAAAAAAAATGTGCAACATATTCTGTTTCAATTATGTGACATTCAGGTTTGAAACCAATCTCTTCAGGGCCCGATTAAGGCTTAGTGGTGCCCCTGGCTGAGATTCGAAGTGGGGCCCTTTTTTGCACGCGTCGCAACATTTTGTCGTGTGTCGTGACATTATGTATCGCGTCGCGACACCATTAAATATGTTGTTTTTTTATTACTTTCAATTCAAGAGAATAAAGAGGAAAAGCATTTTAATTGTTAGCTCTACTATCCTTTATTTACAAATGGTGGGGGCCCATGGCTATAGCCCAATCAGCCCCCCTTAATCGGTTACTGAATCTCTTCATACTTGAATGGAGCTTATAATTACTTGTGAGTTCAGTTTTGACATCATCAAAAATGTACTTTTCTTGGGAAGTTGGGATCATCATTTTTATTTGCAAACTTCTCTCTCTATCTCACGTCTTTTTAGCAAGCATATTTCTACCAACGATAGCTGAAGACAGATTTTACAACCCTAAGCTTCCATTTGACTATATCAAGTGGCCCTGGCGGCACTCGAACTCACGACCCCAAGGTTGTTAGACCAGAATGATACCATCACACCAAGCAGAGAGCTGTTATAAGGTTACACAGCTGAACCGTTGTCTCTGTAACCCCCAGCTTACATACTTGGTCTGCTATCATCTCAACCCAGAGGTCGTGTGTTCGAATCCCACATATATTCTGATACGGGTGTGGTCTATTTTCACCCCTGCAGGCATTCACTATGGTGCAGTGACGTGCGATGCATGTAAGGGTTTCTTCTTGCGAAGTCTGGCGCGAAGCAAGGACTACCTATGCTCGCAGAACGAGACCTGCAATATCTACGGCAGAGACAAGACCCAAGTCAAGTGTCCCAAGTGCAGGTAGGTTTTGTCTCTCAAACTTCAAATACATATGTTGGTTTACGATTGAAAGTAAGCATTGTCAGTATTAGAAATAAACACTGGCAATTTCTCAGTTTGGTTCTTAGTTTCACCAGTGTTAAGTTGTAGTACTAATAACAATATGCCAATCTATCATACCATTTCATTGGATTTTGTCTGATGGTATATATAGACTGATTTTATGATAAATTTAACATTTCACTTACAACTTCAAAATTTTCGGTCTAGTCATCTGTAACCATCCTCAAGAATGACGTCACATGGAAGTGTTTCACAATGTGACCTCACGGAAAGTTCCTACGACTTCAGAAGGTCCAACGGTTTAGTGATTGTTCCCTACATTAAAGGTCTTTCCTGAAAGAGTAGCACGGGTATTCAGACAATTTAACATTAGTGCAGCCTATTATGTATATAGAACTTACAAAACACTACAAAACATGCTAGTTCACCCTAAGGACAAAATCCAAGCTCTTGACACATGTGGCTGTGTGTACATTGGACGTAGTGTTCAAATTACGGGCACATCCAACGTAGGGCTGATTATCCACGGAACAGCATGTAGTAAGAGGAAACAATCTTGAGATTACTTGGCTGAGTGAGTTTACTTTGTTCTGTGAAGAATTTGAGCTTTCCACACTTCCCTAGATGTAAATATTGACATACGATATGATAAGACTCATCATCATCATCCTTTGACTGGTTTGGGTAAGGCTATTTCAGCCCTTACCGGGGGACTCATACACCTATCATACAAGGAATTACTTCACTACCTTCATCGCTAAGGTAGCAGTATATACAGCATACATTCGTTCCTAGGTGTCTCTCTAGGCATACAGGGTATTAAATCAGCTTTACATGTAGGACTGGGGCTAGGCACCTGCGTACCTGATGTACTCTCCACACAAATGATGCTGTGTGGCAGCCACATGTAGCACTCCCCTAGTGGCATGAGTGGCCCTTGGGTAAAGCCTTTGAGAGTCCAAATGGGTGAGTCAAGCCTCAAGGCCACCCTAAGATGGGTCAGCACCAGGCAGATGGAGGACCATAGATGGATTATACAGTGGTCTGATAGTAATACTTGATGCTTGGCTGTGACCTGGTGATTGATACCATAGGCCTTAACGGGCTGTAGGTGTGCAGGAAATTGACCAGTGTCTTCACCTTTCGTGGAAATGCACATTGACATACGAGAATAAATAATAAAGAAAAAAATGACCATTGCCAATTGAAATGTACACACCGCCTGATTACAGTGACTACTGAATATTTTTTTATTCCCCCATCCCAAACTTTCCTTCGGATATTTATTCACTTTTATTTTTCCCCCTTACAGTCCGCTATTGACCATGTGCTTTATTTTTATTATTCTTACCCACCATGTGGAAAATTTTAAGGCCAATTTTTTCGTCATCCATAGAATCAAGTTACCTTGGCCTAACTGATATTTTCACTTTGCAGGTATGACAGGGTTGTTCAGCTTAAAATGTCTAAAGATAGTATCCAAAGTGGCCGTTACTCGCTCGAAAAGAGAACCAAGTACATTTTGGAAGTAAAGGGCGAGTCATGGGATACTTTGGATCTTTCAAAAGTAAGCGACAGCAACCAAAATAGAACCATGCAAGAGTTCCACCGTCCCATTGATCATGCAGATGAGAAAAGAACGAACAATTTTACAAATGCGAGTGGTGTTTTCTCCTCAACATCACATTTTCACCCAGCTATTAGGTCAGGCAGTGATGAACCATTATTGAGTACATCAGATGATCTCTTCTCCAGGAAGGAGACATCTATGTATACACTTGCACCTCCTACATCATTGCCAGATGCTAATGCTTTTAACTTATCTGCCTCATCAGATTCGGATTGGCCTCATAATAAAGCAGAAACAACAGTAAACACGACACTTATATCAGGGAGCATATTACCCTACAATACCTCTACAGAACCATCTCCATCCTATACTGGCAGGAGCAGTTTTGCAATGACCATACCAACATCCTCTGCAGATGGAGGTAAATGTTATTATTCAGCCGCCGCAAGACCACCTCATACTCCAACAAATTTGTGTGCAACTCCAACAACCAATGGTTCTCTTCCATTGGTGTTGGGCACTACTGATACTATGTTGCCACGTCATGAAATAAAAACAAAAACATCTGCACTTGACCTTACAACCAGCCAGATACCTGCTGAGACACCAGAATCGATGACAACTAGCCAGCCCCTGCAGCACCCAGTACATCGATTGAAATCCTCAGGCAGACCTCTAGTGTTTGAACAAGGTACGTGAGAGTAACTGATATTAATATTCTTTATACTCATAATAGCAAGCATTTTTCCTGATAGTTACTTATTACATGCTTTACTTGTCACTGGAGAGCCCTCGGGATATACATTTGCAAATTCATTCAATACAAATTCCTAGTATCAATAAGGTGTGTTTTCCATATATCTGTAATTCTGCATACACTATTTACCAAATACTATAAACTCATATTATTCCCTGTACTCAAGGGCAAATAGTCAAGACTGTGGGTACTTAGGGAGGACATGAGGGCAAATGACAACGGATCATAGTAGATTTTTCCCCCAATGATCTGAACATCTGAGTGGACTTTTTGTTTATTAATGATGAGCAAGATAAAAAAAGGGACACCATGTTGTATATGCCTGATATTGTAGAAATGTGTTTGATTCTGTCCATCTTTTTTAGTTAGATGCATGCACTATATACCGTATCTGTGATTGTTCCTTTAATAATATTCAGGCACATTTATCAGGCATTTTTTGTCCTCTGGATTCAGAAAGAACACTCTGTGCTAGTTCTCTATTCTCATTGTAAAATGTCCTTAAGATTTTAAGTAATATGAACATACAGTGAATGACCTCAACAACAGAAGAGTGAACAAAGTGAACAAAGGAAGAACTAAATAATCTAAACTTTTCTCATGCATTAGCTTATAATAATGTAAGTGAATTATGTAGTAAACTTCGGAGACCCTCTACAATGGAAGGATTTTTTTGACTGCAAATTGGTGTATTCACCTAACTCCACAAGTCTTATAAGATGTCTATGATAATAACATGTCTTATACAAAGTTTTTTTTTACGTGATAGATGCATCAAGTTTGCATGAGGAAGACTTGCAGCAAGTGGTTTCCAACATACTACAAGCTTACTACAAGTTTTCGAATAACACACCTGAAAACATTGCAGGTATGTTCATCGCTAATACATGGTAAGAGAGTATCTATATATTATTTTTCTTGAAGTCAATAACAAAAATTAAATACTTAGGATTCAGCATGTCTTCATGACCAATCCCAATGAGAGTGTAGGCCAAAACCAAATTAAGAAATAAAGCATAAAAGGTTTTCCTCTTCAACTTACTTTCTTGACGCAGCAGAACTATAATAAAAGAAAAGAAATAATTACTTCTCTCATATATGTTTATGGCAAGTGCTTACATTGCTTTTACTGGGTAGAGTGACATTATTCCTTCAGTCTTTTAAAGGTGCTTTAATAAAGTCATTCATGGAAAGTAACTAGATATCTCTAATTAGGATGCAACGATAAATTGGTATATCAATATATCATATAATAAACAGCCATGATACATTGGAGACTATGCCCCCCCCAAGAAAAAAAAGAAGAAAAAAAGGAACCTTCAAAGAAATTTTGTTTTCTAGGGCCCAGATATAAAATATGACAAATTGAGATGGTAAAATAAATACATAATATACATTTTACATGCTTCCAATTAGTTTTTTAAATATATGAAATTATGTCTCAATTTCTTAAAAAGATTGCCACATTTTGTCTCGCTTTTTTTTTCTCGTCTGTCTCATTTTTATAAATTGGGTGAGACACGTGTCTCGGTTTGACAATTTTACAGAGCAATCACTGGGACGCCCGAATATTCGGACATCTCATCTATGTCCCGAGGGGTCAGGATAAGCGGACCTGTACTGTATACTGCAGATGCATGTTAACATATTAGTTACAAACATTTTTGCATATTGATTGTCCATTTGTCAAACATGGCATCTTATTTGATATATAGTATAATTTCTTAAAATTTCTAACAATGGGCTGCTTTACATCAAATGTTGTAAATAAGTCAATTTTGTACTACTCCCTACTCCATTTCCATTTATAAGTTTGTCATTTGCTGAGGATGTGTTTAAGACACGAAATATATCTAAATATAAAAAGTGAATCATTGGCTCACATTTAAAAAAACATCCCTGTAAGGGATTTAAGAGAATACTTATAAAATAATGCCATATAATTGTCTTTAAAGTGTAAGATTCATTATGTTATTTTTTTCTGGGGCCATTTACAAATTTAACTTAAGCGCGATGTACAAATCACGTTCAGTTTATTCATTCAAATCCCCAAAGTAGCACTATCGCAATACGTATCGTATCATGACATCCTGTATCGTTGCATCTCTAATCTCAAAAGGACCAAATGTTTCAGCTATGACAGCAAAGGTGAATGATTACTTGGCCAAGAGGGTAGCACTGTTTGGTGATGCTGATGGCAGTGGGCCTGGGGAAGCTGCACCCCCAACCTTGGTGCCTGATGAAAGCCAAAGACAAGAGATGATGTCAAGCATGAATGAAAAGGTGATTACTTTATCTTCTGTGTGCTCTTTCTATACACTTGGACCAATTGAACACAACAACAAAAAGTGTACAAAAAATTAACGAATAAATTGTAGACATTACACATGTACCTAATTTTATGCTACTGAAGTACTTGAATTATTTCCCAAATGTTGGGGGTGGCTAGGGAGCTGACGATAGCTCTGAAGAAAATGTTGATTTGAGTACAATCAAAAGATATTTTGATAAAATTGCATGGCAATAGATAATGTATATATCAGCAGAATGAAGAGAGATACCAGAAGAGTTTTGGCCATGTCAAAGGCCCATGCCGAATATGCAATTGTCAACTTGGACAGGGTTGTAAAGTCAACATGTGATGCATGCTGAAATTGGCAGTATATAAAGGGTATATGGGTCAACGAGAACATAACATTTGGTTTTGTACACTTTGCAAACATGTGTAAACTTTGTATTTGTTGAAAGTTTTTATTTACACTCACATCCATATAGTCATATAAGTATGAACAAGATGAACTATGTCAATTATCAGTATCATTTGAAATCTTGAATCTTTGTACGTAATGATTTTTAAATGTTTATATGTTATTTTTACAACTGACACTTCTTACAATGCTCCATATATTCCCAGTAAATAAAACATTCTCAGCAAACAAACAACCCGATTGATTAACTGGTTAAGACATTCCCCTGACTGACTTCTAATCAATTTAGTTCCAATGAACAAAACAATAAAGTATGGATAGGGCTTGAATTGAATTATTGACATATACATAGCCACTAAGTAAAATTTCATTGAAGGAAATGTTTACGACCTACTCAAATTAGCCTCACTTAAAGGTTATGCTCAGTGGCCGAGCAAGTATGCTTTCATAGAAGCAAGTTTCTTTCATTTAAACAGCATATAAGAATATCTACAGAAATTTACATACCACTCAATAACAGGCCATCTATAGACCTCAGTGGCCAAGCAAGTATACTTTCATAGAAGCAATATGATGTGTTCTGTACACTCTGAGAGTTTCTTTCATTGAAACAGCATATAAAAATATCTACAGAAATTTACATACAACTCAATAACAGGCTATCTATAAACCCATCAAAACACGCAAAGGCAGAAAAATAAACTGAATGATTTTCGTCAGACGTAAGTTGCACTGTGCACGTAATAAGCTGCCTATCTCGCCCATGTAAAATGTGACATCTGCCGTTAGAAATCCACGGTACGTCTGGCGAAAATCATTCGATTATGCAACATCACTTGACGTCATGTTTCACAATGTAGCTAGCAAGACAGCATGGTATTTCTATAGGTGTAATAAATATTAAATGTAAAAACCCTAATTATTATTTTCCTTACACTAGCAAAGGAAAAGGCATCGTTCATTGTTACTGTACAGAATTCGTATTTTACAGAACAACTATAATTTTGGCTGAGCAATATCTTTAAGTATCTTTTACCTGTAAAAATTAGGACAATCAGTGTTTTGTGTAAATATCACATACCGTATACGACCATCCAAGCGCCCAGTGCCGTTAAATTGAAATTTTCTCAAACTGGGGGTTGGGCTGTTACACGAGAGTGCTGTTACTATATAATTCTTAAGGACATTTATGAAAAAGAGGCTGGGGGGGGGGGGCTGTTACACGAGGGTGTGCACTTGGATAGTCATATACGGTACATAATATATAACCAATATGATGTAATTAAATCATACAATATAGGATAACAGTATAATATTGTCTTCATATATTTCTTTTAATTTCTTTTTAAATTGGTAAGCTAATGCACTCTACTATTGTAGATATTTCCGTCGGCTCCCCAGCTTACCAACTCAAGCTTTCAATAGAACATGTTCTTTCCCCCTTTTGGTGAGCCTATATTTTACTCCGTCCCACAGACTTTTTGTAGTTGTAGTACTCTGAGCCACTGTTCAGGGTACACTTAATTGCCACGTGCCTGCTATCAATTGCACATATAGTGTGGGGGAATTGCCACCTCACGTACCAGTCATCAGCCATGGATCTCCAGCCTTGCTCCGTGTCAGGTAGACCCAGCATCTTGTTTGTGTATTCAGCCAGGATGGCAGTGCACACCTCTCTGATGACCCAACTGATAGTGTTGTGGGGAACACACCAGTCATATGACATGTTCTTGTACCTTGTGCCCAAGACTATTTAAGTGGCGTATAGTGAGGGCCAGCTTCAGACCAGGTTTCGCGGGCGCCGGTAGTTGATGACCTGCTTCGTCAGTCATCCGGCCTGGCGTTGAGACAGCTCATTAAACATTTCTGGAGGCATTCTCAGGAAGTTCATGAAGGATGAGCGATCCTCGTTGTGGAGTTCCGCCACCAGGTTGTGGTACAGGCCTGTCTCCCATCGTCTCAGGATCCATCGCCGCACCCACACCCGCCTTCTTTTTGGTCGTCTCCTTCTTAGTCATCTTCTTTGCAATAGGAGGGCATGTGCTCACAAGAGCTACTGCTGCTGCAGCAGGAGCATGGCCATATCATCATCATGTTGAGGATTCAGGGATTTTAGCTTTGACTACTTGTTTTGTCAAACGGCATCAATGTTGTCTTTTCTGACAGACCAGATGCTGGTGCTGCAGGCCAATTTATAGTGTCAACTTTACGTCAGTAATGAGACATTCATAGGCTCTCTTATTGCTAATCTGCTGCCGAACATCTGCTGTTATGCATCGAATGAATGCTGGGAATTGACATTCTAACCCTAACCCACTAAACATAATCAAGGAACTGCTGAATGTACGCCATAGTAGTCTTAAGGTCCACTAAGCTTATGCCAACATTTCATCTGCTCCCCATCAGCTCCCAATACGTGGCAGATGCGTCCGCTGAGGAGGTTTTGAGCTGCACAGAGCAGATGCCTGCATACAGATCAGTAATCTTCCTAAAAATTTTATGGGCCGACTGACAGCAACCTTTCAGCAGACATGAAACGGACAATGAACGTATGGTTGGCGTAACCGGCAGATGGTTCGTGTACATGCCATTTTTCAGGGGTTTTATCAGCTAAGCATCTGCTCAACATATGCGGATCCCGGGACATAGCCTATTTACACACCATTGCACAAATTATCAAAGACATTACAAAAAAAATATATAACAATACACATTCCCTGATAAATGAAAATGATCAATCCTGAATAAATGTTATGAACATGATTGAAAGTACAAGGAAACGATGCGACGATACTAGGATTAAAACAGTACTTGATAGACTAGCATAACACATCAATATAGAACAAACTCCACACAAACTGTATACTATCGTTAATGGGATCAATGTTGGTGAAAAGACGGAAGCTACTAACATAGCAGTAATGTGTGTTTCTGTGGCCTAGTGGATAGGAAGTTGGACTCTTGACCAGAAGGTCATGGGTTTGATTCCTGGTCGGCTCTGGTGGTGGTTGTTGAGCAAACTCATACCTAAATATTTTCACACAGCTCCGTGTCACCTACATGTCAATGAGATACATGTCATTGGGTTGATAAGTGAGTGAGTGATTGTGTGAGTGATTGCCATCGAGCCCTGAATATGCTTTTGGTGCTGGAGAAATGATCAATTGATTAAGTGAAGTTGTGAGAGCAAAATTCTTGAATCATGACTATAAACCATCATATTTACATTTACATTCACATTTACATTTAACATGGTTACATTTAAATCATGTCATCTACGTATTTTCAGGTGGATATGCTTGCAAAACAGATGATTGGTATAGGGAAAGCAATACCGAATTTCACAACATTGAGTCCTGCAGACCAATCATCTGTAATCAAGAACTGCTTCCAATGCGGAGCATTCCTCCTTATGAATTTGCAAATGTAAGTAGCATTTACATATTTTCATTTAGCTGAATTATGACAGTGGCCAATTATTTGGATACCCTGTGGATGAGTTTTATCATTCACAAGTCATTAGTTTTGCTAGATTGATACATCATGCATTGCCCCATTTTAATGAGATTGGAAAGGGCATAGTTACCCATGCATTATCTGCACGTGTTCAAACATAAAAATCTAGTATTTTTAATAATCTTCTTTTTTAATAACAGGTACGACCCTGACCTTGGTGTGTTTTTCGCCCCAGATGGAAACATCTATGAACAAACCCATCTATATTCGTTTTTCGACAAGGAGTTCATAGACAAATTTTACACACTCATCAAATACATAAGGAGGATGAGTATCACAGATGAAGAGCTGGCTATGTCGATCGCAGTAAGTCTTCTTTCTGCTTTGTTAGATAATCTTATCGTTGTAATCTTACCTACTACTTTGTTCTTATCGCCATGTCAATTCCAGTAAGCTTGATTATCTTATTAAAATGTTGATTGCAGTAAGTTTTCTTACTATTTTGTTAGATAATCTTATTGCTATGTCGATCGCAGTAAGCTTTCCTTTGTTAAATGATCTTATCGAATACACATTTCTATAATTGACATAATTGACAATGGGTCAAGCACTCAAGTCTCAGTTTTTTATTATGTTTATACTGAGACACTCGATTCATCATCAATTTGTATAAAATACATTTTTTTGTAAAAAAAAAACATGGGCAGTTGCATCATTACAAACCTCATTATCCAACCACACCAACCAACAAGGCTGACTATTGACTACTTACTGATATGGCCCGGAGATTGTATCATTACCAGCTTTTTACATGTGCCTCTGTCATGTATTTTTATCATTGGCTGAACATCAAAGTGTATAAAGAAGTAAGACCATGAGCAACCATTATATCAAGTGCTCAAATTCAATTCTAGATTTCATACTCAAGCATGCATGTTGCAGCCAGTGAACTGTGCCATTTATATTCATCCCCGCACAGATCAATAGCTAAACGCTGTCTATTGCTTTAAAGGGTAAGGTTTAGGGAACGATCATAAATAACGATACCGGGGGGGGGGGGGGGTGGGGGTGGGGGGGGGGGGGGGGGGGTAGTCCATTTTTGGGGGCTCAAAGAAAAAGTTACCCCCCCATCAACATTTTAAAAAGTTGAGTGACCCCCCCCCCTCTGCTAAAGCAAAAGTCCCCTACATAGTCATTGTATTAATGGACAATGGTTAAAAGAAAACTTTTGAAAAAATATACCGTAGCATGATAAAAAAGTTCAGCGACCTCCCCAAAAGGAAACAAAAAAGTTGGACAACCCCCCCGGTATCATTATTTATGATCGTTTCCTTAGTACCAACACACTGATGTGACCACTTCTCCTTTAGTTGGGTAGCCATTTTGCGCCTGACCTGACCTAGTCTACACGTCAATGCTTGCAGGTATGCATGTCAATGCTGGACCAGTTTGTGCTGGAAGAGCCCCAAAAGGCTGAGCACATGCTGGACATCTGCGTCCATAGCCTGCAGGACTTGGTGAGGCGCCAGCACCCAGACGAACCACAGCGCTTTGCCAAGCTCACTCATATTTTTATTGAGCTGAGGTAAGCATGTGCTAGGGGTAAATGCATAAGTATTGAAGGAATAAATCAACGGGTGTAGCTTATAGAAATAATTCTTTATTACACCGTGACACTCTCTCTTAATAGAATTTCCCGTAGTGTAACCAGACAGATCTTTGTCTATCATTGCACTTTTCTATGATTTTTAAATCTTTGCCAGTTACTAATAATAGAGCCATCTGCACATAAACATAAATCACAACCAATGGCTCTTTCCATATCATTTGCAAAAAATAGATAACAGACGAGTGGATCCTTGTGGGACGCCACACTTAGTTACTTCAGAATTAGAACAAGTGCAGTGGCGTAGCCACTGTAACGCACACAACGCAGTGCGTACACATTGATTTATTGATTTTCTACCCTAAAATGACGCATGGTTCGCGTAAAACTGTATTCACTATCACTGGCGTGAAAAAATTTAAGTTATCAGTTGTCCATTTTGATAAACCTTAACACAGTTTCAATAAACAGCATTGAGTAAAAAGCTTGAGCATACGTGTGTACGTTTGCCGTCACAAAGCATATGGTGGATGCGAGGGCCACGTGCTTTCTGATACAGGTAAATTAAAGTGTGTCCGTAAAATTAACCAGTATATGCAATGATATGTATGGATGGAACACATATAACCGCTGATTGACCAATACTAATTATACAAGTGTAGGACAGATAGTAACTGACATAACAGCCAAAAGACTATATTTATGGTGGTTGTTTTCCTTATAGAAAACAATATGGATCTACCAATAGCAAGCTATATAGATCTTTTTGTCAACAGATTGCCCAAAATGTTTTTCAAATTATAGTTGTGCGTACACATCAGCAAAATCCTGCCTACGCCACTGAAGTGCCTTTAATGTTTACAAAATGATGACGGTTTGAGAGATAAGAAGAAAACCAGTTAATTGATGCACCACAGCCAATTGATTTAATTTTATTAATAACATACCTACATCATGAATCGCACTAACAAAAGCCTCAAGGATACATGCTTGATATCTGCCAGATATGCAATAATGAACCCAGGGATGTAAAATCAATCATAAAAAAACTTTATCGACCGAGATGCGGTTAGGCTAAAATATCTCATTTGGCAACCTGACTAATAGGGTAATGAATATAAAATCAAAACAAGATTACAATATATGTATGTACATGTGTCTGTTGGATTTCAGGTCTTTAGACGACATGCGACTTGCTGACAGCAAAATTCAAGACATAACACAAACACAACTCAATCCATTGTGGAATGAATTATTGGATACCGATTGTTATGATAGATCAGTACCGATCAGTGTTCAGTAAAGATATTTTCACTACTAAACCACTCTTTTCTCGTAAATGTATAAAAAATCACAAAATTACTTGTTTCACGTAAATTTATTTTCATTACAATATTCATTGGTCTACTTTAAGATAGTAAGTTTACAAAGCAATGTCCTGTGACTGTTGCTGTACTGTAATATTTCATTCACAGGTGCAGTGAGCCGTGGGTCGACGTTGGTTGCGGGTCCAACCATAAGCCGTGCGTCAGCGCCCGGTGGTTACTGCTACCTTAAGCCGTTCGACCACGCAGGTTGTGACCGCTTCCGTAAGCCGTCCGACACGGCAAGTTGACAGCAAACTGTCACCATCGGAGGTATTGACATTTTGTATGACTATATCGCACTTCTCACTAAACTTTACAATTTTGCTCACTATACTAGTCTCCACAGTTGAATTGATTTTGGTGTGCTCTGGGCTACTTTTGACAAACAAATGAGCGAAATTGTGTTAATACCTTGTTACCACTCTACAGGGAATAAGTATTTGACCTATCATCACAAAATTTCATACATAGCTTCATTGTACTAGAGACCTGATTAGATTTTGGTGTACTTTAGCTCAATTCTTATGAAGTTACGATGTGTTTTCATTTTACTTTTAATTAGATGGTTGCTGGTTTTACAGTAAGCCGTGGGTCGACGTTGGTTGCGGGTCCAACCATATGCCGTGTGTCAGCGCAGGTGGCTACTGCTACCGTAAGCCGTTTGACCACGCAGATTGTGACCACTTCCGTAAGCCGTCCGGCACGGCAAGTTGACAGCAAACCACGACCACCCGAGGTATTTACTGTAATCTATGATTAAAGTATCACTATTAATGTATCTTAGAATGCTTCATGTAAATGTTGTACCGCATTATACTATCACCTGCGAACAAGAGAGGTGAAAATGATTCATGCATGTTCCTGTTTTTTATTATTAATTGTTGATAAAGCACTGTTATTGTTAAAAATATAAATAGTTTAAAATAATTGCAGCCTCGGAGTGCAGTTCGAAGCAGGCTGCTAAGTGCAGCAGCTTCACTGAAGAGGAAGAGACTGCTACCTCCTCCAATTGTACCTCCGAAGAGGAAGAAGCTGGTAACGCCTCAGGCAGTTACCTCGGATGTGGACAACCAGGCGCCTGCTCCTGCAGTTGCCTCAACTTCTACCGAGACTTCAAAACCCCAAACACCCGAGCTTTGTATAGTACGGTCAATTTCTATCGTCATATTCAGATAACGTGATTCCCATATTTAATTTTTGTTCTTTGATTAATCATTTGTTTAAGTTCTGTGTCTTATAAGAAATTAATTGTGTGGATATTCATGATCAGGATGCTAAACAATACATACTTTATAATCGCAGGAAGGATGGCATGAAGGATGGACAGAGGAAGGCGGTATCCTGCCCGCAGACCAGCAGTGGCTCAAGAACGACTCACGCTGTGGCTTATTCAAAGCCGTACAGTCGTTTGGTGCTCACCTGGACAAGAAAAGGAAGGTGCTGAAGGACCAAATGTGGTTTTATCCACCCGAGCGTCCTGGTGTCGTCAAAGGAAGTCTTCCTCCACCGGAGAAGTTCTTCCTGGCGCGCCTTTTCTTTTGGCGTCCAATTGGTGTGTGGGCTTGCAAAGTGGCGTGCAGTCGGTCTGGGTGCACTGGATTCCTGCACAGGAATGGCTATCATAACAAAGTTCGCTTCATCTGCGACATCTCCGATTGGTATTACATGCTCGCTGAGGTATTGTTATTGTTTTTTTAATAACAATTGCACAATTTCGACCAATATGTCCGAAATAGTTGTCTACTAGTTTGAATCAATTCACATGATAGTGCTCGACGTAGGCGCATGTAACAGCGCTTTCTTACAGTGATAATAAAAACAACAAATTCTGGATGAACTAGGTTTTTTGTGACCTCCAATTATACATAAACTAAATATTAATTTTATTTTTCGCTTTCATTTCAGTATTACAAGTGCAGCAAGTGCAAGACTAATTATGTGAGTTGGAATGAGCAGGTGCTGTCCAAACTCAGCGATGCTCATCGAGACGAGTTTCTGGCAGTACTGACTCACAGGTAGGTTTCATTTGTTGCGCTTACGTTATGCTTGTGTTCAAAGCTTGATTGTTTGTGGTACAAGTCAATATTACTTCTTGCTCCAGTCGATTTTGATACTTATGTGTACAACATTCATCTTGCAGGAAGGGTGTTGACAAGAAGGTCGTCCGGCTCTTGCGTGATCGCATGCAAGGCAACACCATGGCCAAAGTCTGGCGGCAGATTGAGGAGTCGCACAGTTACGAGTACCTCCACCGGCAGGATCTGTACCTGACGCTGTTGAAACAGGCTCATGACACAACCAGCAGCATTGTCAGACATGCGTCCAACAAGTTTCGAAAGCCTCCACCTCGCAGACAGATCCCCAGTGCTCATCTCCTCCAAACAGCATACCTCATTGCTGAAAACCGCCAGATAGACGAATACAGAAGTCAAGTGCTGTCGAACTTCGGAACTGTTCTGAAGTTAGACTCCACCAAGAAGGTTAGTGTTGTTCATCATAGTGTCTATCATGATTGCTTTGTGCCATTAAAGTAATACTTTGTACAGTGTGAGAACATGAATGATGTTTGTTCAAATATGCCTCAGTGTATTAGATTTTTACACGTTTCCTACTTTTATTTTCAGATGTGCAAGAAACTCTCAGGTGCGGCCAAGGGCACAGCCGAGTGGTGCACGAACGTCGGCAACGAGTACAGCCAGATCCTGGCATGCGTGCTCATGTGTGAGGAGTCTGTCGCACGTTTGAAGCCCATGGCCCAGGGTGTGATGGATCGTTACTTGCGTGCCGATGAAGATCCTCCTGTGCTGCTCTACGTGGATAGAGACTGCTGCACACAGAAAGGACCCTCCTGCCATGAACAGCTCTTTGATGAGTGGGTCGAAGCAGGGATGGCAGTGCGCTTGGATCCGTGGCACTGGATGCATCGTTTAGATGCCGCCATACGTACCGATGCCCATCCGAAGTACGCAGTCTTCAAGAGTGCTCTCTCCGGAGCTCTCTTTGCCTACAACAAGGCTGATCTGGATGTTGTCATGGCATCCATTCGCGCCGGCCTGCCACAGCCTTGCAAGCTCTCGGATGATGACTTGATGGCTCAGTACGTCACCAAGAGGCATCTGCGACATCATGTGCGGCGCGTTACTGTAGGCGCACAAGAAACCTGCGGGCGTGTGGAGCTTGCCGTCGAAGAGCTGAAAGGCCCAGCAGGCCTTGACGAGAATGGCATTCCGCTGTTCAAGTCCGACAAGGCCATTGACGAGGTGTGGGAACGGCAGAAGAGGCACCTCGAGTGTATTCAAGACCTTCCTGAGATGGCCATGTATCTCACTCGCCGCCACATCACGAAGAATGGTATGAAAATGCCATTCTACACGACAAAGAGAGGCAACAACAGTTTAGAAGGCTTCCACTGTCATCTTTCACGTATGATCCCGGGTGATCACTGCGAGGCCGCAGCATTCCAGACGTACCTGGTGACAGGTCTAGCAAGATGGAACGCTGACCGCGAAGTGGGTGCTCTCTTAGGCGGTAAAGGAAGACAGCACCTCGTGTACTCTTCAAGCCTCCTTCAGCGAGTGAATGAGCGCAGCAAGGAGTTCTTTGGCGAGGCCTAGGAGAAGAACTTTGTGCCCCCAGTACCCCCAGGTAAATATTTTATTTTAAACATATTGAACTGAGAGTAATGCTCGTTTTGATTGCTAGGCTATTGAAAAAGGAATAGTAGAAGAGGTTAATGTAATTACTTGCAAACAATTACTTAATTGATTCCAAACAAAACTATCAGTACATATGAAAAACATTTCTATTTTCAGGTGAAGAGCTCATTGGACTCGAATACCTCTTCAGTCAGTCGCAGTCGCAGGATTTCTCTGTCCATGTCGCTTCCAAGCATAATGTCTGACAAAAAGTTTTTTTTTATATTTAATAAAATCTCATCGCATAATGTTGATTGAAATCAGATATGGAGAAACAAAAAACACTGAGAAACTAATATGATGTCGATTTTTTAATAATTTTTTTTGTCAAGTAGATAAATGTAAATGATATCTATATCTACAGCAATTGCGGGTAACCTTGCATATATTCACTGATTTATTGGGTATTAACAGGCGGATGTCCTCAGTGCTAATCCTTTGCTGGGTTACGAGCATGTTGAGAAACTCAGCACGCTTCTCACTGACTTGGAAAAGGAGGAGGACAAGCTTTCCATCGCTCCTGAGTGCCCGAGAGCCATCATCGATGCTTTCGAGAGACTCTCCGAACACGACCGCAACCCCAAGTCATTCCGGAATGCGTACACCTCTAGGTGGGGCAACACCCTCTACGGAAGGACGAAGGGCGATCCAGAACACGCAGCAACAACCCAGCGCATAAAGTTCAGGAAGAGGTAATTAGTGAAAGCTTGAACAGTAAATGTTACCATGGATATGTGCATTGTATGTTCTTGTAATGGATAGACAAACTGGTTCAAAGCACCAACAAATTCAATAAATAACACATCCTATGGCATCGTACTATCCAATCCCCATGATGTGACCTATATGTACATGAATTTCCGTTGCGAAATAAACCCACATTTTTTTCAGGACAGTCTAAAATTATCATGACTATTTTTATTTGTAAAGGAAAGTTTTTCAGATGCGCCTCCAGAACTGAAAAAAATTTAAACATTATTTTGATCCTGCTTTCCACACTTAAATACCTACTTCAGCATATGGTTTTTTATGTATTTCCAGGTATGCACCAGCTGCATTGGTGGACGCCAAATGTAATCGACTCGTATTTACGGTCGTGAAGAAGATATGGCTCCACCTAGGTGGTGATTGTCTCAGATCCCCCAACAAGAAGCGCATCACCAACATGTACCAGCGCATGCAGCAGAGAGTGGTGGTTGACGACCCCGAGCTGAGCAAACTGGGCATCCCACTGCTCAAGGTGAACACCAAGAGCATTGCGGATTTCATCCGTAAGCAGAAGAGTCTGGCGTCACTCAACGTCACACGTCAACCCTCTCAGCTCATCAGCAGGAAGCAAAGTGTCATGGCCACTGACATTCCTGCAGCTACCGTGTTGCCCGAGCAGCGTCCACCCAACACAAGACCTGAGCTGGAATTCGATTTCTTACCGTCCACGGCGTGGCTCAGGAAGCTGAAGAGCCAAGAGGACCACTCCCTGCCAACCCCAGTTGTCATTCACGCAAAGGACCAGTTGATGCAACGCACTAGTGACACACCTCCAGCCACTGAACAACATTGTCCGCGTCTAGTGGCACAATGTCCTGGCAGCAGCACCAGTGACATACCTGATGTTGTCACGAGGACTCCAGTGCGTGGACCCCCAGCGTTTGCGCCTCAAGTGCTTGCGTCCCCAGTACCTCAAGTGTGTGTACCCCCAGCGTTTGTGGCTCCACCGTGTGAGACTCCAGTGCTTGCGTCTCCGTGTGAGCCTCAATCGTTTGCGCCTCCATCGTGTGAGCCTCAATGTGTGCACCTGAGGCCTGTGTTGAACACATGATCTATTCGTGCAACCAACAGGCTCGAGCCACCATGTACAAACACATACGGCAGCAAAGGCTAGGAATTGCTTCCAAAAGCTAGACTGTCAAAGTACCAAAGTGCTCACTTTGTGGTAACAGTACGCAGGGCCATCTTAAGTACAAGAAAAAGACCTTTTGCCCTGTTACCAAACAGTCTACTTCAGCTGCTTGGAAGTATGTAAGCTTCTCGGGGTTCGAAGAATTTAAACTATATATAGATCAACATTTTTAAATGTGGGGGGATCGTTTTTATGTGTATGAATTTTTGCAGTATTGTATTGTGTTTGTGTGAATGTAACATTTGAGTGGTTGAAATGATTGTATTTATGTCAATATTTTACATATTACATGGGTGTTACAAATAACTGTTCAGTGGCAGGGTTAGACGTCAATGGAAAGTAGTTGTGCATTTACAGCAGAAACTGATCATGAAATTAAAAATTCAAGCGAGTAGTCAATTTTACAATTTTAACATCATAGCTTTGATATATGAATGAAAACTCTGTTACCGATTTCTATTTTGTACCCCTCTACCACAAAACCTACAATCAGGATACTTAAATTTCACTGAAGTGGTTGTATTTATGTCAATATTTTACATATTAATGGGTGTTACAAATAACTGTTCAGTGGCAGGGTTTGACATAAAATAGTGTAACTATTTATCACAATTGTAGATCCTAATTGCTTGTAACTCATAGTTGGGATAGAAATAATGGCGGTATGCATTTCATATTCATGTGTGTCAGCAAAGACATGAACTTTACATTTTATTTAAAGTTAGTGAGAAATTAACTTTACTTTTTTCATTTTAATGGCAATGATGTTTATTTACGTACCTTTCTTGTGCATTGTACACTGCAAAAGTGATGCTTCAGATACTCAAATTAGTTGCCATATATAATGGTATGTCATACACTTTGTTGTGATGTGGTCTTAGTTCCAATAGCTGGCAAATCCATTTTGATAAATGCTACCGCCAGTAATTGACATCATCGAACGCTCTGTCATGAATCTCATGACGCAGTACGTTGCACAAGCCACTTTCGTGGCAAGAGGGGGGCCTGCCAGATATGTTAATTTGTTAAGCATGCCATGGTTGCGGTGACCAAGTTGCAGTATTTTTGTGTTGAAACATTATGTACTTTGTCTCCCATACTTCAACTGATTTCATCTTGCACACCGAACAATAAGGGAATGGGATTGGCAAACTACATTATTGGATAACTAGCATTTTTTAAGGAAAGATTCACATTTCAAATCTTGCTCAACAAAGATGAAAGAGGATAGCTGTTTACTAGTCATAGCAACATTTGATTTCGGCTGAAACCAAAAATAGCATAAACTGTCATTAATTATACACATATTCTGACTATATTTTGTTCCAAAAAGTTCTTCAAACAAAACAACAATGAAACTCAGCTAACCATCTCTCGTCTTTACCAAGTACAATTGAATATGCGAGTCGTTTCTTACAAAATGCTACTTATCCGACCTCCACTTTGATGGGCAGTTTGCCAATTGCTGCCCTTGTTGTCCGTTGTGTAGTGGGGGGGGGGGGGGGTTTATAAGGGGTGAAGAAATTCCACATCCATAATTTTTTTTTGGGGGGCCTCTTTTTCCCACATTCCAAAAATGTTTAGGCTTTTTCCCCA
>CM032668.1:16606670-16617473 GCA_019095985.1 Streblospio benedicti | reverse complement strand
CTGGCATTGGGAGATGTATTAGATCTCTCTCACACAAATAGTTCACTCACGGACGGTCGGAATGCGACCTGTTGCTTGAAAACGGAAGTAATAATGGCGCAAAAGCCGCAGCGCTTGATTTTTATACCACCGGGTGCGAACGCCACAAAGACACCCACGGTGCGAACGCCTAGCAGGCGCCAGTGTTACGCTCGCTGTACGATTTGACTTTATTTTGTGCGTCGCCTGTGCGTCGGAATTTACGCTGACCTTGCGTCGGCTGTCTGCTTTTCTACACCGGGTTTGCGTCTGTCTTGTGCCGGCTGTGAGTTGACTATGCGCTGGGGGGGGGGGGGATGTTTTAATGCCAAAAGGGGTTATCTATCAGCAGACGCTCGACGTATAAAACATTTTGCCAGAAAATCCCTAGAATTTATGCATCGGCCGTACGCAGAAACTAGTGGGACGCGGCCTTTACATAAGCATTTGACGCTGGTGATCATCAGATACTTATAAAGAAACTGTTTGCACTAGGGGCGATATTAGAGTAGCACGCTGGTTTTCCTCTGTATGGAATAAGCAATAAATTGTTCAATTTAATAATACAATGTCTTCTCTAATGAATGTTAACGGGGGTGTTTCCCAAGGATGCATACAACTGACTGTCCTGATCACAGACCACAATGGAAACGAGTTTTCAACTCCTATTTATCAATATTGTGGTCTGATATTGTCAAGCAACAGAGCAGATAGGAACCACGCACTGAATGCAATGACCATTGTTATGGACGTCAGAATGTGCATCACATCAACAATATGTTAAAAATCGGAGAAAGCAATATCAATATTTTTCATAAGTTGGAGTGTCCTTCCTCTCACAAATGCTCGCTGGGTGGGGAGCACTAAACACTTTTCTCTCAAACAAACAACATACAAAAGGCTCAAGGGAAAGGGGCAAAGAAAATAGAAAAGCGCCCTTTTGTGCAGAGTTTTTTAAGAATGCAGGACGCGTATCCCTGAAAATTGAGCTGTGAGAATTAATTATGCTTGAATGAAGTAATAATATGTGAAAAAAAATTTGGCTGTGTCTTTGAGAGGGACTTGGTGATCGATATCGGCGATAAAGCATGAACAGTGGCTAAAGGGTGGGGAAAGGGGGGGGGGTCCTCTCAGGTCTCATGTGTCACCATAACGTAGCATATAACAAAGAGAGTTAAGATCAATTTGTAACTATCCCCGGAAGAACTATAGTATCTAGCTATTATATATCCTTGTTGTGTTATATTGGGCTGGTGATTTGGGGGGAAACTATGCCACGGATTTTTACATGTTTACAACACACCATTACAAAAAAACATGCTTCTTAATTCTTGTTAAGAGATTGTCCCTACTAATTTACATGAAACTAGCGTAATTGTCGTTCTACGTATGCATTGAAAGTGTTCTGGTTTAAATCAAGCATTGATAAAAGTTGTTTACAACAGAGAATCCCATAATTGTGTCAAAAATGGGCAGCAGATCAACGGCGTTTGTATCAAAGAAAAGTGATAATAGTATGGCATAATTATCAGAGAACACAGTCCCATGCTTATCTGTGTCCATCACATCAATGTTTCTATGAAGGTACGTGTATGAATCGTACTTGCCGTGCTGTTGGCATAATGGACTAGTAAGAATATATTCATGGTGGATATGGATGTAAGATATCTATTGGTGGGACATCTCTGATCAAATTAAATATGAAAAAATAGTTAGGAAACAATAGAACATAAGCTTAATTTTCAATCTTAGTCGGTTCACAGAGTACATATAGATGTCTTTCACCCTACACGTATGAATAATATTAAAAAGTCCAGCCATTTGCTTTGGTGCAGAAGCCTGTGTGACAACAGACCACCAACTAAAGTGCCTACACAATGCCTTGACCTGTCGGTTCACCGCCTTGTTTCAGACGACACTTGACTTCATTTCATGTATTTATAGACAGCGTCGACTACTGAAAAACCTCGTCATTGCATAAACACCACGAGTACACATGATCTCGCGCTTTGCAAACGAAAAGTAGTTTCAACTTTCATTTGAATCCCCCATGGACGCGGATAACGCTTATTAAAAAAAAGAAGAAAAAAAATGAACATGACTTCTCATACCAGGTGTTTTATTTCACATGTATAATGAGAACAACATGACGTATACGTATTCCAACATAATAGTTATGTATTCCTATACATTTCTTTAAAATGCTGTAAATATTACATGAACCCGGGTCCCCAAACACCGTTGTAGACCACCCATATAACGCTTTTTCCGAGAAAAGCATTTCCAAGCATTGCCCATCCCTGCTTCATTTTTTTCCACTCTATGTAATATCAGTTCCTGGTCTGGCAGGAACAAAAAGCAAGTTTTGAGCAATATATTGAGCCCTTGATATTCAGGGTGTTTTTTTCCTGCTTCATCCTATTTCAATCCACTATGTATACGCTTTCAGTACTGCGTCAATGATCGTGTTACACATAATAAGCAGCATTTTTTGTATCTACGTCTAAAAATACCCACGTTAATGTTAGAAAAGTGACATCAACGCTAGACTATGTGTTCCTGCTTAAATTGTACATATGTTTTCCCCGTAGTAAAAAGTTCCTCTATGTAAAGATTTATAACACCTGGCAGAATAACAAGATTCCAAGCCAATTCTTAGAGGGAAGAAATTCATTGACAATTGATAATATAGCTTTGAATGAAACATGGAGTGTCCATTTTGTAAGAACACCACCCCGCAGCCACCCCCCACTCCCACACCCGCCGCCAACCCCCACCCCCACCCCCCATGTCTAAACAATGGAGGGGTAAAATGCCATTTCTTGAACGGTAACCTTACTTAGATAAGTTAGATGTAATAATAACATTTAAAATCAGTGAAAATGAGCCATGGGAGAGGTCAAACGCAAGGGTTACACCCATGGAAACCGTTCAATGTCACCCATAGTTCTATCACGCTCCTTCCTAAAGATGTCCAGGCGTCATAGCCTTGGCCATGAAACCACGTGTACTTGTAGTATAATAATATCTTAAGCAGGTCATCTCAATCCGACTCGAGATATGATATCAAATAGTGATCTGGAAGTATGAAAATAGAAGAGCATGACACTTGGGAAAAATCAACCCTTGTAATTCCGAGAAGATGGGTGTCATCCGGGTGGCAGCAGCATGCCATCAATTAAAAAAAATACAAGTGATCGCTGTGTGCGGGTTCTCGCCCACGATAAAACAGCCGACACGGAATGCAATGGCACATTATGTTAATGAGTCCGTGTAATTGCTAATAAAACAAGGTCAACGTATGGATCGGATTCAAGTGAACTTTACTTTTATTATCACAGTCTTTCACGTGGTTATCATGCTCGCAGTTTCACAGACTATTGCCCAGTGTGACACTTTCATGCACTGTCCATCAATCCACGCCGTCTGGAGCTCTTAAAAGTTCGCTCGAGCCGCCGCCTGTCTCATACCTCAACCTAACGCGTGAGCGGTCGCACACATTTCTGCATTTGCTGAATCAGAAATTGCAATGGCGATGTCAGGCGAACGGAGAACGGACCAGCGTTTACCCGCGGTAACTACCGCGATGTGCACGTTGATGATTACCGTCTGTTGTGTGCACGTGATAGGTAAGGTTTGCTTCTTTCAACTCAATCGTTGCGCCAGTTTGCGTCCATTTGATATGGATTCTAGAAAGTTTATCTATTGGATAGAGGAAGTGTTGTTTGCTCGCTTCTTTTAACTCTGCGATTAGCTTATATAGGTAGAATACCATGGTTGACAATGCATTTTGATAGCAGATAGCATCCAATAGTAAATAAGACATTTGAAGGCAAAAAAATGCTCCAAAATTGTATTTAAATCAATCATTCAGTTGATAATATAGTGTGTGGCTCAATTTGTTTTCAACAAACAGCTTTATTTTTCTAGATTGCGCTCCAGCAAATGTGCAGCTCTGTGGTGAAGGTAAGATTTCTTGATCTTTAATTTCTATGTCACTGCACTTTTATCACCTTCGTATTTGTTGCCACAATTAGAACACACCTATATCTTTATTGATGTTATATATCACGCGATACTAACTAAAGGCACGCGATTATGTCTAGGTTTTGGGAGAGGCCACACTTACCTGTACCAGTGGAGCTCCCTGGTGACCCAGCAGGACACGCGACTGGGTCTGGAGTGCTCAATTACCATACGAGTTGCCAGGCATGAATGCGAGGCCTCTCTAACGGTACGTAATGCCGTGGGTGGGTTAGACATTCCTGCTAAGTGCAGCCAAACTACCCGAAATGTTGTAGTCGTTGTTGTGATTTGTCAAAATGTCTCTGCAGTGTTGGTAAGGGTCAGGATCATATTGTGTCCATTGGGCCTCCATTGTACCTCGATCGTAAATTGCGGGTAAAGAACATCAGCATCTGTCAGACTGGGGCCTACGATTTCGATGCCAACAAAATGCATTGTTGTGTACTTAGAAATGTCTCTGCTTTTTAACTGTGAATTAACTGGATAAAGCCTGTACGAGTGTATATTCAAGACGGTTCAATGTTCTATTTTAGCTGTCGTATTGCCATATGAAGGACCGGCACGGCGAGCACTATGAGGCGATTCTAGAACAATTGGAACAGCTAGAAAGGTAGGCGGGTTTACTACGAAGAGATAACTTAGAACTTGGTTTGTGAGATCCGCGGCTGAAGCTGTGGCGGGTACGTTTCAAGATGGCGTTGCATACCGCGCTACCGTCATTTTAAGCATAACTTTTTGGGACATTCAAACTAAGTGCCACATAGTTCATGTAGTCTTTAAAATGTTTTTTTGTTGTTTTTAAAGTTAATTTGTGTTGCGCAAAGTTCTGATCACTCTTTTATGACGCGTACCATAAACTGCTGCAGATCATCCGTGACCTTCCAATTACACGGGGGAGAACCATCAGGAATCCAGGCCTCTCAGCTGGAAACGCTCGCAGCACTGAACGTCAAAAGGGCGATTCTGTCGGCAATCGTGATACCTCATTTGAACTGGGGATTTTCCACAACAGAGCAGGTGATAGTTTGTTTTGTGTGCTGCAATTTGATATGATGTCACTTGAACAAAGCATGGCTTTATCGGCCGACCCTCATTCACGCAATTTAAGTGACACTGATCTAATTCGTGCATATCGCAGTGGTATGTGAGGAAAATGCCTAGCCGATTTTTTTCATCTTCATTCTTTATCTTCTTCTCTTTTTTTTCTTTTTTTCTATATATAGTTTTTTTTCTATATTCTTTAGAAATGTTTTGTGCATCATTCTTAAGTTTCTCAGTGAAGCTTTTAGGTCTCACTATCAACAGCTTCTGTGTTCCGTCGTGTTTTTATAGGACACATATATGTACAATGTTCCAACATGCGAAATATTCTTGATGGTGGAAGAATGCTGATGTATCTGTAATCCAACGTTTTTCCAGGCAACCACTTTCGGCCAGTGCGAGCTCGATGCGCACGTGTGGCAACATGAGCGCATCTACAGCGTACGTCCGGAAACTTGCTCCTCCTCTCGGGACATGGCTCTTCATCCTTTAGTGGCAGCTGTCACAGCATCGGTGAGTGAGTTCACATAAGCAATTCATAAAAGTCTATGTAACAATGCCAGATCCAGGATTTCATAGGGGACTTGTTAATCATATGCAACTCGTGGACATTGTTGTCAAAATTAAATCATTTGTCTGGAAGGGGTAGATCTACAACGGTTTAGTACGTGTATCTTCAAAAAACAATAACCTAACTGAAACTTCTAAATGGAGCTTCATTTAAAGTGGCCACCTCTGCAACGTGAACATAAACACAAGTAGCAGTGACAGGTACAGTGGGGTCGAGTGTTCTGACCCATCTTCTTGGCTCTTCGGGCTCTTCTACAATAACAATAATGGTGCTTAGAGGCAGATCTAAAATTATTAGAAGTATTAGTAGCAGCAGCGTTCAACTAGGCGTGGATGTTAATTTGTGTATTATCTATTCGTCGTGTCCTTTTCAGTTCCCTTCTGACTATGTGAATCTCGTGCACAGTGAGTGCAAGCAGCGTCTGTCCACATCAGGACAGTTAACCAGCAACCATTGTGTGACAAAATACTCACTGCAAGAAACACGTGGTCACCCGACCGCTGTCGAGTTGAGGTATGCACGGTAAATTGTATTCCAATTGATATATAAAAAAAATGAAAATAAATCTATTTTGAACTCCATAGTAATATAGTCATTACTTTTAGCAAAACGTTGTCAGTTTTTACAGCCATCTTATTCACACTGCATATGTAATATGGATGCAATTATCTATTGACAAATCAAATTAAACCTGATATATTATGATTTTGAACATGGCAATGTAACAACGTCTTCGAATTCACTTCATTACAGTGAGGGACTCACTCTTCAGAGCATCAGTCCAACAGTGGAGCACATCACAATCGACGGACCATCATTTTATCTCAATTTGCCGTTTTCTTACTCCGATGTCAAATTTGGAACTAAGCAAAGACTAGAAAACAAAATTGCAAAGGTAAAATTTAAAAAAATACACAATACCCCCAAAATTACATTTGATGGGAAAATGATTTCATTCCGTTCAATATATGTAGCTAGTATCTATGGTGTGGTGATTCTTCAGGACAGTCATGCTTTCACAATGGGTGGCAGTCTAGTGTCCTGGCTTCAATCCATGTGGTACAGACTGACCAGTTCAGATGATGTTCATGTTGAAAGAAATTATACTGCTATGATTTTCGGAGGTCAAATTTACACTTTTGATGGGAACATGTACAAATTTTCAGGTAAAGCAAAGTGACTCCATAGCTGGAGCCAAAATACAGTAATAGCAAATGTACATATGCTATGTTCAAAATTAATTAAGTTATTAGAAATGGTTTCCAAGAAATTCTAACTATATTTTATTTTCATTTATAGCACCTGCAAAATCCTGTTCCTATTTGCTTGCTCGAGACTTTATCAATAACAACTTGACAATTGTTGGATCTACATCTACCGTAACAGTCATTACACCAGAAATTGCTGTAACTGTTGAGCTTGAGAGAGGATTGGTCACAGTTAACAATTCTGATCACCACAGGTAATGTGATATAAAGTAGTTACATGTATTATGGAATGACTCATTCTTTAACTTATAACGTATTAAATTAATTTGCATGTTGAATCATGTTACAGCAATGTTCCCATTCAAAGTTGGAATGGTGCCGTGACAGTGAAAGAAACAGAAAGTAATGCTCTCACTATTCATTCTGTCAACGGCATCACTGTTAAATGCCATCTGAGACATACATATTGCACAATAGTTTTGTCGTCATGGTATAGTCACAACATTATAGGAATTCTAGGTAAGATAATTCATATATCTTTGTTATATTGTTTATTTATTTATTATAAAAAAATACAATAGTCCTTGAAATATGTATTTACCCAAATATCCATTTTTGTGTTTCAGGTAGCATTGATGGCAACCCTAATAATGATCTCATGTCTCGAGATGGTAGTTTCTCATTTTCAACAGATGATTATCTAAAATCGTATGAAGTCAGTGGCGAAAAACAATGTCAAAAACATTCACACAGAGATTCTGCTATACACCGACTTCCTGCTAAAGGCTGTCGCAAAATATGGGGCCGACGCAGCCAGCTGGCTAATTGTTTCAGTAAAATTGACCCACAACCATTCGGGGTAGGTTTACAGTTTGCAGAATGGCCTAGTGCTTTTAATTATTTTGTCATTTAAATACAATTTTCTCAAGTGTGTGTTTTATAAAGGCATGTTACTTTGTCATCAGGCTGTTTGTGAAACATTATCTGGTCCGAACCCACTGAAAGCAGCTTGTGATGAAGCTAAAGCCTATACAGCATTATGCATTGCGAATGGTGTGGATATGCCTCAAACATTAGCTGAATGTGGTCAGTAACTTTGCCATTTGATTATCACATCATGAACGAAACTAAATGTAAAATATCAGAAACCTATAACTGTATGAAAATATAGAATAAACATAGTTTTCATTGTATTAAAAATGAATTTTAGCCAGATGTGAAGTGAATGGTCTTTGCTAAAGTGGCACAACTTCCATGAATCTCAACACAAAAAGGTACTGTGAATTACATTACTTTGATTTACAAAATTCAAAGACTTATATAACAAGTTTTTATTTTATTTACAATTATGTTTTATCTGTTACAGATAATTCATCAATTCATTAGAATCTCACATAGATGGATATATCTACAGGCTTCTGCAAGAGACTTGCAACTTTAGACCTTAATATTTGGTCTTAACACCCATATGTGCATTTAGTAGTAACTATTGATAATTTATAGGTGTAACAAAACTGTCATATTATATATGATATATACCCGTACATTGTCGTACACCACACCTTATTGTTACAATCTCTTACAAAAATCCAGCTATATTTATTATGAATAATGAGCAGATTTTTTTTTTTTTCAATAAAATATCTTATTTTGAACCAATAATGTGCAAAGTGAAGATTAAGAAAAGAGGATTTTGTCCAAATAGGATATAAGGCAGTAGATAAAACACATGTATAGGATGTGGCATGAAAGTGGCAATATTTTGTTTTTTTGTTACTATAATAATAGCCAGCACTGTTGTAATACTTTCTACATCATGAGAGTAAGTTATTATTTACTTGAATTATAAATCTAATAAACATTTGAAACCAATATTGTTATAATTGAATTTGATCACATACATTTCACATAAAGTTGACATATGAAAGTTATCTAGTCATATACATCACATTGGTCCTAGAACTGTTGTGTGAATTGATCTATCTGTAAGCTGTCAAATACATACTATTCACTCAACTTTTAAACAGGCGTTGTTGTTTTTTATATATAACAATAGCTGTTGATACATCATACACATGTTAATTAACATATGGAATAAACAAAACCATACAGAGCGGCTGTCAAACCAACATTTCTTATTGGATTTTCTGTCCCTAATATGGACTAGAATACCGGTAAAAGATACCAGTATTCTATAAGCATTTATCACAGAACCTACTAAAGAAATACATAACCTTTTTATATACATATAATCCTATAAAGTATGCAATAAATGCATTTTTTTTTTTTAATTAACTGTACAAATACGAAGTATTCTCAATGGCAAGAATCAGGCTAAACTATAGTTACCAGGTAAGTTCATATATATTCATTTTAGTGATATAAATGTGTGTGAGAGTAAATGATACGAGTATTCAATAACCATGTATCACAGAACCTAGTAAAGAAATACATAACCTTTTTATATACATGTACTCCTATAAAACATACAATAAATACATAAAATTAATTGAAATTGTTGCGGTAAAATTCTTAGCATGTTAAATATCATATAAAATACAAAAATTAAAAAGAAGCCTGCAATATATTTCAAAACAAAGTTTGTATTCATTTGACTAGTATCACAGCGATATGTGTGAGAGAAGTTTGAAAATTCATTTTAGTAACTACAATGTATATCTAATCTAATACCACAAATCTACACTTGGTTACACTTAATTTAATAACGAAATATGGGCACTAAGATGTGAAATGTAAAGATTTACAGCTTCATGAATCAAATACAAATGTAAGCATTAAGTGCTATTGATTGCTATGGCAAATAAACATTTATGAAAGACAGACCATATATATTTTGTCACAAAAAATATACAATGTGCTTCCATATTGAGCATTAATAAGACTGCAGCTTTCAATTGGTCATTTATCAAATAACTGGGAACTGCATCAATGGGGTTTGCCTTTGAAATGAATTTTAGAGTCTTTCATTTATTAAGGCCCATTGACGCAGTTGCCAGTGTATGAAATATTATACTACCATATTAACCACTCATTCACACTTTACATTTACAACATAACAATATTCTAAACATCTTTTAATTTATTTACTCGTGTGATCCCTTCATCTGTTATTTCCCTGTTGTTCAAAACCATGTCAATAAAATCTAAACATGAATTTGCATAAGATGATTTGTACTTCAGAAAATGTTGCACATGTGGGCTATCATCCCAACATCGCATGATCACAGTAATACCCAAACTCTCCCTATATTTGGCAACATCATGTACATATTTATAGTCAACTAAATCATCAGCTTTTGAAAATAGATACAACTGTGGGCAACGTAGTGGATCCTTTCGCATGTAAGACCAGTAATCATTGAACATTAATTGAAATCGTTGCGGTAAAATTCTTTGCAAGTTAAATATCATAAAAAATACAAAAATTAAAACGAAGCCTGCAATATATTTCAAAACAAAGTTTGTATTCATCTGACGAATATATGCTTTCACAGCGATCAAAATGCATTTATCTGATGGGCAGCTATCAAATATACAACCGACAACATTGAATGGTGTAAATTCTGTTTTTGGACATTCATATATATGTTTGCTTAAATATTGATAAAGCATTCCTCCTCCATTGCTAAACACATGGAAGATGATCGGATTAGATTCTAGGTCTAAATCCTGGATCAGTTCAAGTAGTTTTAAAGCCTTTTTTTGTAGATTACCATGGTTGAACATCACATCATTTGAAGGTGCTGTGTACAATATTGTAATGCATCTGAAAATATCAAAATCGTATAACTTAAACAATATCAGTGATTCTAGAAATCACACACAAGGTTCATTTTTAAACATCAAAGCTGATATACTTATTATAGATTTTTTTCATTGAAAATAGAATTACTTTTTGCGTATGATTGTAGCGTAGTA
>CM032668.1:16548804-16591608 GCA_019095985.1 Streblospio benedicti | reverse complement strand
CCGGGGAGTTCACCCCATGAAATCAAAAAAAATTTAAATTAAAAAGAAATAATTTTATAATTCCTCGTTTTTTAATTGGGTTAAAAAAAAAAAAACAAGCGAAACAAAGCTTAAAACCCGGTAAAACGACATGATATCAAAAGAGGCAGCGAGGCTCATTTTGAGGGGCCGCCCCCCACTGTCATCGGCGTGAACCGGCATGACCTCCATATTTGATTTTAGGCGAAAATCATGGATTATCAATGATACATAGGGTGACAACACGAATTGTCATGCAGGAATATATTTTTCATCGGCAAATAGCAGGATATTTTTAAAGAGCTACGCTCGCGATGGTAATAATCACGAAAATGCTACCGAAAATGCGACCATCTAAATGGCAATCTTGCACACAGTGAACCTTTGTGGTCGATAATGAGATAGCGGCAATTTTCGTAGCATTCGAGACATACACATGGCAGGAGTGGAACTTCTTTATGTCTGCCGGTTGTTGGTTGAAAAAAAATAAATCCTGACTGTAATTCGGGTTGTATATCCTGTATATCGATGATAATCCATGAAATTGCTAATTTACATAACCAGATGCGACACCATCTTTTTGCAATGCATTGGGGTGTGTTTCTCGTCCAATCAAAAGCGAGATCCGACCCACGAGGCTCATGGGTAGTGCGTTGTCTTTGTATACAAACACGAAAACAACTCGGCACATGGCATTTTATTGACAATATAAATAGGCAATTTTTCGAAGATACACATACTTTTAGTTACCTTTGCTACATGGTAGCATGATATTGATAGAACCAAGATTATTTGGATATAAATTAAGAGTTCCTAAACCATATATATTTATCGGACAAAGACCATGCATTTTGGCCATGATTTGCAAAGGTTTCTACTGAAGTTAAATGGCTATATTTAAGAAATGACGTCAGAGGTGTACGCCACCGATCTGACCCTGTTTTCAGAATCTTGTCGAAGTAACGAATTTTTGCTATTAAAATGCTGTATTTCTCATTTAATATTAGAATTCCTTTCACAACTGATATGGGATAACGTTCACCGAAAACAATTAATTGAACTGCCAAAAATGACCCCCCGACCCTATGATTTGACTTTAACTGGCTGCTATACCACCTCGTTATTCAATGGAGTAGGTAAAAAGAAATTGTGGAAGGTAGTGCAGACATTGTGTACCAGAAATACTTCCCTTTTTATCATCTCAATAGTGATGACACTGCGCTGGCCTTTGAAGCTTCAAGAGGATTTATTGCATCACTCTATGATCCTTCGGGAAGTTTCCAAGACGCACATGGTGATCTTTCAAAACTTCGCATTGAACTGATAGAAAGGGATATGCCTCTGCAAAGAATACCTCCATCTGAACCTAGTTTCGAAGAACAAGTAAAGTTTGCTTGTTATCAAGTTAAGATATGTTTTTTTCTTGTCATGAGGCTTCGCCAAACATACTTTCTCCAGAAGGGAATGGTTAGTACAAAATGGATGTGGAAACCAAAGCTTTTTGATGGGCCCACTGAAGCAGAAATGCTGGATGACCTACTGTGTTCATGTAGAGGGCGATCTCCTCGTGCAAGTAACTGCACTTGCACCAAAAATGGATTGGTGTGCACAGATAATGTCTGTGCAAAGGAACTGATCAGTGCCATAATGACTTCTGTGTTCCTTTAAAAGTTAATAGTAACATATGTTTATCAATTATCTGAAAGCTATACCCTGTATATTTTGTATGTCAGATCATTGTTGTACTATCCTATGACTTAAAATGTTTGTTTTAAGTATCATCGAAACGGTATACGAATAATAAAAACAGTTACCACATACATTCTGAATTAAAAGGTATCAAAATACAGGGGGTACATTATGTTAAAAAGTGATTTAGGGACTTCATAATACAATTTTTACTATTGTTTATAGCAGATATGGGCGCAGAATGCAAAATTATCTTGGAAGTCATGACATTATATCACTAGTTGAAGATTTTATTGAAAGTGTTACAGTATATCAGTATGTCACATACCCTTTGGCACAAAATGACGTTAGGGGGTAGGGTTAGTATTATGCTCATAAAATTGTCAAATATTAAGATAAAAGCACCCAAGATGGCTCATTAGTTTCCTAATTGAATATATTAAGTCATGAATGATTAAAATACTCATGTTAACATATAACAGTATTAGTAGAGAAAAGTATATGTAATTTTTTTTCTGAAACAAATGTGTCATGGAGTCCAAAATTACGTACTCTACAAATCCTGCTACTGAGAGAAAAGTAATAGAGGTAAAATAAATATTTTTGCTGTTCTGAGTAGCCAAGTAGTTGGGGTATAAGTCCTGTGAACAATAGCTTTTTATTTGAAGTAGTTTTTATTTCATGGGTGACTTTGCTGTGTGGGTATTATAAGACATATTTCCAGACGCGGTTTAGTTTTTTTTGACGTAGGTCCACATTAAGGCCATTTTTCCTACTTTCGCACAGGAGAATTTAACTTTAGTATCCGAACAACTCTGTGATGCCCCTGCCAAGCCTGATATTGATGACAGTGATGAGACGAGAGATGCCGATGCACGCTCACTTCGGCCCGGTGTCGTGAGTGCTATACATACTACTTGTTGGTACTTGCCGGCACAACTTGATTCCTTATCCTTGGACATGCTGATGGACTCAGGGTCCACCTATACCATACTTGACCACGCCCTGTTCATGACAATACCCCAGGAGGCCAGACCCAAGATGAGGACGGTGTCCCTGATACTCAAAGGGGCCTCTGGCGAGCTGTTGTCCGTACACGTCGAAGTCACCATGAACTTACACTTGGGTGCTCAGAGCTTTCCAGTTGATATGAAAGTAGTGACCTTGGGCGAGCGTGGAGGAATCCTTGGACTTGACTTCATGCACAAATATGATTGTACGGTGAATATGAGCAAGGGCCTCTTGCAACTTGGAGCAGCATCAACCTTCATTAGGATGGTTAAGAGGAAGAGGGTTCACTGTTCAAGACTTGAAGTGGACCCACCACGCGTGCCTCCACAACATGAAGCCATTGTATACACCAGAATTTCTAAGGATGACGATAATTACCAAGGCCCATATGGACTAGTGGAGCCAGTCAAAAGTTTCTCTTGGAACAGACTTGCTGTTGCCAAGTCTGTGGTTACTCCAAATGATGGCCTAGTACCAGTACAAGTGGCCAATTTCACAGGTAAACCTATGGTTGGACATGATGGCCTAGTACCAGTACAAGTGGCCAATTTCACAGGTAAACCTATCAAGCTGGAAAGTGGATCCGTGCTAGCCCAACTTTGCTCGTTAGAGGGAGTTGAGGTTACCCCATTTGAGGCCACCAAAGCACCAAAGGCTGGTGAGATGATAGATGCTGGCGACCCTTGGGAAGTTCCCCGCACACCTACAGCCCATCATTGATGGCGTGGACCCAAGCGTACCTGAAACCGGGAAATTGAAGTTAAAACAACTGTTGCGAGAGTATGAAGATGTTTTTATGGCCCCCGATGGGAAAATGGGTCGTACAGACCTGGTAAAATTTGAAATCCCTACAGGTGATGCTCGGCCTGTTAGACAAAAACTGAGGCTACCACCCTTACACATGCAGGAGGCGGTGGACAAAGAAATTGACAAATTATTGGATGCCGGAATAATTGAGCCTTCACGTAGCCCTTGGGCATCCAACTTGGTATGCGTCAGGAAGAAGTCTGGGGACTTGCGCATTTGCGCCGATTTCAGGGGACTGAACCAGTGTTTACAAGATATACCAGCATACCCACTTCCACGTATTGAGGACTGCCTACAGAGCCTCGCAGGCAGCCAGTGGTTTTCAACCGTTGATTTGGCCATGGGATTTCACCAAGTTATGATCCATCCGCGAGACAAGGAGAAGACCAGTATCATCACGAGAAGGGGTCAGTTTCAATATGTGACAATGCCTATGGGAATAGCGTCATCGCCGTGTTTCTTTGAAGCTCTGATGGAGAGCGTTCTACGTGGACTTCAATGGTCAACGTGCATTCTCTACTTGGATGACATCATAACGTTGGGCAAGGACCTGGATTCCGCTATTCAAAACTTAGCAGAAGTCTTTCAGAGATTTCGTGACAATAACTTGAAGCTGAAGCCTAGCAAATGCAAGCTGCTGGTTCGCTCAGTAGAATTCCTGGGACACTTAATAAGTCCTGAAGGGATCCGTGCGGATCCATCCAAGATTGAGGCCGTGAAGACATGGCCGGTCCCGACGTCGTCTAAGGACACACGATCATTTTTGGGGTTCGCCCAATATTACAAGAAGCATATCAAGGATTTTAGTGAGGTGGCGACACCACTTCACGCTCTTACCAAGAAACGAGTTGCCTTTAAGTGGAATGATGAAGCTCAGAAGTCTCTGGACCGTCTGAAAACTCTGTTAGTGGAAGCCCCGTGTTTGGCTTTTCCTGATCGACATGCCCCGTTCATACTAGACACTGATGCGTCATTGTATTCGGTGGGCAGTGTGTTGGCGCAAATTGACGCCAATGGGGACGAACGACCAATAGCTTATGGCTCTGTGAAGTTGTCTAAGAGTCAACAAAACCTTTGTACCACCATGAGGGAGCTCCTTGCTGTTGTGATATTCCTTCGTAAGTTTCATCATTATCTGATCGGTCGCAAATTCACCCTGCGGACTGATCACCACAGCTTACTGTGGCTCCATGGATTGAAAGAGAGCAGTGGACTGTTGGCACGATGGCTGACTACGATAGGAAACTACCGCTTTGATCTGGTCCATAGGAAAGGGAATTTGCATGTGAACGCCGATGCCTTGAGCAGGATTCCAGGGAGGACGTACCGAACCTGCAAGCGAGAAGACTGCCCTGACTGTCTTTTGCACGCGTCAGACTGTATCTGTGCACCAGTGACGGCCCTGGAGCCGGCTAGTGAAACAGACAAGCGACTGTGTTGTCTGGATCAGGAGACTCAGACGGATTCCTTTGCAAGCGTTACATTGGAGCCGCCAGGTGACCTGCAGGTTCTGACTAGGAGCCAGAATCTGGCCCAGCAGGCCTCGACCAGTCACCCAATGAGCCCAGGAACGGCCACAGGAAGTTTCTCCAACTGGATGGAATCCTGGTCCCAGGATGATCTCCGCAAGTTACAACATGAAGAGAGCCATTTGAAGAAAATCATTGAGCTTAAAGAAGCTGGGGCTGATTCCGTGGACAGAGAGATGTTTCAAAAGGGTGATGATGAAGTGCGGTCTCTTCTTAATCAATGGCCATTCCTAGAGGTCAATGAGGGCACCCTTTATCGCCGTTGGGAGCCGCAAGACGCTTCAGAGCCAGCATGCACACAGATTGTCGTACCACCTTCCCTTCGGGCCAAAATGCTGCAGTCCCTGCATTCCGATCGCACCGGTGGCCATCTTGGCATTGCCAAGGTCCTGGGTAGACTCAGAAAGAAGTTCTACTGGCCTGGACATAAGCGAGATGTGGAGCGATGGATAAAACAGTGTAAAGTCTGCCAACAAGCAAATCGAAGTCTGGATCCCAAGAAGGCCCCACTACAGCCGAAGCCTGTATATCAACGATTTGAGCGTATTCAAGTTGACTTAGCTGGCCCCTTCGTGACCTCCCAGAGTGGTAACTCTTACATAATGGTAGTGGGAGATGCTGTTTCTAAGTGGTGCGAGGCTTACCCTGTGCCTGACATGACCGCTTACACGGTTGCTGATGTGCTGAGTACTCAATGGTTCTGTAAGATGGGCGTTCCCTCTCAATTACACACCGATCAAGGACGCTGTTTTGAGTCGGAACTCTTCAAGGAGCTCTGTGAGATTTGGGATGTTCACAAAACTAGAACAGCCCGCTTTAGACCAAACTCCAATGGCTTTGCGGAATCCATAAACAAAACAGTAAAGAAGATGCTCAAATCGTTTGCGTATCAGCATCCTGAAGAATGGGAAGACCACCTCCCATATCTCATGATGGCCTATCGTTGCAGTCCCCACGCTTCCACTCACTGTAGTGCCAACCTCCTTACCTTTGGGGAGGAGATCCGATGTCCGGTGGATGTGGCGTTTGCTCCACCAGGTAGACCTGAGAGTCAACCTCGATGTCCCCAGGAGCTGGTGGAGTGTCGGGCAAGCCGGAGAAGAGCATTCCGTTTTGCTCAGCAGCATTTGAAGGAGTCGGCCAACCGGGCAAAAACGATATTACGACCGCCAGACCTTTCCACGTGAATTCGAAGTGGGTCAATTCGTGTGGGTGTTTAACCCACCCCGCTGCACTAACAAGTGCTCCGTACCATGGGAAGGTCCATATTTGATCATCAAAAAATATTCAAATGTAAACTACGTGGTCCAGAGCAGCCCAACCAGCCGTAAGATCACCCTACATATTGACCACATGAAGCAGTATGAGCATGATACGCCTGAAAGCTGGCTTGACGATGCCAGAGCAATAGATGCCAGCAGCCAAACTGAGTAGAGCCAAACCCCACCTCATAACCCCCAGTAGACTGAGTGCCAACCCTACTGTAGCACACCTCACCAATGTATTCCATTTTGCAGATGACTGACGGATACAGAGAGACCCCGAGGGGGGACATATGTGTGCCTAGTGCCTGAATGTGAGATGGCTGCCAAGGAACACGAATTTGACAGGTGCTCCGCCTTCCGGCGCCACTGGCGCCACACCCACGAGCGGCCAAAGACCTCATTCCTGTGCGCGCAGCGAGCCTGCCCCTCAAGCTTCCCAACCGTAAAGGCCTGTCGAGCCCATATGAAGAAGTCACACAGATGGTTAGGGCCAGACAGGCTCCCTACCAAACAACAAGGAGCAGAAGCATTCGTGGATCCAGGCCACCTGCAACCCCCGCCCGCAGGTCAGCAACTCCCCATGATGAGACCCAAGACCTCCAGCCCGGCGCTTGGAGATATCACCCTTAATGAAAACCTGTGCCTCGACGACACCATGGTGAGGGCGCGCCATCTCAAGAGGGAGAGGGAAGCCTTCAATGAAGCATTCGAAGCCCTGCAGTGCGAGGGAGACCCCTCTACCTGGTCTCCACCCAGGAAAGTTTTGCTGGAAGAAGAGGAGACGAATGAGACGGAGGAGACGAAGGAGAAGAGCCAACCAGGGAAGAGCCAAGATACCGAAGAGAGCGAGGAGAGGATCCGGAAGAGGCTCCACGAAATCCAGAGGGCCAAGCAGCAGTTAGAAGATGAAGAAAGGAGGCTGTGGGCAACCCCCTCGTAGAGAGCCAAGACCAATGCTGCCGCCGACACGTGGAAGGCCAAGTACGAGGGCCTCATGAATGCCCTGCAGACTATCAGCAAGCCCTGAGCTCCACATCCCAAGTCCGTAGTGCAGACGCCCCAACCCCGCCAGCTGAAGCAACATCGACCCTGCAACCACCGTCCTGCAGCACGTCAGTAGTTAGGGAACCTTGCAGTGACTGCAAGGGTGTAGATATGTTCTGGAACCTCTATCTATGTTAGCTAGTGTGACGTCAACTCAGTGACATTCTAACCTCAACTCAGTGACATTTAAATAGTGTTCGTCAACTCAGTGACATTTAAATAGTGTTCGTCAACTCAGTGACATTTAAATAGTGTTCGTCAACTCAGTGACATTTAAACAGTGTTCGTTAACCCAGTGACATTCGTAAAGTGATCGTCAATCCAGGGACAGTGCTAAAGTGTTCATCAACCCAGTGACTGTACCATAGTGTGTTCAGTGACCAAGAGACAGTGTTCTGTTGGGACTAGAGATATCAACCGGCGCGTTGGTGTGTTCATAACATTTTGCTTTTTTGTTTTTTTTATACATAACCACATGTTTTTTATTGAAGTTCATTTTTAGGGATTTACTGTGTTGAATTAAATTTATGGTGTTGAAGTAATTTACTGTGTTGAAGTAAATTTATAGTGTTGAAGTAAATTTACTGTGTTGATGTAAGTATGGTGCTGAAGTAATTTACTGTGTTGAAGTAAATTTATAGTGTTGAAGTAAATTTACTGTGTTGATGTAAGTATGGTGTTGAAGTAATTTACTGTGTTGAAGTAAATTTATAGTGTTGAAGTAAATTTACTGCGTTGAGTGTCATTAAAAGTGTAAGTTCAAGTATTCGTCTTAGATATCCCTACTAAGACTCACCAAATTGGGGGGGAGTGGAATGACCCACAGCAGATGCTTGTCATTCCCGACGCTTGCATTATCGCCCACGTTATTGGTGCATTATTTGCCGGTTTTATACCGACTGGTAGTGATGTGATTGTTAGGTCGGGTGAAATACACCTTCTGTCTGTGTGAAACATACCTTCGTTGCGTTATCCAATGTTTTGGGAGCTTGATGCCTCCGTGTAACGTTGTATTTTGAATAATTACTCAGTGTTTTGATTTCAAACGCACCATGTTGTGCGCAGTGCATTGTGGGATGTTTACTTCCGTGTTTACTACCTGTTGGTCGCCTAGTAACGGCGTCATCGGCCTTTATAAGGCGGAGAAAGTAAACATTCTTGGCAGAAGACGACGAGCCGTTGAAGTGAACACTTCGAGCACGTAAACTTTGGAATCTCCAAGCGGAACTACGAAGGTACGGAGCTTGCCTCCCTTCCCCGAGGATGTCCCGCGTCCTCTCCCAGCAGTCAATGTGATTTAGACGCCTAACCGGCGATCTACCACGCATATTTATGCCTTCTCTTTCATTCCTCTCGGGAGCAGACGTCTGTACACCGATGGTGTAAATACAATCATTTGCCTGCAAGACGGCTGAGTCGTAAGATGGTTGTATATAATAAAATTACTGTGGTTGCATAGCACTAATGCCAGCTATTTAAAGCTGCCAAGTAGATCCGGGCTTCCCGGTGCTACAGTAATTGAAGCAGACATCTCCAAAGAGAGACTTGATAGTGAATGTGCATTTTAATATTATTTACAACTTATCAGAGATGCTCTGAAGTTACACATAATATATCGTTTAAGTCCATGTAAATTATTACAATGGCACTCAGTCTGATGCTCCAATAGTTATTGTCTTCTGCCCGGACCAGCTCCGTCAATGCTGTGAATTATTATGCAGTTTAAGTCCATGTAAATTATTACAATGGCACTCAGTTTGCTGCTACATCAATATTGTCTTCTGCCCGGACCAGCTCCGTCAATGCTGTGATTTATTATGTATTTAAAGTCCATGTAAATATTACAATGGCACTCAACTCGTTGCTCCATTATTTGTTAGTCAGGATCAGCTCCGTTAATGATGTGAATTATTGTGTGCTCACTTTGGCTGCGTGCTTATTATTGACGGCAATTGTGAAATGTGTGATGAAGTTATGAAGGACACGTTCGGTTCTCAGGGGAGCCCACCAGGCGTGACCGTCCTGGTGGTGACTCGCGAGGGTAATAGCCTGGGCTCTGTGCAGTGTCCGTGATCGTGGCATTGTGCAGGGGAGGGGAATGTATCTGCACTGAGTTTACGAATGAGGTGTCGAAGTGTGCAGAGTCGATATTGTGTGTTATTGGGTAACTGGTCGTCTGTAAAGAAGATTGGAAGTGTGCTACAGGTGGTGTAACCTGTGTTTATGTCATATATGTACATAATGTGTAATTTTATATAGAAGAATGGAGTTAACAATGTGCTGCGTGTCCACGTTATGCTGTGTGATATATTTAAAAGGGATGAATAAATGATAAATGCGGTTGCTATTTAATAAAGAGCGTTATATTGTTAGTTATTTGGTTATATACTTACTATTTTTATTATTGGAATATTTTATTTATTGGATGAAGGCACATGTTAGTGCTTCTGTATATTTTTATCACAGTCAATTTTACATTTTATTGAATGAATAATAAATATTTTATTACGTTTCTGGTCGTTCTGTTTTCTGTCATCTGGAAGGGAAATATAAGTACCACAACGAATAAGAACGCAGTGTGCTGCTCAGCGCCGCTTAAGAAGAGCTGCTCCTGAGCCGACGCTGATGGGAACCAGCAACGACAAAATACAGATATCTTATGGGTCAGGAAGGAGAGATAATAGAAGAAACAACACATGTACAAGCAGGTTCAGGTTTTGTCAAAGAAGTGGAAGAATTCCGTTGTTTTTGTGGAACAAAATGCAAGAGAATGGGCGCAATTTAAACATATTGATAATTCATTTTGCTATCAAGTATGAAGATTAGGTGCTCAGTAGGCATTATTATTGTTACAAAAAAATGATAGCTGTATGTTTAGATTAAATTACATGGATTTGCTCCTGCACTTTTACATGTCCAAGAGCCACACATCTGAATCCCTGTGTTCCGTGCCATGACAAGGTGGTGAATCAATTGCTACTCTATAGGGGCAATCACCACTCTAGCTGGTGACTAACCACTCTAGCTGAGGAAAACCATGGAATCTAATAAAAAAAATCAAACACAGTGAGTATTTTTTCACAATTTACCATCAACAACACAATAAGCAGGTCACACAACGAATTGTAATGTAGTAAATGAGCGTTATACAAAATGCAAAATGCAAGAGAATGGGCACATTACAACGCCATTGGAAGCAAAGCCATACGAAGAAAATTGAGAAGTTCAAGTGCATTAATTGCCACTTTATGACGGTAAATCAATTTGATATAATACAGCATGAGAAAGAGATCCATAAATGGGGAGATAGTGACAAAAACAATTTTAAAACAACAAAACCATTTATGGGGGAGAAAAAAGACTATGCAAGTCCAAAAGGAAGAATGGGCCCTGAAATCAAACATGTGGGAAGACCAATAAGACGGCCTGAAGCAAAGAATGAAGAAAAACTAAATCATAACCAGAATCTACAAATAGAACAAGAAAAAGAAATAATTAGAGACCAAGTACATGAAAATGAATATGTAAAAACAAACCAAAACCAAAGAGAAAAATAAGGATGCAGATGACACTGGATCAACCAGAACCGCATTCGACAGAATTGTTCACTATGAAAAAGAGACTGAAACAACCAATGCCAGCAGGTGAGTGGGCGATAAGAAACGTTGAAGAACTACATTCGAAGGGAAAACAGTTTCACCTACATGAAGCGACTGAGCAAGATTAAGAGTTCGGTGTAATTATATAAGCAATGATCACTTTATAATCTTGCTGTGACCATAGTATTGTACTAGTTAATGCATTTTTATGCTGACTACAAAGCATCTTTAAAATGTACATGTACATGTACTTGTACTATGTGCGATTCCCTGAAGTTTTCTAGTAGAGACACCTGATACGAAATATCTTGGTATAACCAAAAGAAGAGTCTCCAAAGACTCAAGAGTTCACACCAGCCGAGGGATTTGGTAAGTGGTAATTGGGCTAAAGGGTGATCGTCAAGATCTGAACCAAAAATGCAATGATTTGATACAAAATGGAATGGGATTACGAATTCAGTATATAATTAAATGACCAATTGTTCACTCTTCTACTGTTATTGTAACTAGAATTGTTGGTGCCATGATGGGCTGTCCACAATTTTCAACATTTCACTTGCGCAAAGTATTGTCAAATAGGTCACACCTTTGGGGTGAATGGCATCAATTAGAGATGACATTTTAGACTTATATAGACAGAGAATTCGGTGTTGCGTAACTTAAATATTTGGAGGGTTTTGATTTGTTCCTGTCATGGCAAAATAATAAAAATCTACCAGAACACGGCAAATTTGTTGTTATTTTCATTCCCAAACTGTCAAAGTTTAATTCACTTCCGTGTTCGAGAAAACGTGAATTTTATGTGAATTTATTGTGCACAAGACGAAACTTTTTGTTTTCTTTTCTCTGCGCAAAATTAATCTATCACATATAAATACTTATTAAATATGTTCCTGCATTTTCTGTATAATCACACATTATTCATACAACACATACGATGCTTTAATCTAGAATCGAGGCGTGGAAAAAATTACAGCGATTTTATCATTTTTGTTTTCCGGTTCGTTAATAAAAGAAATGGATTTACGTTTTCGAAAATCGTGTGATCACGTTCAGAGCTATGCTCAATTATTTTATTTTCGAATCTTCTTCAAAAATTGTATTTTGTCAAAACTAAGGAGTTTGAGTAACCAAAAATAAAAAGTGCGCAAATCGATAATTCGTGCGCTAATTTTCATGGTCAAGAACATCACGGAATCGGAGATATTTCCATTTTTTCTTTTTTTACAAAATACGAAAGCAACATATTCCATGTTCTATCTCTGTACAAACCGCCATTTTGTTGATTTTTGGAGTGAATGAAGGCACAATTCTGACGAAATCCAGCAACATCGGTCCATTTGACAGCTTTTCGCAGGTAAAGATGTATATCGTAGTAAAGCAATATTTTAACAATTTGAATGAATACTCTTTGTGTAAGTTAGGTTTTGCATAAGCATGTATTTTGCTTAATCATCGGCACGGTGCGCAACACCCAATGTCGGAAGAGAAAAAAATTAAATTCTTTTCATTCATAACCTGTGATGTAAGATTACGGAATCCAAATACCTGGAATTCATGTTGCGCACTTCAAGAAGTCGATAATTTACATGTGACATTCACCAAAATTCAGACATGGCACATGCTAGTATTTATATTGTCAGTTTGACCCTAGTCATCCCCCTACAACTACTGGTCCTTCTTGCAATTCCTTTGCACACGGAAACCTTTTGTCATGTGTTCTCTGAGGTCCTACTCCAAGCTGAAGCCCTAACTTATGGTATCCAAATTTATTTCGATTATATACATGTGACATTCACCAAAACTCAGACATGGCACATGTTAGTACTTATATTATCAGATTGACCCTCCTTATCCCCCTAGAAATACTGGTCCTTCTTGCAACTCCTTTGCACATGGAAACCTTTTGTCATGGGTTCTCTGAGGTCCTACTCCAAGCTGAAACTCTAACTTATGGTATCCATGTTTAGTGTTAAAGTTGTAAGGTTTTGAATAGTACATATTTTGCTTAAACATAGAAAGCATGCACAACTCCGAATGCCTGAAGAGAAATAAATTTAAGTCCTTCCATTCATAAACTGTGATGTAAGATTACGGAACCCAAATACCTGGAATTCATGTTGTGCACTTCAAGAAGTCGATAATTTACAGGTGACATTCACCAAAATTCAGACATGGCACATGCTAGTATTTATATTGTCAGTTTGACCCTAGTCATCCCCCTACAACTAATGGTCCTTCTTGCAATTCCTTTGCACACGGAAACCTCTTGTCATGGGTTCTCTGAGGTCCTACTCAAGTAGAAACCCTAACTTCAGGTATCCATATTTGGTGTCAAAGTTGTAATTAATATTTATTGATAGACATTTGAAATTAAATGTCTGTATGAAAGAGATTTTTTCTGGTCACATGCTTTAAATTTATCAGAATTGTATTGGACTGAGAGCAAAGTAGAATACATGTCCAAAGAAACCATCCATCATGTTATCAGGATTGTCCAACCCAATTAAAGAAACCAAACAAATGTTGCTCTTGCTTCTTTACTATTTATTCTTAGCCTGTTGGACTTCCAGCCAAATTTTTGATTAGATAAAGAATTCTTAAGAAATTTGCAAGTTTTCATTTAATTCTCTTAATAGATTACAATCCACTAATTTGCAAACATGATTCCACTTTTAGTGTTTTCATGGCCCTTCATGGCTATGTGTAAAATAATTTGATATTATTTGCTATCATATCATACCCATGATGCCTGCAATTATTTTTGGGGCATTTAACATTGATTTAAATTTGAAAAAGTACATCAACATTATAAAAAAATGTATGACTAGAAAACATTTTTTTGTGATCAACTGATTGCAATTAACGAGTAGATAGTTCAGAAAACAGAAATTTTGTGATCTAGTTCTCCCCGCCCCCCTCCTTTAAAATTTTGTGAACAGAAGTTCAAATCCATTTAAAGTAGTTTAAAGTTCAGCCAACTTCATCTCTACATGCAACTTTGCAAGTTTTCATTTAATTCTCTTAATAGATTACAATCCACTAATTTGCAAACATGATTCCACTATCAAAGTTTTCATGGCTACGTGTAAAATAATTTGATATTATTTGCTATTGATGCCTGCAATTATTTTTGGGGCATTTTACATTGATTTGAATTTGAATAAGTACATCACCATTATAAAAAAATGTATGACAAGAAAACTGATTGCAATTAACGTTCAGAAAACAGAAATTTTGTGATCTAGTTCTCCCCCCCCCTCCTTTAAAATTTTGTGAACAGAAGTTCAAATCCACTTAAAGTAGTTTAAAGTTCAGTCAACTTCATATCTACATCAGAAATAGTTCATGCTTCTTTATTACCCTACTGCATCAGCGGAGATCAGCATTTATGTTTTCTTTGTCCTATAATTACAATCTTCTGATCTAAATGTTGGTATTTACTGTAATACATGTATAGTGCAAGCACTCACACATTTCATTGGTTAGGCTTACCATTTGTATGCAAATTTTCATTATGTGCAAGACACAAGTAGACTTCGACAAGAAAACATTTTTTTAGTCTTTTCTCCATTTCATGCAAATTTCAGTGTTTAAGAAAACAAAAGTAATAGTTTCTTTCTTTATAGTCCTTCACCTGTTGATGTTGGTATCAGATATCTTTTAAACTTCTAAAAAGCTGCTTTATACGAATATTACTTATTTTTTATGGATGCAAGTTTTCTATATTTTTGTGTGTCGCTATTTTCAAATAGAACACAAACATTCTGTCTTCTTTGTGATATGACTACAATATTTTTGTGTTCATGATCTTTTGAATACTAGTTGATTAGAATGCTTGATACAAGCAATTTAGCCAAATAATTGGGTGACATTTGTCATTTTAAGTTGAGACAACTTAATACCTATACCAAAAATGATTCATGCTTCTTTATTACACCACTTTATCAGCGGAGGGCAGCATTTGTGTTTTCTTTATCCTATGATTACACTCTTGTCATCTTTATGCAAGGAGTACTATATCATTGTGTTATTGGTGCCTCATGATAATCAATTGATAACTAGGGTGAAAGTATTTATTGTTTGCACATTTGTGCAGTGTGAGGCAGAAACCCAAATAAAATATGATTTTACTGTTATTTTCTTGTTCTAAATTTCGGCAGCCAAGGAAACAGAACTTGTGTATTCTTTGAATGGCCATGTCATCATTATACAAATGTGACTATTTTTGTTGTGTTTACACACTGCTTGAACATGGTCAAACCTACATTTTTTCTATTTCAGAATGGACCTCCGAGAGAGGACGACAAGACCTGTATACACGTCCAGTGAAGATGAATTGTCCGACAATGTTGAGACCAGTGTGCAGTTCACCCCCAAGCGTCCTCTAAAAGCCCTGGAAAATGAGATGCAGAATGAATACTTTCGGATATGGCGAAAAAAAATGACTCCTGAGCAAAGAGAAAAATACCGTGAATCCGCCAGACAGAGAGCGGCAAACAGCAGAGAACGTAAAAAGAGAATTCCAGTAAGTGTACAAGATCAAGAAAGGAATAGACAAATTTGGCGAGACCAGAAGAAAAAGCAACTTGCAAATGAGACCCCAGAAATGAAGGAGAAACGATTGAGGAGAAAAAGAGAAGCTTATGCAAAGAGAAATGCAACTATAAAGATAAGGAAAGATCAACTGGTGGAAAAAGTTGTCGAAATGTTTGACAATAATGAACAATTTGAAAGCGAAATGGAGAAGATGGGAATTGTGAAGGTTGGAAAGAAACAAATCAAAAATAGCATTAGTGAGAACAAAGCGATTGAGAACATCAAGAGGCAACTCAAAGAGTTGAAGAAAGCAAGGAAAGATACAGAAAGAAAGAAATATGCGCATCTGATCTACACACTGGCAGGCAAGGTAAAAAAGAACGCTGAGATTCGTAAGGCTTTTAGCATTCGCATCTCTACCTTCAAGAAATATTCATATGATGCATCAATATCTAGGAAGAAAAGAAGCGACTGCTTAACTGAAGACGACATTGAAGACATCAGAGGGCACTATATGGAGTCTTCATCTATGGTCGGTGGTGTTCGTTATAACACAAAGAAGACAGGGCAAAGAAGAATTATGATGGTCTCGTTTCGACGGGCATATCAAACCTACCAGAAGAGTGGAAAGAAATCTGTGTCCTTTGACAAGTTCAGAAAACTGAGGCCTAAATGTATCAGCACCTACTCAACACATAAAATTCGCACAGGTCTATGCGAAACCTGTGTACATGTGAGTTCTACCGTGTCGGGAATGAAGAAGGTGGTGGCAGGAGCTCCCCAGGACAAGTTAGAAGCGCTGGAGTGGAGCATGTGCTCAAACCCGACCCTTGAGTGCTGGGGTCGAACCTGTGTCCTTTGTGCTGAGGCTGAACCACTCAAGAGCAAACTAGATGCACTGCAATCAGCTACCCCAGGTGTAAAAGTTCAAGTGTACAGGTGGATTACCCGAAAGTTTGTTAAAGCCAAAACATCTTCAAAGAAAGGTAAAGATTTTTAAGTATTGAATATCAGTAACATGAATGAATTTGATAAACAGCGAAGAGATTTTTGGTGATTTTCTATGCTATTGTTTATGCTATTTTTGTAGTATTCTAATGTAAAACAATACCTACGGATTCAAGCAATTTTCAGGAACTTTTTCCAAATCCTCACTGCATCTTGGTATGGAATTCCAATGAAATGTTTTACTTTAATTTCCCTGTCTGACTCTTCAGTGACTAAGCCAAGCGCTCAATCAGATGAGTCGAGCACTGAGACTGAGAAAGAAAACAGTCCCCCACCAACACGCCGCTCAAGTCGCTCAGGTACTATTTTGTTTTAAATTGATGGTTAGTTGAACATCATAGACACAAAACTGCTTAATCAACAGCCAAGAAATCTTCAAAGAAAGGCAAAAATGTTAATTTTTGATGCTCAGTAACATGAATGAATGGTGATGAGATTCTTCAGATTTTTTTTTATTTTTAGTATTTTAATGTAAAACAATACCTGTGGATTCTAGCAATTTTAAGGAACTTTTTCCAAATCCTCACTGCATCTTGGTATGGAATTCCAATGAAATGTTTTACTTTAATTTCCCTGTCTGACTCTTCAGTGACTAAGCCAAGCGCTCAATCAGATGAGTCGAGCACTGAGACTGAGAAAGAAAACAGTCCCCCACCAACACACCGCTCAAGTCGCTCAGGTAGGTATTTTTTTTCATATTGATGGTTAATTGAACATCATAAACACAAAACTGTCTAACAGCCAAGAAATCTTTAAAGAAAGGTAAAAATGTTAAAAGTTTTGATGCTCAGTAACATGAATGAATGAATGGTGATGAGATTCTTCAGAATTTTTTCATATTTAGGATTTAAGCCTACAAAGAACAGAAAAGCATCTGAAAACAGTCCCTTGCAAACACGCCGCTCAAGTCGATTGGGTATGTTTTTTTGTTTCAAATTGATTGTTGGACGGTTGCACTTATTAATGCTTCAGAGTGCTGGATAATGATCTAAGGTGTTTGATGGGAGATATTCATTTATTGTTACCCTAAACTTGTGTTTAGATTTAACGTTGAAAACATGAATGAATTATGTCATATTTTAATTTATTCTTATGACAATCTTTATTTATGCTATTTCTCTTCAGTGGCCAAGGCAAATCCTCAAGCAGAGAAAAAGGCACGTTCCAGGAGTAGTGCAGATTGTAGCGCGGTTCGGCGCGGCTCCGGAGACCAGAATGCACATCGACGTGGCTCTCCTTGCAAGAAGGTTCAAAAAGTGAAGAATTCAAAGGTAATTTTGGTTTCCTAGCCTCAATGCAGGAGTATTCATCAATTATTTTTACCCTAAACTTGTGTTTAGATTTAAGGTTTAAAACATGAATGAATTATGTCATATTTTAATTGATTCTTATGACAATCTTTATGCTATTTCTCTTCGGTGGCCAAATCAAATCTTCAAGCAGAGAAAAAGGCACGTTCCAGGAGTAGTGCAGATTGTAGCGCTTGGTTGCCCGTTCGGGCGCTGCTCCGAGACCAGAATGCACATCGACGTGGCTCTCCTTGCAAGAAAGGTTCAAAAAGTGAAGAATTCAAAGGTAATTTTGGTTTCCTAGCCTCAATGCAGGAGTATTCATGACTATAATATCACTTTCCCATACTTTTGATAAAAAACATCAGACATTTTTTCTTAAGCACCCAGTTGCATCTCTGATTATGAGATGTTCCATTGATGTATTGTAACACAGTTCCCATTTGATTTCTTCAGAGTCTAGTTCCAACAGGAAAGCGGCAAAGCGTTCAAACAGCTCAAAGTCTAAAGGTAAATGTATGTTCCCTTATTTCATTGAATTTTCATTGTTATCAATTTATTCAACTTTGTAACTTCTTCCATTCATATTTGGATTTAGAAGAAAAGTATGAAAGAAAAAAGTGTAAAACCCTATAAGTAAGCATCACTTTTACTAAGCGAAACATTTGAGGATGCAAATGCAAATTGAAGTGGATGTTTCAGTATGTTGTGCTATACAGGTATCAAGTGAATGTATCTGTATTGTTTCAGCTACAGAAGAAGGATCCAAGAAGCCGTTCAAAAAGCGTAGACTTTCTTCACCGTCTAAGAAAATTGAAAATGGTATGTTATTTCACCAACCATTTTAATTTGTTATAATAAAATACAACATTGATAACATTTTGTGTACACTTGTTTTGAGCAGTTGTGTTACTGTACCAATACTTCGCAAAGGCCATTGTAAGAATCAATGTAATTAAGGACATGAAAATTTAGAATTGGCAAAATAAAACTGTACATATGAAAGTGTCCAGTAAATATGCATACAGTATATTGGAATTTTATTTTTCGCTCCAGGACTAACAAAGAAGGTGCTAACTAAAGTGGAGATGTCACTCCAGGAGGCGAAGACGGATTTGATCTCTATGATTGTGCCCTTTGCTGTACACATACATACTGCCAAGGAACAGAACAACGCATTCAAAGCCTATAAGGATGAGACTGCAGAAGACAAGACTGTTGTTCTAGTTATGGACTTCGCAGAGAATCTACGGAGTATATATCAAAATGAGCCCCAGAGTGCGCATTTCAATTATGACCAGTATAGTATCGTCACAATGGTTGCGTATTACAAGTGCCAGAAAGACAATTGTCAAGAGAATGTGGAAGAGGAGGTTGTATTCTTCTCGCCGCAGACGGTACATGATGCGGAACTTGTTGAGAAGTGCACCATGCTTTGGAGAGAGAATCACCCAGAACTGCAAGACAAAACCTTCATAAGGTTCTCCGACGGCTGTGCTGCACAATTCAAGAGCAAGTTTCCCTTTTCTACTCTGAAAGAAGACGAAGAATACCACTATTTTGGTTCAGGGCATGGTAAAAGTAAATGTGATGTCTTAGGGGGCACTGTCAAAAGGCAAATTATGAGAGCCGTAGCAGCTGAAGAGTTGATCATGGGATCGGTAGATGATGTGTTCAACTTTTGCGTAAACAACCTACAAAAAGGTTCAGAGCATGACCATGAGATCAGAAAGTTTTATCTGATCGAAGAATTCCAAAGAGAAGAAAGAAGACGTCTCTTTCCTATTCCAGACACAAGACAACTCCATGTTGTTAAGCCGACATTGGTGAAAGGTGTAGTGCAGTATGGAAGATTATCATGTGATGATAACCTTCTAGAACATGACCTCTTCAATCCAGTTAGATATGCCATCAACAATTGCTTTGAATTTATTCTATTTTTAATTTTTGAGATTCCAGCTGGGCCTTCAAATGACCATGAATTATACTGTAAACTTCGATTTAAGATATGAAAGGTGCAAGAAGCATGTTCATACCCATGCACACTGAGAAAAGACTGCAGTGTACTAGTAACAGTTGAAAATTAAACTAGCACAAAACTGTTAAAGCAATGTTTACACCTGTACTATGGCTTTAGTCGACCTAGCAAAGTCGAATGCAGGACAACAATATTTCTGTTTTCTTGTCACTTATTTATTTTGTTCTTTTTTCAAAAGAAATGGCTGCAACCTTTATCATGTTTGCTAAAATTCAAAATGTTTTTTTTTTTATGTATTTGTATAATTAATTCTTTTACAATTTTGGGTTCTTTTTGGGTTCCAGTCGCACATTTTTTTACAGAATTCTGTCTAATAAAGTTCAGCCTATTGTTGACTTTGTTGCTTGACCAATTCAGAAACCCCATGAATTATCCCATTGGAAATGTTTAAATATTTTGTGCACCCTGAATCCAAAGAACCCATGGTACTCAACACTGAATTCTCTGTCATATGTTTTGAGTGAATAAATCATTTCTCATGCCTTCTGTCCACAGAACAAAATCATCATGGAAGAAAATGCAAAATAACGTGCCCAAGTAGCAGAAAAAACCATCATGATAGGACGCAAGGATATGTTTAAATCCGGACTGCGGAGGATCAAACAAAACAAGATTACAGACAAGGCAATTGAAAACAAGTGGTTGGCAGCTACAAGTAAATAATATATATATATATGAGAGTTTTTTTAAGATATTAAACCAAAAATGAACCCGTAGTTTTCTCATGTTTGCATTATGGATTTGTGAAAGTACAAAGCATGGTGAGGCCTCCAATATCTGTATTGCAGGCATTGGAGATAGATTGATAGACATGATTTATCTATAATTACACTTTACACCACAAGAAGGAAAAAAGATACATTAGAAAATACATTAGTTTTAAAAGTATTCCAATAAATTGCAGTGGAACATAATGAGCTGGTTAAGAAATAAAACAAAAGTTGGACAGATTTAGAAATCACGGAAAAGATCATTGAAAGACAACAAGCCAAGTTGCGAAAGGCACAGGAAATGATAGATCACATGTCGGGCCAGAATTTTACCTTGAAATGGCAGTTAGATGACACGACTGTGAAGCTACAAGCTGTAACAGAAAAGGTAATCCACCATGTCTTTTTCCTCCATGCATTAGATAGGCCTACTGGTAACAGCATCGGCAACTGTTGGTGCCTACAGAGAGAAATTTGAGACAACTGTTGATTTTTTTTTTAAATAATTATGTTTTGTGTTTCAGAAACAACTTCAACAACTGATGAAATTATATGCAATAGGGAAGTATTTCCAAGTATGAGGCCATGTATATGAAACTGCACAATGAAACTGCTTTACAGCTGGCATAAAGATGTAGAAGAGAGATTCTAAAGTAATCATGGTTTATATGGTAAAAAACCTAATACTTCACCTAATACTTCATTCAAGAGTTCGTTGTTATCATATGAATAAACAATGCTCACTTTATAATCTTGCTGTGATTATAGTATTGTACATAGTCTCTGCATTTTTATGCTGACTGTAACGCAGCTTTAAGGTTGATGAGAATGTCTAGTAAAAAAATAAGTTTTGTGAATCATCACCAAACTTTGCTCACTGATAGATAATAATTTATAAAAATGGAAAAAAAAATAATATTAACACACATCTTCAGGCTAGATTTTATTATAAAAAATATTTGTGTTAATATTTTTGTGATATACATGTATTACAATGCGAATGAAAGGAATGGCTGACCTGTCGCAATTCAATCTGCAATTTCTAAAACACTTTTGTGTGAATTGCTGTAAAACTAATTTTCCCTTAAAGCTTAAACTATATACTATCAAAAAATAGCAAAACTAGATAGTGGCCTCCACGCCCTCGAAATTTAGCAACGAATGTTTATTCCCGCCCTCAGTTCCCTTAATTAAGACTCAATTTCTTAGAATTATATGTAGAGGACATTTTCCATAAGGTGAAAGAAACTTCATCAGCCATAACCAAATTTCTAGACAAATATATCCATAATCCTACTGATCTACGTTCACCATAGATCATATAATATTTATGACTCATAAGTAATATTTATCTTACGAAAATATAAGTAAGGGATGATGTATATTTTGTCACCGATATTCCATTTCGAGCGAGGGGGTGTTTCAGTCAAGTTTTGGATACACCACTTTTTTTGTGGGTCTAATATTTCATCGCACGTGCTAAAACTTTTCATACCAGAATTCTAATATTTTCTATTTAATTGTGGCATTAAAAGGATACAGAGCAGATATCACACATTCATTAATATTATGATTCCATTACATGATGTACATTCCCGATATATAATAAGTATTATCTTATGGCATATATAAGTAATATTTGAATGAATATCGCGAAACACTATGTAGATATGGATGATGTATATTTTGTCACCGATATTCCATTTCGAGCGAGGGGGGTTTCAGTCAAGTTTTGGATACACCACTTTTTTTGTGGGTCTAATATTTCATCGCACGTGCTAAAACTTTTCATACCAGAATTCTAATATTTTCTATTTAATTGTGGCATTAAAAGGATACAGAGCAGATATCACACATTCATTAATATTATGATTCCATTACATGATGTACATTCGATATATAATAAGTATTATCTTATGGCATATATAAGTAATATTTGAATGAATATCGCAAAAACACTATGTAGATATCTGTCTTTGCCAAATAGTAGCTCTAGTCTAGATTGCAGAAAAATGCATCAAATTTTCAAAAATTTTCGGGAGATCCCCCCCCCCAGCGCAGAAGGGGGTGTCCCCCTCCCGCACCCCCCCCAGCGGCGCCGCATAGGCGTCGCATACGGCGCCGCTATCTCGGCTTGGCCGAGTCTATTACATTTAACAATTTCAATAAAGATTCACTAGACATATCACAAGAAATGTGCAAAAACACGATTATCGCAGAAAAAACGGCTTGTAAAAGAATGCTATTGCCACCTAATCGAACGAATAAAATTTATCCGGCACGATTAAACACTAACACGTTTAAATAACGATGTAATTTAAGAAAAATGTAAAATATACTTAACAAATTTTGTAACATCCGCTATAGCGAGGTGCGTTTCGTCGCCGAAATCGGGCTTACACGAGAAATGATGACGTATTACAAAAGCAATCAATGATAAGCCTTATTACACACCGAAAGATGGCAACACCGACCATACTGCGATGCGATTAACCCTTTGCCGGTCGGAAAGGCATTTATGCCTTAATGCATGGCTTAAAATAAGCCTGAAACACACGTTCTTGAAACCCTCGTATCTATCAAAGTGTTTGCAACATGCATCGTACAAGACCACGTGGTGAATCAAAATCGCCTACTCCATTCATTAGCCATCACCTTATTACGATGTAAACCACTTTTTATAGTAAATAATATATTTTTTTCAAAGAAGACATACTTAGAGATGAAACACCAGTTTTCAGTACTCAACTTTGACCACTAAATCTAATTATTTGTCGTCACAAAACCCCATCGGCTTTAGTGTCAAAAGATTTGGCGTGCATTTTGCTATCTATTTGTAAACATCTCATTAGCATGCGGCGAACCCTGACCTCAAAAAATAATTTATTCCTTCATTATATTTCGTGTGTTTACGCCCATTTCTGAGGCTGTAGCCTCTGCCAACAGCGTTTAACAAGCATAGCAGCATTGCAAAACACGCATGCTGGGACAAGGCTACTGTTTCAGCCAATCACAAGCGTTTCCGAGGACAAAATTGACAGCTAACATGGCGGTAAGCATAGACTGAAAATATTTCTCTGTAAAATGTCGATTTTAACAATAATGATGAAATGGAAGCATTTATAAAATCCACCACTGTTTGGCGGATACGATGTAGAAGCATCGTCATCTTTCTCTGGAGCATGTCTAGCCTGTGCATTACGTCACAGCGGGAGATTTGGAACAATGTCAAGTGCCTTTAAAAAATTAGCAAGCCGGTAAGAAGCATCAAGAAAATCCTTAGTTTTGTGAATTAAAATTGGTTCTGATAATAATTTCTTTTGTTCCATAACGTCTAGCATGCCTTTCTGTTTTGATTGATAGTTTAAATAAGTCATTACACCACAGAGTCATGCGATAATACCAAACCGCCTGGGCCTGTCAAATGACATTGTTTTGAATCGAGAATCGAAATCTCGGATGGTTATAATTAAGATTTCTTTCAAAACGTATAATAATATGAGTTGTAAGTGTGAAAATAAGAATCTGAATCGCATTTCATGTCTCCTGTTTAAGTATAATACTATTTGGACTCTTCAGTATACCTGTGGAACTCGCAGTATCTACGACAATAAAATCTGAAAATCAATGACTTTGTGTGATGTGAAAGTACGTCACACGTCCAAAATACGGCGACCGTCAAAGAGTTAAGAGTAGCGCTACACAAGCTCATTATCATAATTTATGCATATGTATGCTGGTTTCAGAGAATCAGCCTTAGTCAAGCGCGCATCGTTGTTGCAGATTAGTAACAGTGCTTTCGATACGCAGAGAGTTGACCGGGCAATAATAAAGAGCATTATTGTCATCTTGATCTGGGGAGTATTCCATAGATTTCTTAAAATATGTACAATATTATGGTCTCAAAGTGTGATAATAAGAATCAGCATCAATACTTTGAATAATAGAACCTTTTAATTGCAACCGGCTGGTGCAGGTAACAATATATTTTGATTTTTTTATGTCGATGAACTTTATCCTGCTGGTGTACTCCGATTTCCGGGTAAAACGCAGTATGTTGCTTTATTACGAGTGAAATTATAGCGTTTAAAGTATGCAAACATCGAATTAAATTCTCCCATGAAGTTAGATTTGGCCACGAACAAATGTAGAATAAAATACATATATCACAACAACGACATCACTATATTTATTTCTTAGTGATGATTAACATTAAATGTTGTAAAATTAAAGAACTGCCAAATTTTCGGGCCTGACGTGTAATTCAATACGATTTTCACCAAAAAACTAAAATCTCGAAAATCCCTTCTAATAGAAACATATATAAATTTACTTTGAAGCAACCTCTCAAATGATCAATAGTTCACACTTAAACTGTTATCATAACCAGTATTGTTGGTGTCATCTCCATGATGGCCTGTCCACAATTTTCAACTTTTCACTTGCCTAGAGTATTGTCAAATAGGTCATATCTTTGGGTTGAACAGCACCATATAGAGATATTTTAGACTCAAAGTCTAGGTCTAGCTATTTAATCTGCAGACCACCACAGAGGAGTATAATGCAGATGTGACTGACTGGTTAGATAGACTTATATATTTGGAATGATTAAATGATTTCTCGTGCCTTCTGTCCACATAACAAACTCATCATGGACGAAAAAGAAAAAAAAAGAACCCATCTATTCAATCATAAAAAGACAGCAGCAGATAGTAAAAAGTGTCACACAAAGAATGGTAATATCAATAGAATCAATTCCACCATAAATTATATCTTGTCTTTTTTTAAATATATTCATAATTGATTTTGCTATCAAGTATGAATATTAGGCAGTGTTCGCTCTGGGCCGCGATTTTGCGACTTTTTCCACATAAAAATGCTGCTTGTCGCATTTCTAGACTATGGCCGCGACGTCTGTGTCGCAGTTTATTTGGTTTATTATCAGACTTCAAAATAAAATGAAATAGTTCTAATATACATTCGAATCGTTCACAGGCACGGCCATGTTTGTTTACATACGAAACCCCAATCGTAGCGCTGCCACTGGCACAAATCGCTGTGAAACGCATTCGATTTAGGCTACAATGCAACCAGCCTCTATATGGATAGTGCCTTTATAAATCTAACATTACGCTGCGTGCTTGATCGAGGCTGTGACCTGATTTCGACCAATGAAAGCAGTCATATGTCGATGCCGGTAAGGAACTGTCATGGCGATAAGTAGAGGCACATTTTTGTTCTGAAATCTCAATATTATGAGTCTCCCGTGCCTCATCTAATTATATCTTGTATTCCGGATAGCAAGAAAAGCGATTGGCAAACTGCTGATCAAATGTGGACGTCGGAGAATTAATATTGCTTACGAAACGATTCACATTTCCATCGTACTTAGCGAAGATGAAAGATGAGTGGCTGACAGTTACTATTTGAGTTTATGCCAATTATGGAGCAAAATATTTTGAGTAAATGTGTATTATTTTAAGAATATGATGATTTAGACTGTGTTTGGTTTGAAGCCGAAACCAAATGTTGCTATGATTAGTAGAAGCTCTGATAGTACGCACTTTAAAATCTGATGCCGGCTGTCAAATTCGAATCAGCGTATACATGAAGCACCGGCTTGGTGTCCACCAAAGAAGTGTGACTGTGTGTGTTGCTTTTTGAACAGAAATAAAAATAGCTTATTACCGAGTGACACCCCACCACACTCCTGCTTACTATATCATATGTCTGTAGTATCTTGAACTAATTATTGACATATCACAATATATGAGTAACACAGTATAGTTACTAAAAATAACTAGATCTATAGTTTTGTCTATAGATTGCGCTTTGGAGCCATGTGGCTGGGTTTCATAATAATTGGCAATTTTTATTCATATACATGGCCGTAGCAGCCGGGCGGCCAGGGGGACCATGCCCCCCCCTCCAGGGTGGGTCCCAGAGTGACTGCATGCATTATGTGCAACCCCCGCCCCCCATTTGAGATGGTAAAATAAAACATAATATACATTTTACATGCTTCCAATTAGTTTTTTAAATATATATGTAATTATGTCTCAATTTCTCAAAAGATTGCCACATTATGTCTCGTTTTTTTTCTCATTTGTCTCAAATTTATAAATTGGGTGAGACAGTGTCTCACTTTGACAAAATCCCAGAGCGAACACTGAAAAAACATTTATGGGAGAGAACAAATACCATGCAAGTCCAAAAGGAAGAATGGGCCCTTCAATCAAACATGTAGGAAGCGGCCTAGTAAGGTTTATTTTACTTATATAGGCTCTTACTGAAGCAAACAATCTGGTAGAAGTCTTGACAAATCACAGAGATGAGTCATATTTTGCCATTCTCATGAAAAGAGTGCCAACTATTGCTGATGAGATTGGCATCACACCAACAAAGCCTAGAGTATCTGGCCGTCAACATCACAGAGGCAATACACCTGTGACAGCAACAGAACATTACAGGGTTAATCCGTATCATCCTTTCTTGGACCATGTGATCCTGCAGCTAAATATTAGATTTCTAACAGAAATCCAACCATTGCTGTATGGTTACTATCTTATCCCAATACTGAGCAGCTTAAGTGGTCTTACGTAAAAAAATAAATAAAGAAGAGTATAAGGGTGACCTTCCAAACACATCAGTATTCTCCAGTGAGGTAGAGAGATGGATAAACAAGTTTTCTGAGAAAAGAAATGTTCCAGCCACATTTCCAGATACACTCACAGAATGTTCACCAGTATTGTATCCTAACATACACAGTATACTCTAGCCTATCTCAAGGCCTTTAAATGGTCTGACATTAAGGCCTATTCTAAAAGCCTCTGAAGTTGCAAAATGTTTTGCTAATTTGACGTCATTTACTAAAAGCACATGGCTTCTATTTTAGAAGCAGCAGTCCAGCTGTAGTTGGGGTATTTTCCCGTTTAAGCACGTGGTACTGTTTATTTGTAATATGTTTCTGGTTGATTAATTTACACATAAGCCAGCCCCAGTTAGTAACAGAAGCTTTAGCATGTGGTACTGTTTATTTATATTGGGGAATGTTTGATGACGTTCTGTTTTGTAATAGTTTGTTTATTTGATACTCTTGTTATCTGATCATGGATATTGAAGCAATTAGACATAGCTTGCAAAATATTGGATATGAAGCTGTTAGACAACATCAGAAAGAAATATTGGAAAATGTATTGCAAGGAAAGGATTGTCTTTTTGTTGCTAAAACCGGTAAATATCAAGATTACATATTTAATATCTTGGCTGACCCTTACCTGATCACCCATGCATGGAGCTGCAGTGTCTTGGCTGACCCTTGACTGATCACCCATGCATACATATTCTGCTGCTTCTGCAGCTGTTGCTAGTAAACACTCTGGTTTTAAAGGCTAACAGGGCAGGATGTTTGAGGCTGCATATTTAATATCAGTGGAATTCCTAGGGTTCTGTAAAAGACCTTATATCTATTAGAGCTAGAGGCTGTCACAATTGCACTTGCTCTTTATCTTTGCATTTAATATATGGTTGACACGAAGGGTTTATATAATAATAGAAATAAACACTATTAGATATAAGGTCTTTTGAAAGACTAAGTATACTCATGCAACTTGTAACATTGCCCATTGGGTCCTTTTCTTGCTAGTGATCTTTTTCAGCCCTCAGACCCCTAAAAACGTGGCTAAGAGCAAGCATGCATCAGACTCGACTTTGTGGTCTTGGCATGCTGTATATCCACAGAAATGACATGTGGGAAATGTCAATCCATTGTCTATTCTGAAAAGATGGAATGCTTCTGGAAAACGGCGTATTGGTCTTGCATTCAGACCCTATTATTACTAATGTGAATGTATTCTGATTTGAATGTTATACAGTGTACCCATTGGTAATGCTGTTATGTTGTTGGGGGCCATGAAAATGAAAGGCCTTCTACCTGAGATCACTTTATAAAGGGGAAAATTTTATATAACACAAAGTACAAAGAAATCATTAGGAGTGTAAAGGTTCCTTGCCTTACAAACAAAAACCACCATGAAATTAAGCATTTTATAAAGGTGAGCATTGTATTATGTTATTATACAAAAAGTTCAGAACTTATACATGTACTCCAATGTTATGATCAATTTTCTATCATGGAAACAAATGAAATCAAAGAGGAGTCAGAAGACGTGAACAACAATAGTAAAATACAGTTGAGCCAATTGTTTCTGTTGTAGCCTCATATATAAATTATCACCTGATGCACAAACCACCACACTTCTGCACAATTGGAGCTGTGAATTTTTACTGGACAAAAATGACACACTGTCACAGGAAATTGACACCCATAGTATTAAATTCAGGTGCCTGGGTTCTATCAAAGATAGTGTGCCTACTTCGAAATTCCCAAAGGGAAGGATTTTAGTCCAGACACAGAAGATCAATGGAGACTTACTGTTGAGAAGGTCAGTGGAAAAAGACAAATTATTGGTAAGAAATGTTTTCAATTACAAATTGTACATGTGTGCTGAGTTCTGACACATTTGAGTCTCCGTTTTATACATTTGAAACTGATGGGTCATATATTGCATACGCGATAAAATTTGAAATAAAGTGTAAGACAAATGACAGTTTAATGAGTTATAAACTTCAGTACCAAAAATGGGATCAGCATGCTTCCATATTGGGTGTATGAACCACATGTACAGGAAACTTTTGCTGGACCATATGACTTAAGTTCATCTGCATACCCACCACAGTCTCTAAGGCTTATTTTTTCACTAAGTTGCCAACCTAGCAACCACTGCTTTTAAGTAGGTTGCCATAGAAAACATCAAGTAGACAAACTTTGGCCATTCCAATCTGTTTTTAGTGGCCAATGGCCACTTTGAAGAGGCCATGGCCACTTGGACCTTTCTGAAATATTGATGGTGGCCAGAGTACATGAACATGGAGCGCCATAGGCGCGAGAGCAAGCGCCACAGGCGCGAAGCATAAACTAGGGGGGTGCAGGGGTATGCCCCCCCGGAAAATTTTGAAAATTATTATCAAAAGAAGCTATTCTGTGGCTTTTCAGCCAATAAAGATCAGTAATTTTTATTCTAAATTTCAATGGGTTTTTTTAGTATTAACTTCTTATTTTGTTTTTCTAACAAATAAATGAATGAAAACCGCGAAAATTAATAGCAGCCAAATATTCTAGTTTTACAGTAATTTTAAACATTAACAAGATGCATTTAGCTTTTGATAAAAATCATTTATTTTCAATTGTACAAAAAATAGTTGGCAAGTGAGAACACACTACGATATCCCTCATTCAGTGTTCACTCCAGGAATTTTGAAAAGTGGGCCCCTGGGCCCACAGCTCTGGAAAAAGTGGGCCCTGGTCTCACAGATGTGAGCCCTGATTCAGTCTCCCAGTTAATGCCTCAATAGTCGTTCGCAGGACTAGTAATAAGATCCTGTTACTTGATCCCTAGTTTCAGATTTCTTTTTACCTAAACTTTGCAAGAGGGGGGAGGGGGGTAATGGAAAAAAACATATGATTGCTGCTCTGGGTCGGGTGGGAAAATAAAAAAAAATCATCTAAAATTAAAGAGTAGGGAGGAAAATATATAAAAAAAACTGCTCATTTCTAAGGAGAGAAACAAAATGAAAATATCAATCCAAAATTTGTATTATCAAAATAAATTGTATTAAAAAGACTGTGTTTGTGTTGATTGATGGAATAGATTTTAACAGGGGAGTTTGATAATATTACACCATAATGTAGATATGGACCTAGTAACCTCAATTCATGCATAGCTAGTATAATGTATATTTGGATGCATTATTTGTTTAATTAGAAATAACGTATTTGTCATATTCTTGTAGTACATAGTACATAGATAATAGTACATCAATAAAGTGTTTTAAATAATTATCTATATACTTAGCTAGTGTTTTAGTTCGGGTTTTAATATCTGGTTGGATAACTCATACCTCACAGGGTTCGACATAAGTGGTAGACCTGTAGCCCTGGTCTACCTGAAAACTGGCCGGTCTACCAGCTTTTGCCAGTAGGTAGACCTGTGGTCTACCTGGTTTTGGCAGTCCCATTATGTATTATTAGAAAAACAAAATACTCGTTTGAATCATCATCCTTATTTTAACAAACACAGAGAATTATGTTATTATGTCAATGTATTGAATTATGCACTTCCCTTTAAAGGGCAACAGAAGGAAACATGCATTTTGTAACAACACGTGAGTGCCGGGCTACCTGATTTTGAGTCGGTCTACCTGATTTTTAAACTTGGTAGACCCGTTGTCTTCTGCCTTACCAGTCCTTATGTCAAACCCTGCCTCACTTTTATTTCAAAAGCTTACCAATCCTATTTATTGACCTTTTAAAAACCAAGCAATTATTAGTGGATATATCAATTAATTAAATTCACAACAAATACCGTAGTTTACATGATCGGACTCAACCATGCAGCCGACAATGAAATCCAAGACATGATATTATAAACGCACACACTGCCTTTAACAGCAGCTGAGAGCTGCTGGCTGGCTGCCAGTACTGATAGGCGCTCAGCTGCAAGCTATAAATAGCGCGGCTTTGCTGTGTCTGCCTGAGAATCAATATTGCTCACAAACTATATTACACATGATTAAGTTAACGGCGCCGGGAAATATTAGCTTTTGAAATGACAGATATCATAATAAAACATGTAAAATGAAGATTTTTGACCATGGTGATGAATACTCGGGATTAGGTGGCCACAGAAAAAGCAACAATTACATAATATTGGGCAAGTGAAACCCAACACTGAATCGCCAAAATGACAGGAAAATCCACATCGCCTATCTGGCCAATATGAAATAAGTTGTGACCGCCAATTGTGATTCTGAACTTGCCATTTCAACCTGGCGACCGCTAATCTTAGAGATTGCACCAGCTAATGAATACATCATCAAAACCATACTTGCAAAAAAGTCCAGCACAGTCACACTAATACGTATATAGACCAGGACATGATAGAGCTGGAACATTTTGTAGTTCTTTTGTCCAAAACAACATCCCCATTTACAAGAGTAAATAAAGCTAGGCAACAATTGTTTAGTGCTGGTAGAACAATTGACCATATTCCACTTTCACAAGCTGCTTTGAAGGAGCACGTTAAGATGGCTGCGTACCAGGCTGGTCACATTTGGGGCCAGGCGATGATTCCTAATCCTGTGGTCCATCCCCATCAGACTGGGGATGGCATAAGGTTGAGGGAGAATGGTGTCCATTTTGCAGAAGCATGTAAGGCTTGTAGAGAGTTGAAGGGGGCATAAAGTTTATTTTGTCTTTTTCTTTAAAAAAAATATTTCTCTGTATTTTTCAGTATCAGTATAGACAATTCATCATTTCTGACCAACACAAACATCATCTATATTTTTAAATAATGCATTTTGTGAATAAAACAGCATTATATATAAAATTTGGGGCCATGAACGTTCATCGTGATATTTTCAGACCGGCGGACATTTTCGAAATGGCGCGTTGGTCGGAAAGGCTGATGTGGATATTGATCAAACACTTGCAGAAAAAAACTGGAAACGACGAGACTTAATCACAGCATAAGCTCAAACCGACAAGACTGTACAACAAAAACACAAGGACTAAGTCATTGCTGACATGGAAGTAAAAGAACCACAACACAAGAACCTGTGTCTTGAACTTGATTCAGTTTCAACCGCCTCTTGTAGGCGCCTCTCTATATAATATAGAGCACATTTATGTACAATAAGAAACATTCACATGTCGAAGTCATCGTCATGTCATAATCAGAGTAAAGTAAAGTATATAATTAAATAAGTAAAATATAAATTAGACAAATATAAGCTAACTTAGCTTTAAGGGGGTATTTTAAGGTTGCAATCATACAATATTTACATACATGTCTACATACATATACACATACAGTTTACTACAGAAGGTGAAATGACCAGAAGGCATTCCTGGACATAGAGACCCAACGTTTTGAGAATGGAAACCCGAAAATCTCGGTATACTGTGTAAGTTTATGTATGAGGTATATATTATCAGATATAAGATTCGTTATGATGTCTTGCTTGATGACACGTACACAACTAGCCCAAAATGAGGCTGGGCGGAAGTACTATAGATAATGACGTACCTGTAGTATATGTAGTATTTACGTCGTACGTAACATCATTACATCCCCCTTCTCAATATAACATGTGGATTGGACACTTCCTCGGAGCATGTATGACTGGTGCTGCTTTTGGGTCCAGCACTATGTGATATTTCCCCTTGAAGTGGCCAATTCCATCAAATTGGTCTGGGTAGGCTTTAATTAAGTCTTTTGTTGAGTTGATGGGTTGCATATCTTGAATAGCACAATGGAGCGTTAGCATCCGCAGCGTGCGACAGCTTGGAAGGCCCAGAATTGCTGGTCCTGTAGTGTCTGCGATGTAGAATTATTTTTCTGTACACCATTTACTGTCTCCATGTTGACATTCTAGCTCTATCATTCCACATTGTGGGATCTTTGACCCATTGTATGCTGTCAGGATAGCTTTTGAGGGCTTCACAAGATCTCTACTTGGCTTTGGGAACATCTTCTTGAAAATCCTATATGGGAGGATATTACCTTGTGCCCCTGTGTCAACCTTAGCTGAAAGGCTTGCTTGTACCCTTCTGTTTGCTTTCGGCAGGATCACCTGCACTTTGCTGAAGATCTCGTCCCTGGTGTCTATGGAATCGATTTGCACCATCGAGAATTCTAGCTCGTCAAATTCTGAATCAGAGTCATTCTCACTTTGGTCCATGCAGTCGATGTTCTTCCCATGTTTGCGTCCTTTACTTTTTCTTGCACCTTTTTCTTCCACGTCACCTTCTGCTTTCTTCCTGCGGCACACTTTCTCCCAGTGTCATGTTTTCTTGGAAAAATTACAAACGGAACCGTGGGCAGGGCATTTTCTTTTTGGCTTGAAGGGGTGTTTCAGACCACATTTTGAACATTTGTGAAGTTTTTCAATGGCTGTGATGGATTTGCTTTCATCTGTTGGTCGCCTTGTTTCGGCCAGCATCTCCATGTGTATCAAAGACGCTTCATGGTTACGCGCAATTTGTATGGCTTTTTCTAACTTCAGGGTATTGTCTGCTGCCAATAAATCTTTCTGAACTTCTTGGTAGGGAGATCCTGCAATGAGCTGTTCTATAAGCCTCTCCTCTAACTCCAGATCATCTCTGAAGTTACACTTTAGTGCTTGTGTTCGGATTCTAGCCATATATTCATCAACAGTCTCACTTTTGTCATGATCTGTCCCTTTGGTAATTTGGTTCATGTTCCTTAGATACAGTCTGGCTACCCTAAAATTTTGGTTGATGTTGCCATATTCCCCGAATCTTTTCCATACTTCAACTATGTTATCTGCTTCATCGCCGGGTAGGTTCCATGAATTGTACAATTTCAAACCCTCGTCACCCGCCAGCAGTAGCAGGGTTCCCACTTTATCTTCTGCTTTCACTTTTTTAAGCTTGAAGAAGATTTCCACCTTTTGTTTGAAAAGGGCCATTGCCTCTACTTTGTTTTCCGACACCCAATCCATAACGGGCTTTGTAGAATCGGCACTCATCGTGTAAGGTTGTGAGGTTCACGTTTGTCTAGTATAGCTACGCTGGGATCGATATTTACCGTGTGGGACAAGATTTCAAAATACGAGATGTTCATGACAATCATCCTATCTTACTCACATCATTTAAATTTTTACATATCTGTTTGCAGAAATCTGTTCCATAGGCGTTTCCAAACATCTTGGGAAAATTTGAATAAAATCCGGCACTTACTTAGAAAGCTATGGGCATTTAACTACAAACACTTCTGTTCTCGCTCGTGCATTGTCTTATAACACAGTTTTGGCGCACGCTACCCCTAAAAGCAAGATTTCAGACTTGTGTTTTTGAAGATGGATTGTTCCCCGGATCCAATGTGACTATGTCATCCATTTTGGTTTTAATTGTCGTAAAATCGTCTGCAGAACCTAATCACGTCTGCAAATTTCTAAAATTGGAAACCCTCTTCTCTGAATTCACGACCAAAGTGTTGATCTCATGGTTTTTTCACTATTTGGAATGTTATGTTTTGCAAATGTCTGGATTTGCTTTCATTTTCCTAATCCTTATTTTCTCCTCTTTCAAATGACATATAATATAAAGGTTTAATCTAGTTGGCTCCGGCGAACATAAGCCTAAGAATGATGCAAGGTCACGGGAGGTTCGCCTTGATTTTGAGGCATGCGCCAATGAAAACTGCCAAATTAACTTAAATTACAGAGGGATAAAAAAATGACAACAAATAGTTTTTTATACAGAATTTTTTTCTCTTTCAAATGGTATGTATTATATTAGTTTTACTTCTTCCTCCTATTTGTGAAATGAAAAAATAAGTGATATGGTCGGAAAATCCTGAGCATCGCATGGCCGTCGTAGTGACAGTTGACAAAAGAAAAACACCACACGAATATTACATCATATCTCTGTTATCAGTTGCCATAAAAATTTATAATTTAGATGGAAATAATCTGCAGTAATATGCGATTCCATTCATATAAATAAGCGTATGTAATTATTTTAATTTATTAGTTTATTTTGAGCATCAATCACTCGCAAGGTCATATTTGACAGTCCGCGATTGGCGGGACAACACATGACGATGTTTGCGCAATAATGCAACAAAAATCACTGAATTGTGTGTGTTGGGATGGTAAGAATAAGAACTACAAGGCATTTTTCTATACCATACTTTATTTTTACATAAATTGAAGCAATAGTCAAAACACAGCAATAATTTTAAAAACCCCTCTTATATTTGGCAGGCCTTCCAACTCTCACGCATTGGCCGTGAGACTCACTCATTTCATGCACATCTCACTCTCACACACAGATCTTATCACAACAGCCCATTCCTCACGCAATCCTACTTGCCTCTCTATTTCCACCAAGTAGAGCCAAGAAATCTAGACTAAGCTAAGCAACGCTCCAAAATCAATGAACATCACAGAGATCGCACAGAACAGCGTGCTTAGCAGTCATACGGCCGACGTAACTGTAGTGCAGAAATCCGATACGCCGTGATACGCCACAAGAACTTGCCCAATAAAATAATCAATGTTAACAACTCACCCGGTTTTGTCTATTTATTACTGCTGTGTTAAGATTACAATAGTATTATGGTTGAGAAGTATTTGCAGTATTCACTCAGTGTTGTCACATGAAGATAACACTGTGATTTGCTGTTTGGAATTATTAGTTCATACTAGCTGTTTACCCGCCGTTGCTCGGGTTGAAACAGATGAGATCCGGAACACATTAAATGCTCCTCCCTCCCAATCCTTCCTCCTGTCCCACATCCCTCAAACCAGTTCTCGTCAGTATACAGGTCTGTCACAGATTAATTACACCTCAATCAGCGTCCTCCCATCGTCATATGTTACAGCCATTTACACACTAAATGTACTATATATGGCAATGATTGATCCCTCTCATAGGCAGATCAATGGGGAGCGGGGGGGGTTGGGTTTTTCTTAAGTGCCCCTCCTCCTCCTTTTCCAAAAACCTGGATCTGCCTATGCCTCTAATATCCCTCCCCCAGCAACCCATGGTAAACATGTGCGGAGCGGGTTAAATGTCCCACTCATCCCTACCCTTCATCCCCACCCCACCCCCTCTTCTCTCCCCACCCCATCCCCTCTTCTCTCCCCAACCCGCTCTACCCCATCCCCATCTAAGCAGGTCCATAATTAATGCACCCGCTTCCTGCTGCTGCTCTGGTTGAAACGGATGAGATCAAAAACATTAAATGCTCCATCCCATTCTTCCCCCTGTCCCACATCCCTCACACCAGCTCCCGTCACTATACAGGTCTGGGAAAGATTAAATACACCTCCATCACCTTCCTCCCAGAGTCACATAAGACAGCCATACACAGACTACATGTATGTGGCAATGCTTGATCCCTCTAATATCCCTCCCTCCAGCTACTCTTACCCCTGGTAAACACGTGCAGACCCATGAGACAATTAAATGTGCATCTCAACCACCCCTTTCTGCTGCTGCTCGGGTTGAAATTGGTGAGATCTGGAACAGATTAAATGCTCCTCCCTGCCTCACCACCAACCATACCCCCACCCCATATGGACACCAGCCATTTCGCCCCCCCCCATCCCCCACCTCTCCGCCATATGTATGGACACACACACCCTTTCTGCCAACACCCCTCCTAAAAACAGGTCCGGAGCAGATAAAATGCACCTCCATCACCATCACCACCCTCCCCAAGCCCCTCGTTGTATGACTGTACGTGTGATGTGCAACGTACGTTTGACATATACAAACGTTTAACGTATTACATACCGTTAACAAAGATGACCCTGTAAGCAACCTTATTAAAAAATTCTTTTTTCTTCTTTTTATCATTAAAGCCAACTTATTTGGTTTGAAATGTGATTGTACATACATAATTTGAAGTGTGTACGTCTTCTGGTTAAAAAGCCTTTTATGACACAAAAAATCGCCTCTTCCTTTATATATATAGATTATGATTAAACAATTTGGCTTTTTGAAATAAATTGTTTTCTAATGTGATTTTCCGAAGTTTGCTTGTGGATACAATTATATTCTTCTCTCTCTCTCTTCTATATATATGGCAAGCAAGCTCCTACCCACTATATTGACATAGCTTGAAGACACATCTTCCATTTGATTATATCAAGTGGCCCAGATGGGACTCGAACTCACGACCACAAGGTTGTGAGACCAGAATGATACCATCATCCCAAGCAGGGGGCTGTTAAAAGGCTACTCAGACGAACCGATGTCTCTGTAGCCCCCAGCCTACATACTTGGTCAATTATCATCTCAACCCGGAGGTCGTGGATTCGAATCCCACCTATGGACGGAAATGGAGAGTTTTCTCTATTATCAGACATGATAAGCAGGGTAGGGAATCCCTTCAACTTGAAGGAACATTGACCAGTCTGGTTGCAGTCCAGCTTGCAAGGCCAGACACAAAGCAACAGCCCTGCTTTATGTTCCAAGCCCCCAAGAATGTTGTGAAAAGATCAAAGTCTGTCTGTAACATATGAATATAATAAGGAACATAGTACCAAAAAATGACTGATATTGTGGTGTTGAAAAATGCCTGTTTTATTCTTAATGACTATGCCTGGTGACCCATGGTTATTGAGTGTTCATTTTAATGCAGGACGCAATTAGGAGGACCCACCCATTGGCCTACTACTTCTCAGGATATAGATTGGATGAATAAAATATTGATTGATGAAACCTATATTTTGTTGTCAATTGAAAACACTGAAAATGTTTCTGAAATCCACCAGATTGCACCAAATTGAGGCAAATTTTAAAAAAAATTCCCCCCCAGACCCCCCTAGTGGGCGCTGCGCCTTCGGCGTCAGCGCTTTTATAGGTTCTAACAGTCTCACTCATTTCAAATGTCAAAGGTTGACAGCCCTGTTTGGTGAGTGCGCAACAGCAGCTTTTTACTTGTTTATGCAACGAGAAACGTCGAAAGTGGTGCAGAATTTGAAAATGCGTTTAACATGGGTAAATGGGGAAAATCATGTCTACAAAATCCCCCCCAAAACAGACAAAGAAATGTTAATAACTTTGTCAATTCTTGTCAGATTTTGGTGATCTTTTTTTTAAATGATTCCCATGAAACGTAGAATTTTTTCAAATTAAAAAAAAAATTTAGAAATTTTTTCAATTTTATCCCACTGTAGCTATCTAGTACTGGACTACTGACTTGTCGACTGCGTTTATTGCACATTAACAATGATTAAAACTTCCCGTTCCCGGGTTTTACTAACGATTTGTACTTATCTTCAGTGTAGTACTGTTCTCCAATACAGATCCCACCGCTGCCACCATGTAAGTTTATGTATGAGGTATATATTAGCAGATATTATAAGATTCGTTTGATAGCGCTTTATTATGATGTCTTGCTTGATGACACGTACACAACTAGCCCAAAATGAGGCTGGGCGGAAGTACTATAGATAATGACGTACCTGTACTATATGTAGTATTTACGTCGTACGTAACATCATTACATACTGTAAAACCTTCTACATGTGACTGAGATAATATCACCTATCACTTGATTTTACGCGAGCGCAAATAGACAATGACGATGGGCGCACTTGGCCACCAGCAACTGATGAATGAGGAATGTCCTCTGAAACGTTTTTGTTTAATGGAAAGCATCTAAGCAAAATTCTAGATCTATATACCGCACTACTCCTCCCGCTCGGTCCGACACTCCAAGAATTCACAACAGAACAAACAATAACAATACAAAAAAAACTAGCTCCCACGATCACCAATCTCCTCCTCAATAACAACTATTAGTTGTTATTGACAAAGGAGATCTAGCACCCCGAAAACCAGTCCCGACAAGATGTCAAGAATACAGATGGAAGCAACTACAGATTTTGTAAATTCCTCCTACCGTGGTGACTGGTCGTGGATGAGGTTTCAAACGCAGTTTCCAAATTGAACACAAACAAAGCTGCTGACAGCCAGGGTGTTCGGGTTAGAGTTCATTAAACAACCAAAAATTAGTAGTTTTATTCTTCCACTGAATAGGCGGGAACAGCACTCCTACCGCCAGTGCACGTAGCAGTCTGTAGCATGACGAAATATTTAGTCGTTTTTTTTTATATATATAGGTCTCAGACCATAAACTCAGTATATGTCATTACGTAGCAATTAAATGGTCCAACAACAACTTATTACTACCCAAGTGTGATTAAAAAGAATGGCAAAACTAATGTTTGCCAACTCATGTACATTTACAATCTAACAATACAACTAACAATACAATAATACTGTGCCTGGCTACGTTCAGGTCAAATAATGTTTTTGTGGGTGAATTGGAGAAAATTGAAAATGACAACTTCCTTTGATGTCAGATTGTGTTTATTTCAAATATAATCTTCTATTTTACAATCTGTAGTATTTAGTGACAACTTTAGTCTAAGTAGAAACTATAGAAGCACTAGTGGAAGCTATTGGAAGCGTAAATTCTGGAATACAAACAAAGTTTACTCCATTGACGGCCCTCACAGGAGGGATTTCGCACCAATGTTGGCAACAACAAGCCTCGTAATCCACGTACAATTCACGTAGATACCAACTAAAGGTGTCCACACACATGTACAAATGTACGCACGTATGTCCACCTTCAATCAGTGTGATTTTAGAAAGTGAAATAGGCCCCGAATCCAAAGATTCAAGTTCGCTACCATTTCCAAAGCTAAAGTGGATTGTTTTGTTGGTTGCAAACACGACAAGAACTTCCTTGTCCTGTTTCCAAGCAACCACGATGTAAGGGCAAAGAACGTTAAACACACGGAGAACGTAAGCACGTGGAACGTAATCCTAACTACGCCCGAGGCAATACTTATTTCTTAATTGCCTCACTAATTGGGGTGGATGCTAAAATCCACCCGCCTCGGGCACCTACTCTAGCTTTGCTTACACTCTCCAGCAGTTTTCATGGTGGGACCGGGGCATCGCTTTTTACGGAAGACCCGGTCTCCTCATGGAAACTATACCTACCCACAAATCCTCCGGTCACTCGAAACTCCGGAAGCTGGCTAAAACAAAGAACATTAAAGAAAACAAGATACATGCAACACAATTAAATCAAGGCTGCTCCATGCACAAGCACACACTCAGTCAATGCTTCGGCCTGGCACTTCCTCCGCCGGGGCCTCTTTGAAACCCCCAGGGGTGGGCGACCAGCAGCCGGCCCTGGTAGCCAGCCACGGGTATCCCAACGGAAGTGTAGGCAACGTGCCCCGGTTGTGGTCGGCACTCCAGACGCACTCTTTGCAAGTATACAAGCAGCCACATTCGCCCAGGACTTCAGTGATATTCACCACGAGCCTGTCGTCGAAACCAGCTGGTGGTGAAGCAACTGCCTGCAAACTAAGGTAAAATTATACATGTTAAGAGACGAATTCATTAAAATAACAAAACTAACTGAAATGCCAGCAAAGAAAAACGCTTCCCCAGGCCGAGATCATCTGTAAACGAAGCCCCACACAATGAGCCTACTGAAGAGTGACCTCTCCAGCACTGCTCTCAGCAATGACATCCGCAGAGAATCACCCAGCCAAATTTTGAGTGGTAGTGTCCAGCGACTAATTACTTTCCTAGCTGAACACTCCGAGGCACTGCACAAGCGAAGCACTGAAAAGTGGTCAGTACCCCTGCAAAAATAAAAGTTCTGCCCTTGAACCTCTAGACTCATGCGTCATCACACGCATCCCACTAGCACTGGGGAGGTGTGAGCCGAGGCGCGACGATCCTTGCCAAAGGGATCGCGGTGGCTCTCTTCGGTTTCCCACGATGAGGGTCCATGGACTCCAGCCAGGTCACTCGGTGAGGAGTCATGGGGAGGCAAAAGCCATACGCAGGCAGCCCACTGTTGCCTAGACTAGCACAGTGACTGTCCAGAAACGTGGGCCATGGACCCAAGCAGGCTAAAGTCCTCGTACCAATCGGCAGACCGTCCGGATGGACATTGTGGTATGGGCTTCTCCTTGAACCTCATAAGCGCGTGAACCAAAGTTTGGAGGTGGAATTCAGGTATCGATCCTCAGAAACAATGGGTCAGGCACGCTTGGTGAACATAAACGCTGTACGTCTTTGGGTCGTCCGTTGTGGTTACGTTCCAGACAACAGCGACTCATACGACCACGTACGGCGCGAAAGAGACGTCCAAGTACTAACGTACCCCCTACTTGCATGCACGCATGCCATACGTCAGGCACGTGACCTCAGCGAAAGTAGTCTTGGCTCACACACAGCCCCGAGGAGTACCACTTGCGCCTCTGTGCACTCCACCAGGTGGGGACCTGGTGGCAGCAAGGTGGAGGCAGCAGTCAGAAGCTGTAGGCAATCCAGCCATCGTCCTTGAGCGGACTATCCATTGAGCCGTTCCCTCCACACAGGTGTCCGTCACTCCCAGGTTAAAGAGACATGCACAGGTGACTTTCAAGGTATACAATAAATTTATGTCATGTAAATGGTACTTGCTATATCATTTGAATATATACATTTTCAGCTATTTGTATCATTCCATTTCTTCCTTTTTAACTCCGGGAAGATGTTTTGTCCCCAAACATTGCTAGATGTCAATATTATTATTCTATCAGCCTTAATAAACATTGAGTGCGCGCAAATTTCGGTTTGCGGCGCACGAGTGATAAAGGCTACAGTCCTGTTATTTGTACCGAACCTTCCAATGTCAATCCACTAGTTTTTCTCCCTGTTTTAATTTATTTATATTTTTCTATCAAACGCATTTTATGATTGTAAAATTGAAAGTTATTAGGTGCAACATGTCTAGAATATAGAAAAATAAAATAATTAAGTGAAATTGTCTGAGGAGGTGGTTGCTGTTCATGTCCCTTTAAGCAATTCACGTGGATTGCCTCCTGTGACGTAGGCAGCAGTGTGCCCTCAAGTAAGTATCATGGATGGGGTGCGGAGGTACACTTGAAGAGGGCACCGTCCAGTGATGAGAGTCCGCCCAGATTAACTAACACAAGCAGGACGTGTAAGCACTGCCCTGTAGTCATAGCATAGGTCACTGGGTAGAGGGAAATCGATGGAGGAACCCACCAGCCGAAACGGTGGACGAGGATGCCTAGACGTTGTAGGAGGGTCCCGATGATCAGGTGAAGACCTCTGGAAACCATCCAGGTACGTGACCATAGGACCAGTCACAATGTATCATAGCGACTGTCCTGAGGTTGTCGCACACGTTGACTTCCCGTTCTTGCACTCCGGCAGACCTCATACTCCCAAGACGAGCATGGTGGCTGTCCATAGGAGGGGTGTGCCCCAGTGAAGATTGCTGAACTCCTCGCCCCTGCATCCATGTGCCAAGTTCTTGAGATAGCAGGCGGTCCTCCCACTGAATGCCAGGCAGTCAACGTGGGAGGGGACCCAGTGCCAACGCGGGGAGGCGCACAGTAGGCCAGGTACACGTCCAAAAGTAGGGTGGCGGTCATGCCACATTGGCAGCTGTGAACTCCCACCCCCTGCCAAAACGCAGATGTCCCCCTGCCGTGCCTCCAATACCTCTCAACAGAGGGGTCTAGGGGAGGTGCATGTAGGTTGATACGTGGTAGGCCGGGTGGGGTGGTGTCTTCATCAGGGGACCGGTGTCCTCACCATACCCACGGTGAG
>CM032668.1:16531858-16548704 GCA_019095985.1 Streblospio benedicti | reverse complement strand
TAAATTTCAAAGTATAAGAAAATGGTCAAAAATTAGTTTGCTCAACATTCGAAATAACCAAGAACTCACCTCAGTATAGCCGACATTCTCACACCATGTCGCATCCGGGATAGGCTTGGGGTTTCCCTCTCTCCTGCCTAACGCTCGCGGGGGATGCTGCGGGATGTAGCTCGATCCTGTAGGCTCCTGGGTGAAGTCCCGAGGGGAGAAACGGCTGGGTCCTCTTCGATCACGGGCAGGGGGAAACGTTGAGGCTCGGGTTCGATGTTATTTGTGGATGCGCACTTATATTGTTTGTAAACTGTAGGTGGGTTTTTAGTTAGAAGAATGAGGAGGCATCCATTGGAAGTCACAATTTTATTTACTCCATAAACTGTTAGTGTTTGCTACCGTACGTAAACTATCGTCCAGAAATCCGTGTACACTATATAGATATTTAAACTAGGAGGATAACATATACAACTATTGCAAGGAGGTGCACAATCATCAACAAACGCTGACGGCTACCCCGCTCTCAATTTGCACTTTACGAAGTCTAGCCAGCACAGCCAGAGAGAGACGAGAGCAGAGTAGTCGTGTCAGGAAACCGCGCACCGCTGCTTTTATGCTAGTATTGAAATATGTGGCCGATAGGCGGCGGGGCAGAGGCGGCATCCGCCTGGTAGCTGGCCGCGGAGACTGACCTTGTTTGTGTTTCTATTCAATTGCGAATCACCTTCTCTACTAATGTACATTGTTGCCCCTATACCTTGCTGTTTCACTGAGCCGTCTGTAATAATCCAAATTTGATCTTCAGATCTAGGCAGATGTATTGTTTTATTGCCTGTTGAGCAGCTTTGAAATCAGCTTCTAATTCTTCACTCCAGCTGATCATATCACTACTGTTACCACCAGTCAGCTTATCGAGGTTTGATAAGTAGGATGCAGCATTTTTAATTACACGGATAGTACTTTATATGCTCCGATGAAAGAACGCATTTCTTTCACATTTTGAGGGCGTTTACATGTTGCTAGAGTACTTATCCTGTGTGAAGTGGCCTGTAGGGTCCCTTCTTGCCATTTCCATCCTAGGATAATTGTGGACCTCGGAGCAATTGTGGTCTTCTTTGCAGATAAACTCATGTTGCATTTATGCAGTGCAGATAAAACCCTTTTCCAGTTACTTAGCAATTGTTCTGGGGTGTCTGCCCCACAAAAGAGGTCGTCGGCAAGCTTAATGACGATTCCATCCTGTATTAGATGTCCTAAGATTCTAGTCATTAACTCTTCCAGGGCTACTTCCGAGCCAGGCATTCCCATTGCGCACCTGGCATAAACTCTGCATCCCTTGAATGGTGTCACCACTCCACAGTACTTCATGGAGTCTCGAGCAAGTGGAATTTGGTAGAAGGCATTTGAAAGATCAGTAGCTATCAAATATTTCCATTGACCAATCTGACGAAGTATGCTGTCGACATCAGGCATCAAGCCTGGTTGGGGTTTTGAATATCTGCCAACGTCGGCGAATGCTGTAACCAAACGATGGCCTCCACTAGGCTTGTTGATCAAAAAGGATGGATTTATATATTCTACTGATATGCCAATATCTTCAGGCTTCTTGAACACTCCTAAGTCTTCCAGTTGATCAAACTTGTCTTGAAGATCTGATAGCTTATTTCTATTGTATTGAGGGACTCTCCCTTTCCGTTGGGGTGGTAGAGTAGGACCCATATTGACAACAGCTTCAAATGGACCAGCGGCTTTGTTGTAACCTTTGAATTTGGGGTTGAAAACCTCATCATATTCTAGAAGGGTTTCTTTAAAAAGTGTTTTTATAGCAGGTTGTAATATATCATCTGGATCAACACTGACGTCGCTGGAGTATGGTGCTGTCTTTGTGAAGATCTTAGGTGTAGCCAGGTTTTCAGCTGCTGGCAAGGGCTTTCCCATAGCTACCAGTTGACAGAAGTGGGAATTACGTGCGACCCTTTGAGGAGTTTCAGTGAGATTTGGAATACGGACTCTGTTAGCCACACATGGTAGAATGATGGGCATAGGCCAAACTGGATCACTCTGGCCGTTCACTCGTGGCTCAACTGCAATCTCTTTGTCAGAGACGTCGTCGGGAACATTTATTTCTAAGAAATCACCTGGCCATATGGTTAGATTGTGTGGAGGGGCTCGAACAACATGGGTTCTTCTAATGATGTGATGTTTGTTCTTGTTTTTGGACCCATAATATATAATAGTATTATCTTGTACAATTATTTGTTTCTTTGCAGGACGAACCATAATGTCATTGCGTTCCATGAACGGTGTGCCTCCTAGTACATCGACATCTAAATTCTCTACAACCAAACCTTCAAACTCTAGCTTATGATCACCATGGACTAGATAGAATCTGGTCTCACCTACTACGTCGAGGGGAGACATCCCATCTGCCTGAGTTGCGGATTGCTCACTCTTCGTGATTTTCAGATTGAGGCGTTCTGCTAAGGCTGCTTTGATCATGTTTCCTGTTGCTCCCGTGTCAATAGTAATCTTCACTTTGTGGTGTAGATAAAAGGTGTTGATGTATGGTGACTGAGTTACTTGGATGTGACGAGTAGTAGCAATGGAGGTTGTTTCTTCTTCGTCTTCTTCAGATGTATCTACATCTGATAGTGTGTCTATAACGTCAATGATAGCTCTAGCTCTGGCCATGTACTTCTTGTCCGCATTGGGCAAATACGTGCATTTGCTAAGGAAATGATTGTCAGGACGCTTATTTGCCTGACAAATGGGACATCTTTTAGCATGGAAACTTTTTGTTTGAAGTATTTCTCGGGAACTCATATCCTCTACGGCTCGTGTCGGTTTTCATCACTCGTGCATGTGGGTCTAGTGTCTCTTCTAATAAGCTTGGTAGGGCTTGTGAGATTTCTGTTTTGATTGATGCCAGTGTGCGGCATCGTAATTCCGTTGCGTATCTCTGTTTGACTATTTTGGGCAGATCCTTGTGGAGTGTTTGAAGCCATAATAGTACGATCATGTTCTCCATAGATGGTGTTATTTCTTCATCTTCTTCAATTCTTTCATCGTGATGAGTTATATTGGAGTCCTTTTGTAGAAGATTGTCTTCAATGAAAGCTACAATTCTTTGGTACAAGTCTTCTGGCTTTTCATCTGGCTGTAGCATAATGTCAGCTAAGTCTAAAAAATGAGCGCCCGATGATTGAAAGCCAAAGTGCAATCTTATTTGTTGCCAAATGTTATTAAGACTTGTAGATTTGTTGACGATTTCATTGCGTGCAATTACATCCCACCGCTGCCACCACGCCAGTTATTACAATAGTGTGAATTAAGATGAACACCTTCAGGAAACACATATGTAGAGAACTTTATTAATCACGCCCTTTCACGAGCGTAGTCCACTTACTAATGCAGTCCTACATAACCTGTTCTTAATACTACCTCTATACTATAAGGCAGGTTTATACTCTGCAATATAATGGCGCTGTCTTGTTCACAATGACGTCACGAGTCGTCACTGTGGACCGCTTAAGGACCCATTAGGGACGGTGCAATATTTAACAGGCGGGGGGACCGGTGCATATCGAAAAACTTGTCTGAAAAAAGGTCTTGTCCCCTGCTGATGTGATGAAAAAAAAAACTGATTTCCCATGACCTCTATTCATAAAAAAAGTCCGCGTCCCCTCCCATGAATATTCGCGTGATTAATTTGTACCGATTCGCTCACATCGAGGTGGGATTTCAGCAGCTGAAAAAATGTACATGTCCCATGCCTGAAAAATCATCCGGTCCACCTACTTTGCATCCTAAAAAAAGTACCTGTCCCCCTACCAAATGCACCGGTCCCCCTTCCTGGTAAATATTGCACCGTCCCTTAGACATAGAAAGAGTGATTGGGCCAGTGTATCAGATCAAGTGTAGTGACTATGATGCTTCATATGTGGGAGAAACAGAGAGATCTGTAAAGACGCGGTTCGTAGAACATAGACCCCTGAGTTCTACGGGCTCAGAAGTGTCGCGCCACATCCACATTGACCAACAAGGTCATGGTATCTCACTGGATGAGATTCTGTGTTGAACCCAAGTATTTTGAAAGAGGAGTCTAGGAAGCCATTCAGATCAGAAAACTGAAGGCTGAAGCCATCCCTGAACAGAGATGGGGAGACATAGACTATATGGACTCTATGGACCAACGTGCTGACCCATGAGGGGGATGAGTGGGGTGGGGGGTGGGGGTGGGGCACGCAGCTGGGGATTTTCCGCGCGCACACAGTGACGACTCGTGACGTCATTGTGAACAAGACAGGAGTTCGTGTTGAAAGCTCAATGTGAATAATTGGACTATTATCCTGTTTAAAACTATATAATTATGTGTGTATGTATTTTGCTTGTTGCAGCCATGAGTTTGCGGCTCCCTACCCCGGCACCTACGCCTTCGCCTACACTGTCGCAGCGCCATCCAACAATCCCTGTCATCTGTTCCTTTTCAAAAACAATGACCAAGCTGGCATTGTTGAAGCGTTCGGCAGGGACAATGCTAATGGCATACGGCAAGGTACATAGTTTCACATGCTAAAAATACGTACCTAGCATGGCACACTTGTAACTATGTTTCCCATAGCATAGAAGCAAAAATCTATTTTTAATTATATCGCCTTAGACTTTTAGTTACATGTCTTAATTTAACTATTTCTGGTTATATACCGTTTATTTAGGCTGTTCTGTTCCAACACTTTGTAAGATATGGGAAGAAAAACGTGACACCATATTTATCTGTGCAGGTCGTAAAAAAAGTATTAGACCTAGAGTTATTTTAAAAATAATATCCACATTGACCAACAAGGTCATGGTATCTCACTGGATAAGCTTCTGTGTGTTGAACCCAAGTATTTTGAAAGAGGAGTCTAGGAAGCTATTCAGATCAGAAAACTGAGGTGACCACCATGTGATTTCAGGCAGTAACCTGGCGATCTTGGAGCTGGCGGCCGGGGATCGCGTCTACCTGCAAAATGGTTCCAGCTCGTGCGTCCTCGACGGCACCAAGTGGAGGGCCACCCAGTTCTCAGGCTTCCAGATCATGTAAATGTCAATACAGAAATAAACGTAATGCTGTGAGCAGCATGTGTTGCTCATGTTACACCTAAAGAATAAACTTCAAAGACCACCTCTATTGAGTCCACCAGATTTGGGGTCAATTATAATTGTAATTGGCATAATTGTAATTAATCACACTTTTCCGCAAAAGTAATTGTAATTGACCTTTTCAAAAATGGTGTAATTGTAATTGCAGTTTGCAGTTGCAGACTTTTCTATGTATATTATAATTGACAGTAACTATAATTGCTTAACAAATGTCATTTGTTTTGAAGTTGAATTTTAAAGGTTATGCTCAGTGGGGTAAAAAAATTTCATAGTGATTTTTGGTTTGCTAGATGCCTATCACAAGTCGAGTTTAGGATATTAGTTACAGGTCCGGGGGCATTAGTCCGTAAGAGCCGATTTACTCATTTTTTTCTGCGTCAAAATCCGAAAAATGTTAAAATTGTATTGTCTTCTAGAATATGTATTGAATGAAAATGATCGTTCAATTTTATTCACAACACATGTGTTTGAATGTTAAAGGAGTACAAATTTTACTCAAAGGTCCGGTAAATACCCAAAGGTTAGCGATCCAGATTGATCGCTAACCTTTGGGGATCTTTTTGGCATGATTATTTTGATTCATACATTTAATATTACAAAATATGATGTAAATTATTATATCTAAATGATTATAATAACACCTAGATCTAGTGATTGTGATACCAGATTTGCTAAAATGCTAGGGATAAGGGTTATGAAGTCTCCACATAGCAATGCTTTACTGTACGATTTACTTTTAGTATTTTATTTTTTTTTGTTGACTTTTAAAATATCAAACAACTTAATCCATAATATATTCATGTTATCTAGATCTAGTAGACTGAAAATAGAAGTACTATTTAGGACAATCTTATGTCGTTTTTAGGTCACAAATTTTACGTTTTACACAGCTTGCGTCTAGATCTAATCTACGTACCAATGTAGTAGTACTAATGATTAGTGCAGCTGCATCTAGGACTCATTCTACATTTTTGTGCATCAAAGTACATTAGATTCTAAAATGAAGAAATATTACTTAGGACTGGTAAATACTTGTTTAGAAAATAATTTTTGAACATGTTGTATGTGATGTGACTGATATGTGTTAATGATCATGTATTAAAATGACGAAAAATATACATTTCTTAGTGTTAGTATGATTACCAACAAATTAAACATGATCATATGGATTTTATTCATTTTACAGTTGAAGTAAAGTGTTGTGAATAGAAATAAACAATCTATATTAAATATGCATAGGAACATGTTCTATTTGACAAAGTACCAATTGGAACAAAAAAATGATTTGGGTGTAGGGCGACTTGTTGGTCTATTGTATGTACATCAATAAAGGTAACTGTATTTTAGTTTTTGTTTCTTAAAGGTATCTATATTTAGACACTTTTTGCCAAATAAAATTGAAATTGAATCATTAGTTTAAAAAATTATGCTCTTCCAAAATAATTGCTCATTTCAAATCTAAAGCGATTTTTGTTTAAAATCTGTAGAAAAAGCTGATTTGATCATTTACCGGATGATTGAGTAAAATTTGTACTCATTTAACATTCAAACACATGTGTTGTGAATAAAATTGAACTATCATTTTCATTTAATACAATTAAGAACATATTCTATGAGACAAAACATGATTTTAACATTTTTCGGATTTTGATGCAGAAAAAAAATGCGTAAATCGGCTCTTACGGACAAATGCCCCCGGACCTGCAACTAATATCCTAAACTCGACTTGTGATAGGCATCTAGGAAACCAAAAATCACTATGAAATTTTTTTAACAGTCTGAACACAGAGACCCTAGCTGGCACCCGGAGTATAACCTATTGTCAAAAAAGGAAATAAATTAAAAAAATTATTAATTAGGATAGTTTTGATTTCAAATGTTTTAAAGTTACACTCATTTTCAAATCAAGCCAAAATATAAAACGTAATGAGACAATTTCTCAGTCTTTTATTCACAATCTTTAAGTTTGTAGGTCTGCAGTAAATATACCGGTATGTTTATATTAAATCTGATTTCGGAAAATTAATGTGGTCAAGGTAAATAAGGCAATCAAAAATGTGCAAAGTCCAACTTATATCCTTTTTGAAAATGAAATTGTGTTTTTAAAATGTGAAATTGATGAATAAAATTTTGGACAAACAATAGTTTATTAACATTATCACCTTGGACTTTATCTAATCTACATACCGGTATATAAAAACCCACAAAAGGATTTGTGGCAATAAAATTTCAACAAATTTCTTACTTATATTATAATCACAATTCAAATGTTTGTTCACATTTTAATAACATTATTAAAGTGGAAAAATGCACAAAATCAATAAAAACAATGATTTGTTACTTACAATATTTGGTGCATTGTTATTATTGCATTGTTATTATTGGTCTTTTCCATGACTTTTTGTTTTACAAAATACTTGTTCCGTTTCTTAATTTCTTTTGCCAACTTTAGTCATTCACAAGGTAAAAGCCATTGCTTTGAAAACCGGAAGACCTTGAACCAGTGTCTCTATATAACTTCAAATATAAAAAAAGACCATACTTTTATCTCACATTGTACTTACATGAATTATAACTATGGAGTTGTAGAAAAATTTTAATGACTTGCCTACTGAATATTTTATCTTGAGAAATTGAATTCTCAAGACATCGGATACCAAGATGTACATTACTGTACACACTTCTTTAAGAAGCGGAACCTGGCAGTTCACTTGTGTACACAATCAACCAATCACAGTACAGCATCTTCAGTCATAACTACAACTCATCCCCATTCACATCGCACAGTTCACATGCCGTACAAAACAAACTCAATCATACATCATATGTACAAAGTTCAACTTCACCTAGTTAAACTATAAATGCAAGTGAACCAATAAAAATGTTCAAACATAACAGTTCATGCAAAAGGAACAAACAACTACATAAACATCAGTACTTAACAAACAACTACATAAACATCAGTACTTAACTATCATCGAGGAAAAAGAAAGATTTTATCACACCGGATATCTGTTCCATTCTTTTCCTTCTACAGTCGACCAACCCAATCATCCACATATTGTGTGAGGATTATGAACAAATCATCAGTCAGTTTTGTAATCCTCTTGTCTACAAGATTGTATCTTTTAACAAATTCCTGGATGATATTGGTAGCCAACGTCGCGGAAATGTCGCGAATGGTGCCATTTCTCCTATGAAATAAGAGTCTATTGGCTACGTTTTCTGTTAGAGCCTTTAGCAGCTCCGTTGAACACTCGGAGCTGCTGCTGGCATAGAGACTGTGAGTATGCGCCGCCAACGCTGGGTTTGTTTGCCCCACGTAGCCACCACTATGGGCTTGCTGCTGTTGCGGCTGAGCAAAAGATCTATCAGGGGGTGGTTCCGTATACGCAGTTGGTGGTGTTTGAACTGGCATGGACAAAAGGGATGGTATTTGTCCAGCCGTGTTTTGTAAAACTGGCATTCGCTGCTGCTGTTGCTTCTGTTGCTGCTGTTGCTGCTGCTTCTGTTGCTGCTGCTGCTGCTGCTGCTGCTGCTGCTGCTGCGACCCATACAGTTGCTCGCTGTACCCGGGAGTTGCAGACATAGAAGTGTAAGCGTTGAACACAGCTGCAGGCACTTCCAGCGAGCTCGGTGGATGATGAGCACTTTGTGACGCCGACATTTGGTGAGCATCGGCAGGCTTGCTCTTACCAGAAGACAGTGTAGGGGCCAAATCGCCGAACTTGAACGGCGTCTGTGGCTTGTTCCAAGCGTACAAATCGAACGGCTCTGTCTTTACGAAAGAAGCATAGCTGTAACCGTAGTCGCCCTTGGCAAGCACTCCACCATCTTCTTGCCTGAACTGCCCTGCTTCATTCTGGTGAACGTGGTCGTATTCTCTCGGCTTCGCGGCGGCGGCTGTGGCCGCATATCCCCTACCACCACTGCCACCACCGTCATTCCATTCTTGCCGGACAAACTGAACATCCGCACTGCTTTCTACTTGGCTAAAGCTCGTTGCTGCTGACAGACTGGCTGGGTCGTAATAGCTGGCTGAGTCGGGTACGTATGACGAGTAAGACATGCTGCTGGCCGAGACGTGGTCCTGTGACGAGTTGAGGGAGCTGAGGTGGGAGCTGAACTGGGCCCCGTCGTCGGTGCTCTGGCTCGTGTCCAGGGGCATGGGTGGCAGCGGAGGGGGCGGGAGGGACGGCGGGGGAGGCTGCTGCTGTTGCTGCTGCTGCTGCAAAACTGTAAAAATCATAAGAAAATTATGACAATGAATCTTGTACCTCTTATTATTGGAATCCAAAATCCATCAAAATCATTTCAAATATCAAAATCCAGGCTTCTTTGGTTTTTGACCTTTATACATGACAAAGCAGTATATAGAGAACATGTATATTAGTAGGTTACCTTGTTGTTGTTGCTGCTGCTGCTGCTGCTGCTGCTGCTGCTGCTGCTGCTGCTGCTGCTGCTGCTGCACACAGTGGATCGCTGTAGCCAGGAGTTGCAGCCATAGAAGCAGCCACTGGAAGGAGGAAATACATAGGTCAGTTAAGATCGTTAGTCCATTTCTTAAACAGATAATTTTATGTGGCCAAAATCTACTGTTAAAATTAGTGTTTTTTCAGTTAAGATCGTTAGTCCATTTCTTAAACAGATAATTTTATGTGGCCAAGATCTACTGTTAAAATTGTTTTTTCAGTTAAGATCGTTAGTCCATTTCTTAAACAGATAATTTTATGTGGCCAAGATCTACTGTTAAAATTAGTGGTTTTTTTTCTGTTCAATTGACTTGGAGTAGTATGTACATGGCTTTGTGAAGTCGACAACAGTCACTGACTCACTGTACATTATATGGGTTGATTATTTTAAAGCTCTGTTTGATTCTTACATTTATTTATTTTTTAAAGCCAGGTATTAAAAATAAAAGCCACACACGTTTTTCCTAACAAACTGGAAAGTCATATCATGATTAATGACATCACAATCCAAATTGTTAAAACTTACCGTATACAACCATACAAGTGGCCACCCTCAAGCAACAGCCCTCCCCCCCTCTTTTTCCAAAATGTCCTTAACCCGCTTAGTGCCGGGGCGCATATATGCACCTCAGATTTTACGTCCCTCAGTTTTCAGAAAAAACAGTTTGAGTTTGACTGCCATATTCGTATATAAACACTCGTGGTTCTAGTCTCAAATTCCGGTATGTCAACAACAACAACTTAACCTTGACATTTTGATGCATTTCTAGAAGTAAATAAGCAGCATAGTGTTAATATTTTAATTATATTAGTGTGAACGAATATTTACCCACCAAACACGCATTATCTGCTGCAATTTTGAGCCGCGAAATACTTTTATTTGTGTTCGCAAAACCATGGCTTGTCATACATGGCTGGAATGCTCGTGAACCCTGCTATTCATCGAGACCTTGAACAAATGTGAAACTAGACTCATCAACGTCATATACTGATATCTATTTTGAGCTTTGAAAGCGTGGTATTCTTAGGCTCAATCGCCACAAAACACGTTGACACTGCTAAGGAAACCCCAATTAGCCTTTATCAAGAGCGCTCTTAACGATTCTATATCGGCGACGCGCGCTGCGCAAGGCTGATTTTCAGGAAATACCGGTTTTTTGGTAAGCGTGACAAAGTTGAAGAATTTGAAGAAGAATTATCATATCATTCGTCATCCATTCCCCATGTTATTGTATCTTGGATACCGAATCACAAATAAACCGTTTGGCAAACTACCCAATAAGTGTGGACGTTGGAAATCTACTATTTCTATCAAAACGGATAATGTTTTTGTCGGGTGATCGAGTGGTGGCACTGGTGCCTGTCAAAACTTCAAGGCAATGAAGAAATAAAAAGTTGAACACATCTTTGATCCGTAATATTGTAAGTAAAAATATATTATTATGAAATAGGGATGGTTTATGGTGTTTTTTGTGTCTATCCTGAATAAAAACTCGCTGCACTTAAAATTTCTACTGATACTACGACATTTAAAATCAACCACGCAAGCTGTCAAATGAATGGACGATTACTCGAAATTGTCAAAATTTAACTTTATGCTGTATGTATCTTTATTTATAATGGTAAAAAATAAGAAACTAGACCGTCTCCTGAATGTGTACTGAAAATGTGAAAATGTTCTGATGAAAAACATAAGAGCTACAAAGGATCATATTTCAACTATGACAACTGTGAAAAAATGCGTGTCTGGCACTGAGGGGGAGTATAGTGAATTTGCGGCTGGCGTCAAGAGGGTTAAGAATTATGCAATAAATGCTATCTCATGTAATAGCCCACCCCCCAGTTTGAGAAAATTTCAATTCAACGGCCCTGGCCGCTTGGATGGTCGTATGCGGTAGATTCGAATGTAATTGTGTAAGAAGCATTTACAATGCAAACACTGAAATGACCGACCGGCAGGAGACGAGCTGCTGCGGCGCTCCGCTCGATACTGGTCGGGTCGGTACTGGTTCTCATCTGGTCGGAACTGGTTCGAGCCGGCGCCCCATGGCAGCTGGCTCTGCGTAGATACAGCCGGCTGCAGCCTCTGCGGAGCCGGTTTTGTGGTGGGCTGACTCAGGAGGCTGCCGCTTTGCGAGGACGTAAACTTTGCGTTTGCCAGCGGAGGTGGAGACTGGAAGCGTGACGGCTTCACCACGGAGGAACTGGCGATAGCCGCAGCTGCAGCAAGAAACGGAGAGACTTTGCAGATAATGCACAGCCGAAATAAAAAAATTGGATATCAAATGAATGATCAATGAAACCAGGATATTTAAGTCTATGAATACAATTCGGATGTCTTTTAGACTGAACAAGTGTATATTTTGTGATAATGAATGTGACTAGAAAATGCAAAATTACGAAGCATCGAATCATATGCTCCTGAAAATCGGGATTTTCCTAGAACTTTTGGATTATTGGAAATTTCGGATGAAGGATATTCGGAAAATAGAGGTTGACCTGTATTTGTCTATTGATTAATTTGAATTTCGTGTCTATAGACTCCTCATCAAAAATCTAAATGTACTTGGATTTTTGACGAAGAATTAATAAATGAATAAATGAATTTTCGAACCTCTCTCTCTCACACATCTTTTTAGCAAGCAGATTTCTATCAACGATAGATATAGCTGAAGACAGTTGGTAAAAATATGCTTGCTAAAAAGACGTGTGACAGCTAGAGAAGTTTGAAAATGTATCCGCAAGCACTAGGAAACACATGAATAAATGAATACTTTATTGACTATAAATGGTACTAATAATGGCAGCAAACATAAACATACATAAATGAAATATGTCACTGATTGGCCTACCTGTGGGTGCGGGTGGTGTGCTGGCTGGGGGGGTGGGCAGCAGGGCCTGAGTGAGCAGCCAGCTCGGCATGGCCTGCCCCTTGTACTGCAGGCGCCAGTAGCACGACAGCACCTTCAGCAGGCTGCACAACACAACAAACCGTCAAAACATTCTCAAATATGGGTCATGAACTTTAAAATCCTGGATACTTTTTTTCTCTAATTCAAAATATTCAATTTACAAGGCTATAGCTATAATATAAGCTTTTTGAATGACACAGTGAACCTGTTTCTTTCGGACACAAACCTATCAATATCTCAAAAAGCCTTAATATATGCCACGCATGCTAGCACAAAACCTCCGCACAAGACGGATGAACGGACAAACCTGACGTTGCTGACTGCAAACGAGTTGACGCCTCCGATCTGCGTAAGCTGGATCTCGAGGCTTTCTGGCAGCGCGAGGATCGCCTTCCTGAGCCGCTCGGTCACATGCTCCAGACTCATGCTCGGAGGGCTGCCACGGTCTACAGTCAACAATTAGGTTTGTTAAAGTATGATGGAAGTTCATTTATCCTGCATTTGATAGACAAACGTAATCATTAAATATTGTTGAACAAATTCATTAGCTGTGTTCATTCATAAAATACAGTACTTTCTTCATACCAACGGCTGTCACAATTTACAAACATTTACAGTAACTCAATATTTCGACAACTGCTTGTCTTTTTCAAATCCTGGAGTCATAGTGTTTGCATTATGACTCACATTATGACAAGGCTGGGGGAGACTTACCGAGGGCTGGGGGAGACTTACCGAGGGCTGGGGGAGACTTACCGAGGGCGGGGCAGGGCTTCGGGGCGACGGTGATGGTGAGCTGCGGCCAGAAGCGGAGCTTGTCGCGAGTGAAGGCCACGTAGCGGTCGAGCATGAGGCGGAGGTAGGCGTCCAGCAGCAGGAACATGTCCTCCACCGCCATGTTGGGGTACAGGGTAAGCACGCAGTTACCCACACCTGGTAGATACAATAGTCAAAATTTTACATTCTGAAGCTTTAAGTAAAGCTTTTTTTCTCGCACAATACGTCCATGGAATGATTTACCATTGAGTATTATTGAGTCTGACATTATTGGATGTTTTTAGAAGTAGTGTTGCTAGGTGGATTGGACCTTTATGTTGGGTAAAAATAGCAATCACATGGTCACTGGCATAAGGTAATGTACTAGCATTCTGGTTTTATGTCACTGCACAGTGCTACTGCACATAAAATTATTGGTTGTGATATTATTTATTGTAAATAGTCACATGGTATGTCACATTGCACACATTGCACCACTTGTCTTTACGGCCTCTGGCCCGTTAAGACAATAAAAGTTTGAAGTTTGAAGATAGACACGAGGGAGGGAAATGGTCAATCTGTCAGTGCGTAAATCCTCACCAATACTGCATTCTGATTGGAATTTACGCTATATGAATTGTATTGTATTGTAGTCGAACCTGGGGGGGCCTGCCAGGGGAAGACGTCGTCTGCGTCTGCGACGTGGCGGGAGAACACGGCTGTGGCGGTGCTGCGCTGGGACTGTGAGCCGGTCCGCGCCAACACGCGCAGCAGCAGCAGCAGGTCGTACCGAGACCGCGCGGAACGCACGATCAGCACCGGCACCAGCTGCAGACGACATTACACATAAACTAAAACCCGTTTAAACTGCCAGGCTTGCTGGTCAGGATTAAGGTTGGGGGAGGTACTAGTGAGGTCAGTCAGCAGCACCGGCACCAGCTACAGGGGCGGACAAGGGAATGTGGTGATTTACAATGTCAAATTCATTGTTCATCACACAAAGTCATTGATTTTAAGATTTTATTGTCGCAGATACTGCGAATTCTGCAGGTTTACTGAAGAGTCCAAATAGTATTATATTTACACACAGGAGATATGAAATGCGATGCAGATTCTTATTTTCACACTTCGAGCTCATAATATTTTGCATTTTTAATGAAATGGCCATCGAAGCCATCCGATGTTTTATCTCTCGATTCAAAACAGTGTCATTTGACAGCCCGAGGTGATCCGATGTTATGGCATGAAAGCAAGGCGTTTTTGTGACATGTAACCTATCCATCAACGCAGAAAGGCATGCTAGACGTTATGGAATGAAAAGAAATTATTATCAGAACCAATTTTAATTCACAAAACTAAGGATTTTCTTGATGCTTCTTACCGGCTTGCTAATTTTTCGTGTCGCACTTGACGTTGTTTCAAATCTCCCGCTGTGACGTAATGCACAGGCTAGACATGCGCCAGAGAAAGATGACGATGCTTCGACATCGTATCCGCCAAACAGTGGTGGATTTTATAAATGCTTCCATTTCATCATTATTGTTAAAATCGACATTTTACAGAGAAATATTTTCAGTCTATGCTTACCACCATGTTACCTGTCAATTTTGTCATCGGAAATGCTTGTGATTGGCTGAAACAGTAGCCTTGCCCCAGCATGCGTGTTTTGCAATGCTGCTATGCTTGTTAAACGCTGTTGGCAGAGGCTACAGCCTCAGAAATGGGCGTAAACACACGAAATATAATGAAGGAATAAATTATTTTTGAGAGGTCAGGGTTCACCGCATGCTAATGAGATGTTTATAAACAGATAGCAAAATGGACGGCCGATTGTTTGATACTAAGACCGATGGGAGTTTACAACTAAATATTATTATATTTCGAGGGCAAAGTAGGGTTCCGAAAATGGGTGTTTCGCCTATAAGTATGTCTTCTTTAAATTTATTGTGTTATTTGCTACAAAAAGTGGTTATATCGAAATATTGTGAAGACTAATGAATGGAGTTGGCGATTTTGAGTCACCACGTGGCCTTGTATGATGCATGTGACAAACGCTTTGATAGTTACGAGAGTTAGAAGAAGCTATGTTTTAGGCTCATTTTTCGGCATGCATTAAGGCATAAATGCCTTCCGACTTTTGAACTATTTAACACAGAATGGCAAGTAATACCACTTTTTTCAATAGTTTTTACATCAGCAGTTCATTTCTGGTGATGTTTTTATGATCTGACGTCACAGATCCAAGATGGCCGCCACTCAATGAGAAATCATAACGTTGAACCATTTGATGTTTTTATGATCTGAGATCACAGATCTAAGATGGCCGTCATTTAATGATAAGTCATAACTTTTGAACTTTTTGACGTAGAATAGCAAATAATACCACTTTTTTCTTATAGTTTGTTACACCACCAATCAATTTCTGATGTTGATTTTATGATCTGAGCTTACAGATCCAAGATGGCCACAAAGATGGCAGCCACGCAATGAGAAATCATTACTTTTGAACTATTTAACACAGAATAACTAGTAATACCACTTTTTTCTATAGTTTTTTCAAATCAGTTTATTCATTACAATATCAGAGCTACAGGGCAATGCCTGATAAGGCCCCCGGTGCGTGCCCTGCCATTGGACCTCGTCGAAGTCACAGAGATATACTTTAACAAACACCTCAATGATAAAGACGTGGAGGAATTCTTGAAGGCACACCCGGTCCCTGGACTGGACAGCCTATAGGTCCCTCAATTGGATAGTGACATCCTTCAACAGGTGCGCCCCAGACATAGCAGGGAGAAATATCATATGCCTAGTTAGAAGCCTCCTGCCTCTTATGGACTCCACCATGAAATGAGTGCAAACCAAGATAGTGCATGCAATGGGGCAGTTGCCCACCTTGTGGTCCACCTTGTGGATGGCCATCAACGCTGCCTGGTGGGAGCTGAGGCATTTTGAAGCGCAGTTAACTCTTATTGAAATAGCCATAACCATGGTGGGCCAGGCCTCACAGACCATTAGCTATGCAAGATATGGTGAGGTGAGTCTTGTGCTTGGGTTGAAGGATGAAGCCACAGATGCTTTAGCACACTACCGAGTAGCCCTCCTTAAGGGCGGTGAAGTCCTTTTTGAGCAAGACTTTCAGGACCTCATGCAGTAGGAAGTATCGAGTGTGGACGATATTGCCCAACTCATAGAGCATAGAAGCACAGAATCACACTCCCCCCACACCCCTACCAGAGGCAGAGGCCAGAAGAAGGCCAGAAGAAGGAGCCCTTTCAAAAAGCCAAGTGCCAGTATGGGGCTCCACACGCTGGTCTTGGTTGCGGTGCACACAGGTGACACTAGGCTGGTCTCCTACCTTACGGGAAGGGGTAAAACCCCTTGACCCAGCCCTCCCTTTGACGTAACTGACCCTGGACAAGTCCTCTCCTTGCAAAGGAAGTGCTAGAGCTTCGTGCTCTTCTTCCCTGCAGGGGAGCCCCTGCCAGAGCTGGACACCTCTAGGCCGTCCAGTTCCCACTGGATCTAGTGGAGGGGTGCACAGCTCTGGCACTGCAGAAACTGTAGCTAACC
>CM032668.1:16423657-16531758 GCA_019095985.1 Streblospio benedicti | reverse complement strand
AAGCTAAACTTAGTTTTTTCTCCTGAAGAGGTCTTCATATAATACAAAAATATTTGAAACTCAGTTTAGCTTAACTTTTGAATTTTAAATTCCAATTAAATGGTGGAAAAGATGGTAACCACAGTACTACATCAAATAGTTCAAAAGTAACGAATTCTCATTGAGAGGCGGCCATCTTGGATCTGTGACCTCAAATCATGAAAACATAATTGGAATGAACTGCTGGTCTAATTATTATTGATGAAATGGTATTACTTGGTATTTTACGTTAATATATTTCAGAAGTTATGATTTCTCATTAAATGGCGGCCATCTTAGCGGCCATATTGGATCTGTGACCTCAGATCATAAAAACAACATCAGAAATGAACTGCTGATGTGAAAGACTATTGAAAAAGTGGTATTACTTTCTATTCTGTGTCTAATAGTTCAAAAATTATGATTTCTAATTGTGTGGCAGCCATCTTGGACGCCATCTTGAATTTCTCAAAAGCCTCAAGGATACACGTTTGATATCCGCCAGATATGCAATAATGAGATCCCAAGGATGTAAATTCAATCATAAAAAAAACTTTATCGACCGAGTCGCGGTTAGGCTAAAATATCTGCTTTGGCACCCTGACTATATCGTGGTTTCCGCGAGCTCTGGCCACATAAGTAGTTTCTTAGCCTCAAAAATGCGTTTTTTTCATGTCATTTTCACGTCTTTATAAACTTGCAGATTTGCATTAAAGCACACCCATGCACCCTACTAAAAAAGTTGTAGTTTTCCTTGCCACGTCATTCTTGAGGATAGCCTTCAGATGACCAGACAGAAAATTTTGATGTAAGCTGGATATATCTTAAATCACTGTGAACAAATCGTGGTTTACCTGTTCGGCGAGGGCTGCGTTGCCCGTGGCGACGGCGAGGTCCACCATCTGCAGCAGCACGCTCCACACGGCCGGGGCCTCCAGCTCCACAGACAGATCCTCACCGCTGCCTGGGGCGAGAAACAGACAAAACCGGGTGAGTTTGTAATATGAATTATGTTATCAGGTGAGTTCTTGGGGCATATCACGGCGAGCCTGATGCGCCACAAGAACGAATCTGATAAAATAATTCATGTTACAATACGAACCCAGTTTTGTATTTATCATTCTTTTCTAAACAATTACAACACTGTTTTAAAAATGTGAAAAAGTAGTCCGGCTAAGAACAAGCATGATAACCATGGTATCACCCCTCTTCAAAGAGGTGTGATAACCCTCTCCGGGTTATCGGATACTTCTGGATCATGATAAAAAACAATTAATACATTTTGCAAAAGTGGAGGCGCCACCGGAATGGGTCACAATTTCACCCCTAAAAATCAACACATCATGACCCAAGTAGCTAAAATCAGCACTTGATAGGTCTAATTTAGCTCTATAGATTAGCACACAAAAATCATCCCACTGGCCTATGCACCCCATAGATAATAAAATCATATATCCTATCAGGGAAAATCAACACTGTAAGTCTTACGTTCTGCAAAATTTTAGCACATTTCACCCAAGATATCAAATGTCTGGTGGAGCCCCCCCCCCCACCCCCTTATGTTAGTGCCCCCCACCTCCCCCGAAATCCCCGCCTTTCAAGCAGGAGGACTTATGATTTACATGCCATTTCGATGTTTAGAAAAATCTTAGTCTAACAAGAGGCCGAGAGGCAACAAATACACTAATGTCATGTAAGCAACTCTAAAGCTTCAAAACAGGTCCATGTCAATCGATCTTTCTAATAATGTGAGAATGAATGAAATCAAACATCACTAGATTGAATACCTGCTGTCATTTTGTTTCTGAATTTTCTTTTATGTTGTGTGTATATCACGATAGTAATGTTTTTGTTCAAACCAAGTAAGAAATTCTTGTTAAAAACAATCAAATGAAAACATAAACAAAGACAGTATGTGTTTGTATTTTCATTTGATCCGTTTTTAACAAGGAACCTACATGGTTTGAAAACATAAAAAATAAAAATAAAAATATTGCTTAACAAAAATCAAATAAACACATTAAATATTGTGATATACACACAGCATAAAAGAAAATTCAAAAATAAAATGAGACCAAGCGCTGTGTACCAGATACATAGAATTTTAGTAAATACCTGCTTTCAGGAAGTTTACGGTTTGTTTCAGGAGGGATAGTGCCTGCTTAACTTCCTCCGACTTGGGATCATTTTTGTCGCTTGCTATATCCCAACTAACTTTGAGAACATGAATCACCGTGACCTTCCGGCCCTGGAAGGTCATATTGGTGACCGTCTGCTCCTCCAAGAACCACCCGTGACCTAGGAAACAATATAACAATATTCTTGTGGATTTTTCTAGAAAATAGAAATTCGTCTGACGCTTGGTTTTACAAGAATATTAGGTGGTACCACGTTCTGTGGGTTGTTTTCTAGTGCATACGGCATGTGCCGACACAAAAATAAAAGATATTGTTTCTCAAATCATAAAACTTTAATTGTTTTATCACTTTTATATATAGCATACTAAAAAAAACCCACAAAAAATAACACTTTAAAAAAGTCTAAAATTGGCTAAAAATAACATTGTCATCACAGAATGTAAGCTTCTATTGTTGTCAGCAAACTTGTAAAAGTAGATGTATCCAACTATATTCTAAGCCTGATGCTTACCATTCATGACCTTTATGGCATCTGCCACTTTGCCCTCGGCCAGTAACTTTTCTATGTGAAGAATTTGTTTTTCTGTTGGCGATAAGGAAGTGATAATATCATTGTGAGCCGGCATGCGGTGCTCTTCCATCAGACCAAGGATCTGAAATTCAAAATCAGAAATAACACAGGTCATCTACATTTATCCTTTCTTTTTTTAATACAATGATAGATCATACTGACACTAGTTGAAATCATTCAAATGCATATAGTTCAGTCATGAAGGACCCAAGCTAGCTCATTTATAAACCATATTCTATTTTAAACTGTAAATATTATTGTTTTCACACATAACACTTTCATCAGTTTGCTTGTCACAAGAAGTCCACTTTTAATCTATAATTGTGTACATGTACAAAGTACTCACGAGGTAGGCTTTGGTCCACTTGTGATCGGACTTGAGCGAAAACACAAGCTTCATGGCCAGTGTCCCCAGACAGTTCAACACAACATCTGAAAAGATAAAAAACAAAAACATGTTGCGATCAAGACATAGGTACATGTATTGTTCACACAATTTGATGCTGACATAGTGATGTCTATATATATGTACATGATTAAAAGTCTGTCACACAAAATATAGTGATAACGATTGGGAAAAGCTTTCTACGAGCGTCGTTTTTTTAACTTATTTATTTGCTGATGTAAAAAGAAAATTTTGCAAGAAACCGTCCAGAATATAATCTTTTATAGTGTGGCAACATTCTAAAAAATGTGATGTGATTACTATGAGTAAAGATAAATTTCTAAATCTAATATAAATAATTCTTTTGGAGTAATTTGACTTCATTATAGTCTTTTGATAAGAAATAACTCTTAAGAAAAATATGCATCATATAAAACTTTAACTCATGCAAACAAATACAATGTGTAATGATACTCTGCAGGAATTGGCCTGTACTGCCTGGAAAATTGCAACCATTTAAAATAGAAGTAAAAAAATAGTTTTCAACAGTTTTCAACATTCGTTCAGCCGTAGATGTACCTACAAAAATAATGTTAAAATCAACAACCATCAATATAACCTTCCCAAAGAAGAACCACAAATCTGAACAGTAAATTTCCTGACGATCTTACCTGTTGGGGCGTGTTGAATTACATCAATACCTAGATGGAAAAAACATGAACACATGATGTATGTTCTGCACTAAATTGATAGCACAAAACACAAATCATTACTTATTTTTTATGACCTTACAATTTAATCATTGAATTATTCCCAAAATTGAAAAATTTCTTCATAACACAGAGAGCACAGTAATTGGTCGTTTGGTCGTCCGTGGCGACTCACGTTTTGTCCAAACTACCCACACTTCAAAATGAGTCATCCGTACGGACGACTCACGGTTCAGGGACGTGTGTGATCATCAATATTTGAAAGTAATTATTTGCTTTCTTTTCATTCACTTTTCAATCGTGGCGTAGCCATTTTGTTTATTTACAGTGCATCACATGACCGGTATTTGGAATACAAATCACACCAGCAATAAAAATAAAAAAGAGTATTTAAAATACAAAATATATGTTTTTATTAAAGATTTATATATCATGACAAAGCTGAATTTGTTGGTAACATGAATATGTATTTCATTTTAGAATCAAACCGTTATAACTGTCTACAAGTGTATCAAAAAATTGTGTTTTTCCGTTTTGTGGGGCAGCTGTAAAATGGCGCCTATGGTAAGCTGCAAACAAATGATGTGAAATGAAACTTCTTGATATACTCTTAAAATATTAAAGTAAGATTAACATAACTTGTCTGCGATGATTCCTCATACGGTTTTACATAAAGTTATCTAGTTTTATTTCAGAGGACACTGCTGTTATACCCCAAACAAATGCCTTTACGTCGAAGCTTTTGACAGCCAAAAATGTGAAATGATACGGCCGGTTTAGGCTGTTAGCTCTAGAGTCTGTATTGATATAATAAGTGTTGCTATTTATAGAATTTTCTTGTACGATAAATGTATGCAAAAACACATAAACACCCATATATTTTTCTGGACGACCCACAATATCACCCGGACCACCTACGTTTTGTGGTAGGTCGTCCAGACGGGCAAGCTAAGATTTAGAATTACTGTGCTCTCTGAAACACAAATACCGTTCTGAAAAAAGAACCTTTACGGGTTGTATTAAGAAAGAAACCACTTAGTTACCAAACTCTTACAGTCAACAAACAAACCATGATAAGTTTATATCTACAAGTTTCACGTTTTACCTCCACGACGTTGTCCATAAACATTATCTAGACAGAAAATGAATATTTGTTTAGTGATTTTGACCATAGAATTGACACGACCGGAGCTCAGGTTTGACGCCTACACAAAACCCAGGACACTTCAGAGTTAAATTATAAATAACAAAGCCAAAAACCAATACATACACAAAAAAAAACTACATGACAAACGTCCTGGTTCAGAATTTGGTGAGGAAGTTCTACTAGTGAGCAACCCTAACACTTATGGTCATGAATTGAACCCTCATCCTGCTCAAACATGAAAAAATTTCAACTCTCCTCAATAAGAGGGACTAGTGCGATACTTCACTTCGTAGTGTCCCAGTTAAGGCCTCAATTGTTACTCTTCAGCAGGACTAGTAACTTTTAAAAGGTACTTGTCCTCCCCAAAATTACTCGTCCAGTCAAGTTGTCACACGTGTTTTGGCTCAGCAGCTACTCATATGCAAGACGAGTGAATTGAATTCAGCAAGAGTTCTCCCCAATTTCTACTAGTCTAAACCATGGGTTCCAGCATCATGGGAGGGGTGTGTGGTATGTATACTACTATCATTTACAAACATCATACTATACACATTACTTCCATATATAGATAATAGTAGTAATGTGTACGGTATAGTGTTTGTAAATCATACCACACACACACACACCCTCCCATGATGCTGGCCCCACGGTCCAGACGAGCGGACTAGTGACTAGCTGTCAGCCTGTATCGACGCCAGCGCTTACCTCTGCGCACGATGAACTTGGTGTGCAGACTGAGGATCATGCGTCCGAAGGCGAGATTCACGTTGTCCACGTCGCGGGTCAGCTCAAGCACAAACCTGCAGCAAATGCGGGGCAGAGGTGAAGCAGACGCAAAACACGCACACTGAATCCTTTTCACAGCTTCAATGCCTATTCAACGAATGTATGCTTGTGTTGGTTTTCACTATTCAAAATCCTATTCAATGAAATAGCTACCAATAGAAACGTGGTATTGTCTTTGGCAAGAATTTCGCTCTTGTCTCAAGAGCTTCGTCAGGCCTAATGAAATCATCCCGTCTATTTCAAGTCGTCTATTTGTCTATGCTGTCACATGGTGGTCGTGTGACCAACTGACAGGATCTTTCATTAGGCCTGGACGAAGCTCTAGAGATAAGAGCGAAAGTCTTGCCTAAGACAGAATAACAGGTTTCTATAGGTTGCTATTTACTTGAATAGGATTTTGAATAATGAAAACAAATACAAACATACATTCGTTGAATATGCATTGAAGTTGTGATCTTGCCAAAAAAAACATACCACTTCGCTTTTCACTCCAGCTACATATACATCTGCATCTACTGGTTACTTGGGTAATAATTAACTACATGTTTATAACAATTAACCATTAATAAACAATCATGTATATAGTTTCCAAGAGCAGCTGAATTCAACTGTAAAAGCTCATTAACTTGATATTGCTTAGTTCAATTTTCTGTCATCCCCATAGAAGTAAATTCCCTACAATCACATAATATACTGAAGTCAGACGAGGACTTTATGTTTAGTGTGTGCAGTGCTCGCTAGTTGGTGCAGCACATTATTTCAGTTTGTTCGGTTGTCATAAGTAGTTTGTATTGTTATTGTTTATACTTTATACACTGTATTTACTAGTGTGTGATACTGAATCAAGCTACAGGCATATAATTTGTAAATGAAAATACTGTACAGAATGTGATGTAGGTTTTCATTTATAAGCATCAAGTAAAATGAACAGATGTCTGATCGGTGGGTTACCTCGAATACTGGTTATATTGAACTTTTTATTGTTCACCCTAAATATTTTAGATAACGAGCTTTTACTGTAGTTTCTCAGAGCAGATAGATTATAGTAAAAATTGAAGCGTTTCCAAACCTTTCATATATGTCATCATCAAACAGTGAGTTAGTCACGAGCCGAATGAAGTGGTCACTAAGTTCACTGTATTTCTTCTTCGTCAAAGCTTCCTGAAATCACAAAAGAACAATCAATTATTTTAACAATATCTCACTGTTTCACTGTCAATGTTGAAAAATTGTTATGAAAATAAAAATTTCCATTTTTTTACCACGATTTTAAAATTATATAGGCATTCCCGCAAAATTTTCTTTGTTTTTTGTTTATCAATTTTGCCTGGCATCATTTTCGTGCATGTGGATCTCTTTTACGCTGCCTACATGCAGTACTACAATGTCTACCCGTGGGGGGCCTATATCAGTTTTTTCTGGAACTTTCGTAAAACTGAGATTAGTGCCGATCAGACATAACACCAGTAAGTAAACAAACAAGCAATCATGAGCTTGTAAAATCTATTTTTAAACATAAAACGCAGTTCACAAGGCTTCACATTTGACAGCCGAAGGAAATTTGTGGCTACAATCTGATTGGTTGAAATCTTGAATAATCCTCCATGAATATCACCGCTTTTGGATGAGGGGTTATTTCAATAACTAGTGATTTAAATATATGACGATGGCCATGTGAATTTGACAAGCACATTTGACATTAAGTTACCCTGTCCTGATGCTGTTATCCTTGATCTACCAGTCTCATTTGGTAGCCAAAATAACTGTATATGGCACCAAAAAAAACCCCGAGTCAGATAGAAAGTGGCACCTCAATAGCTGCATTGCTTCAGGCTTTATACAAGGTCTGAATAGGGTTCTCACAAAAAAGATAAACAAATACAAAATTCCCTGACTGTTCCCTAACTCAATATCAATTTCCCTGACCAATTAGTGCAATCAAAAGAACAAAACGCTGACTTTTTTCAAGTATCATTAATAAACTCTACCACAGTGTAATGTTCCGACTGGCTTGACATACGCTTGTTAAATGTGGATATAGCATTATTGACAAAAAAGGATAATTTACATTAAACTAATAACAAAAAAATAGAAAATTGAAGAAATTGTCATAACCTTTTGGTAAATAAAAATAACCATTTTTGATCATCGCCCCATTCACACAAAATTCCCTGACTTTTCCCTAAATCTCATTTTTCCCTGACAGATTTTAAAATTCCCTGACCTTTCCCTGACCTTGAAAAAAAAAAATTTTCCCCTGATTTTTCCCTGACCGTGGGAACCCTGAAGGATTACCTTTAATAGTAGACATAAAGCGGCATTGATTTATGCTTTATACAAGGATTACCTTAAATACAGTAGAACCTCTCTATTTATTAGGACCACCTTTAGAACCAGCCTTCGGTGGTCTCAATAGCGATGTGATCTCTCTACAAAGGTTCATTCCGGTAGCTTTATGAAGATTTGGGACCGTAAAAAGTGGTCTTATTTTAGAGATGGTCTCAATGGAGAGGTGGTCTTAATTATAGGTTTTACTGTGGCTGCGGCTGCTACTCACCCTGACCCTGACGATGCAGCTCTGTGCGCTGCTGCGTGCTGACTGGTGGGTCTGGGGGCCGTACGACTCACGCGGCTTCTCTCGCTCCAGCGACCGCGGGGGGTTCCCGTGCTGCTGTTGAGGCCGTGGGGTGCCTGAGAGAGGCAGCAGTGTGAGGATCATGGGTTTTTCCCAGTTTGCTTGTGGATACAATTATATTCTTCTATCTCTCTCTCTCTCTTTTTCTATGGCAAGCAAGCTCCTACCACTATTCTGACATAGCTGAAGACAGGTTTTTCAACCCTAAGCTTCCATTTGACTATGTCAAGTGGCCACTTGAAGCTTAGGGTTGAAAAACCTGTCTTCAGCTATGTCAGAATAGTGGTAGGGAGCTTGCTTGCCATAGAAAATAGAGAGAGAGAAGAACATAATTGTAAGGATACCAACATATAGTGCATTTAATAATCGCACTGTTCGGGCATACGCACAATCCGTGACTTTTACGAGGAGAGGTCAATAAATTTCACGTCATATGTAAAATTCACGGATTGTGTGTATGGCCGGTTTTAGCGATTTGTGATCTATATGGTGTGCTTTTTTTTTTTTTTTCAATTTCAAATCTTTTTTGGCACGTTTTCTCCTGAGAAGTCATTTTGTTTATGACACTTCATCTCTCAGACACCAACAAAAAGCAGTTATTTTCAAACACCAGGTATTTACCGTTAAACAATTCACGTTATAACATGCATTTAATTTTTAGTCAAATTTTTTTTTTTTGTGAATTCCACTAATAAAACTCTTATCAAACATGAAAATAAACAGAAATTCAAATAAATTATGCAGCTAAAATTTATATTGAGAAAATTGTTTACTTTTATTAGCACTACGAGATTTCCTCTCCCGGGTAGGACCTGAGCTCTCTGAGCCCTTAGACACACTCGTCACAGGGACGAAGGCTGCACCGCGGGGGGCTGGAAAACACAGCAGTCATTACCTACTCTGAGTATCAGATGTCAAGATATGACCTCGGAAGCATAACTACTGCCAATTAAAAATGTGACCAATCACAGGCCTTTTAACCCCAGGATTGAAATTAGGTCAATCCGAGTATGGCCAAAGATTTGCAGACTCAGTTCGCACTTTTTCATGCTAAGCTTATAACACAAATCAGAGAACGTGTGACATTAAATAGTGATGGACAATAATATACGTTCATAGTCCATGTTCCATATAAAATCCAAAACAAAAATATGCATTACATAAAACTTCATGGCCTGAAAAATTGCAACGATTTAAAATGGAAGTAAAAAAAATCTTTTTTCAATACTCGTTTACTCATAGATGTACCTACAAAAATAATGTTCAAATCAAATTAACCTTCAATATAACATTCCCAAAGAAAAACCAGAAAATTAATTTCTTACCTTTCGGGGATTGATGAAATACATCAACAATACCTGGTATATCAGGTATGTTCTCCACTAAATTGATAGCACAAAACACACATCTTTACTTAGATTTTATAAGTTTACAATTTAATTATTGATTTATTCCCAAAATTGAAAATGTTCTTTCTAAGAAAAATACCGTTCCGAAAAATGAACCTTTTACGTGTTGTATTAACAAATAAACCAGCTACCTATGAAAAGCATGACACAACGTTAAATCAAGATTTAGGTCACATAGATTAATAAATTATGATAATCCATTCTCTGGTGAAACATTTTAGAGGTCAATTCAACATCTGATACTTAGTGTCATTACAATACATACAGTAGAAGCCTGTTCTTTCGAATCTGTATGGATAACTGTAGCATGCGAGAAGATGTTTTACATCACCCGAAAAAAACCTCACCTCGGGAAACAGAAAATTCAAGGTAAGCAATAGTAAGATAACGAGATTTTACTGTAAATAAGGATCTACATGGTTGAAAAAATTGTCAAATTTAGACAAGGTCCGACAGTTCGGATATTGTCGGACCACTTTTCCCCCAGATTGAGGTCATAACCAGGCCGCCTTAATAAAAGCAACAGTATAAGAAGCTACCGGTATGTAAAGTTGAATAAAACCATAATGCGTTAACAATATGTTTTCTCATTGACGTACTAAACTTCATGAATCAAGCAAGTTTAAAAGCATGAAATATTCCCCCAAACGTCACCAGAATCCGTTAAATTGATTCCATTTTAACAAAAAAATTCTCGCAGTGGGGGTGGGGGGAAGGTCTGCGCCCCTTCACGCTTGTGGCTCGCTATGCATGCTTCGGCCATTTGTCTGACCACGTTTGCAGGCAGTGCTACAGGCCTGAATTTATGAGGCGAGCCTTCAAATGAATACGTATTGACGTTGGATTTTTAAAACTGTCCAAATTTTGGTGTGTGATGGGTCTCGATCCTATTCCTGATTTCATTAACTAATAATATCTAACAATGAATAAATCGTTCATGTAGCAATGTTTTAATGGTAATGCAAGGTTTAATTTGTTTGTGACAACGTAATCATGGCAATAGTGTGGACGCAAAATTGCAATATTGTATTTCCCATACCTTTTACTGTTTTTTTTTCAGGCTTTGGCGCCTCCTCGGTGGCAAATGGCTTCGGCAGTTCTTTCTTCATGCCGGCCTCTATTCCACCTTGAAGGGATTGTATCGATTTTGAAATCAAATTCATTGAACCAAATATCAACAAAAACATTTAAAATCTAGTACAAAAGGTTCTTGGAGCTGCTCGTACCATTAAATATTAAAACAGAACAAATTATGAAGTCCAAAAGGTACGAAATTTTATTGAAATCACAAATTTTTGCATCTTCAATGCTTTATCAAGTGAAAAAATGTTGTTTGTTATAATGTTTGTTTATAATTTGTTCTGTTTTAATTCAAAATCTAGTATTTAATTCCTTTCAAATTGTGGAATCAACTTCCAATTTCTATATAACAGTCCAAGTGACACCAATTTAAATCGCAATTGACTATGAGAGCAAGTATTTGTGTGACTGCTGCCTCGTTACCTGAGGGTCCTGTGCCCTCCTGGTAGTACTGAGCATTTCTGGATGACCTTACTACGACGGCTACAGCTGGGGTAGCATCTACAAACACACCAACTTCTGCACAAATTGCTTTAATGTATGCAAATTCAGGTAGCCAAGAAAATAGTGCAAAAATGGTTACGATTTCCTTAGCAGAAGCACATGAATCCACACTTTTATTTGCATTTTAATTAGCATACTTCAATGATTGAAATCGCCTTGTCGGTGCATCCAACTTTTTCACAAATTTTCTATCTCATTTATTAACTTTTTCATATCGGGATGTCCCTTTAATGGACATTTTACGAGGGACTTTGTGCAGAATTGGGTGGAATACGCTACATGTTCAAAACATCTTTCAGTCAACAGGCTCGGTATTACAATAATGCATGGTTGCCAATTGACGCACTTAGAAATCTTATTTAATGTCTTGAAATCTCTTAAAAACTTCTAAAAATGATCCACGACAAATCTTCATAAAAATCTTTGTGGTACAGATATCATAAATGTAGATTCAGCGGAACTTAACATGTAAGAATCAACATCATATATTAATATTTTGAAACTTTCAGCTCCATTGGTAAATAATGTACCAACTATAGAAATTTCTAAAAAATAAAAAACTATTCATCCATACGTCAAAAGTCTTAATCAATGAACATACCACACTAACAAAATTCTAACGCTGCAAAAATCTTTAAAAAAAAACAGAAATCCTTAAAGATTCACATCTATGATAATATGATACGTAAAAAGACGTACATGATATAGAGCTATAAAACTCACTCTCTTCTTTGCACCGTCTCTCGGTCTTCTCGTGAGGGACAATCACTATGGGAGCAGCAACATCACCACGCATATCTCCACGCTTGTCCCCCTGGAAATATACTTTGAACTTGACATATTGTTCGACATTTTTTACATACGCCTCTCGCCTCTGCTAAAGTCACCATTCAGTCATACGACTTGTGTATTCACTAGGACGCTAGCTGCAAGTGAATCAGATATCATTTTTAATCATTTCAACCACAGTCATTAGCATGTGTTTGTGGACATAAGCAGTTTAATTAAGCACTGGAAAATTACTACATTGAACATATAAAAAAGGTAATTAAAAAAATTAAACAAGTTATCATATCTATGCAAAAGGCATGTTTAGAAGTGTACAACGAATGATCCTGGTACTTTGATTTTAACACAAGTCTGCATTTGAACATTTGCCATTTCAAGTTAGCTTTTCTTTACAAAGCTATTATCTTAATTGTTTGACCTCATGTACTTGCTTACCTATAAAGAACTTTAATATAACTAAATTAAAGCCAAAGCTGATTGTAGGATAAAGATATTGCAGGTTTCAGGGCTGCCAACCCCCTTTCATGGATTTCTGTATTCAAAATGGTCCAAATTAGTATTTTAGAGGTCCAAATTAGTATTCCGAGACAAAATTCATTAATTTACTATTTTTCACTTATAATTTCATGAAATAAGGTCAAACGTAATGTAAAAAGCAATAAGTTGTATATTCTAATGTTTAAAAATTGTAATTCCACTGCTGGCATTATGTTCTTTGCTTACAAAATGTTGAAGTAAAATCGTCCAATCTTTGTCCAGATTAATATTGAATAGACCAAACATCTACATATCCACTTTAAAAGTCTCACAAATGGCCTCTTTTATCAGTATCACAGACAACCTCTCGCATCTTATATCAAAGCTCACCACTTTGTTTAGTTTAAATGTAAATGCAGAGTTCAATCTGGCGTTGAGAAAATATGGGGGAAATCGCCCCCTCTCTCTAAAAAGGGGGATTTTCTGAGGCGATTTTTTTAGTGCTGCCTTTTGAATTGTCATGTCATCCGATTTTATCGCCCATGTGAGTGTTTCATTGCTGGCCAGTTTTAGTATGACCACAACTTAAATAAACGTTATTTCTTATATCATATACATTATTTTACTATCCATGACTTTAGCAGCTCCATGCTTCTTTATATCGCCGTATTTTCTCAATTAGTTTATTGCATTCGGAAAATTGTTTTGTAACATTTCAAGCGGTAAAATACGCCATGTTCAGCCATACACATACAGCACTATTCGTTGCGACATGTTTGTTTTTAAAAGGAGCGATCCAATTGGTTTACTTTCGATGACAGCATCCTCTTCGACCAATGAGAAAACGCATCACACGATGATAAAACACTTCATATCGTTGTAGCGGTGCTAGGTTTGTAAAAGTAAATTTGTTTGCCGAAAAAATACTCTATTTATTTATTTGGCAGCCCTGAGGTTTGGACAAAACAGCCACATGTATAATAGGGGTTTGAGCGATGATGGACTTGCTTAAAATGTAAATTGTACTAAAATTTCTTTGTATCTGGTACAAAGCACTTGGTCTCATTTTGTTTCTGAATTTTCTTTTATGCTGTGTGATATCACAATAGTAATGTTTTTGTTCGATTTTTGCTATACAATTGTTTAATTTTTATTTTTTATCTTAATGTTTTCGAACCATGTAGGTTCCTTGTCAAAAAAACAACAAACGTTAATATAAAAATTCAAAATTAAGCAACTGTATAACAAAAATCAAACAAAAAACATTACTATTGTGATATCACACAGCATAAAAGAAAATTCAGAAAAAAAATGATTGTAACTTGAACACAGACAAGTTGTTTTACAAATGCTAATTAGCATCTATTCTTAATTATATTATTAATCTTATAACAAACTTTATTTCAAACCACCTGTTATTAACATTTTGAAACATATGTGCACTTAAAAAACTAAACAAATAATGTCTCAATGAGCTTTCTTTTCAAGAACAATCATTAGATATTTGTGTGATTAGAATTTTAAGGTTACTTTAGAATGAAAATTGCTATAAAACTAAAACAATTCATCACAATATTTTGGACTAGAAAATTGCATTGAAACATCAGAAATTGTGAATGAAAATAAAATTATACTAGTACTGGAACAAGAACATGCAAACATTAACGGATAACTAGAGCAGGATTCACTACCTGAACCTCAACTGAATCTGAATCGCTTATGATCTCTCCTTCTTCTGTTTCTTTATCTAATAATGTCTTCTGTAAATTATACAAAACATACCAATCTTCTGATGTTGACAAATAATATGGCAGGGTAACTGATGAAAGTTTTGATACTTAATAAATCAAAATTTAATTAAAAATTAATAATAATAAAAAAATAAAAAATAAAATAAAAATTATTCAGTAAGATGTATTCATGAAATAAAAATATATATCTATTCAACTTACTCATTCATAAATAAACATTTACTTGTATGCTTTATCATTACCATGTGAGAAAAATAAAATGACAAATTTTGAATGGAAAGAAACTTTTGATTTTTTCAAAACTCATTATCATTCATTTCATGTGAAATGATCCTCTTCAGAAACAGACATTTAAATCATGATATTAACTCTGAATTTCTGAATTCTTTAAACAATGATAAAAAAGATGGCAACCTATTAAAGGAATGGACTTATTCTTTAGCATTACCTTCACTCTAACTTTCTTCTCTTTTTTGTGCTGTGCTTTCCTCACTACATCAATCAGTGGAACTGTTTGGCTCACGCTATCATTTTTGCTGCTATCGACAGAGTCAGCTGTGATTCCTCTGTCCAAATACTCCTTCAATTGAAGCATCTCCTTCAATTTTTCTGCCTCTACTTTATTGACATCGGAGGAGTAACCTTCCTCACAAGATGGGGTTTCTTTAGTTTGATCTTCTTTCGTTTCTTCTGGCTTCGTACTCGGTGCTGTTTTTTCATCCTTTTCAACTTTCCTAGTTTTTTTCCATTCGTTTATACTGATCTTTTTCTTCAACTGACATTCCTCCTGAATAGAAAGTTTTGTTGGAATGCATATTCAGAAAGAAAGAACACTCATTCCAGCTACATGCATATAAACTTCACCATGGATGTAATATCTTGCTATCTATAATTACCAATCCATGCATACAAAACAACACTTTTACTCAACTTTACATGTACACAAAATAAGAACAACATTTAGAATGGCATAATTAATTGAGGTTACCCAAAATTTACAATAAATGAAAAAAATTAACATTAATAATTGTTCTAGACAAAAACACAACGCACGACTACATCAAAACAAGTGAAATTGAAATTAAGCTTTAATTAAATACCTTCGTAGGTTCTTGTGTAGATCCCCCGACGGGAGTAACTGTAGCAATCGGTGAAATTATTTCGTTGATCGTCTGCAAGCAAAACACATAAACGTTATGAAAGATGTTTCGCATGCACAACATGTTAGATATATAAACTAGAAAACTATTCTGTATAGGGAATAAAATGTGCCAACTAATGAAACTAACAAAAAGTGTGAAATTTTATTATCAACACTCACCACCACTGTATTGTCAGCACTAGAAATATCCATGATCTCCATTGGAGGGACCGACTCAGCATTGCAGACGCCTTTTGTTCTGTAAACAAAAAACAACGAATAAAAACATTCACTTCTTTATGAAAACAATGCACATATTCGAGTTGATAGATTGTTGTTGGACATACAGAATTAAAAAGTGCAATGTAAACTTGTGATGTAAGTTACATAGAACAATGGATAAATTTCTTACTGATCTTGGGCATTAATCAGTGTAGAATACGATACCAACAAATGGGATTTTGGAAGTAAATTTAGATGTAAATACCATTTCTAATTTTTTATATTGTGGTTAAAAAGAATAGTTTTAATTCATAGGAGTGTTAAAAATCAAGTAAACCAGAACATCTTCACTATTTCTTACATCGGGGTTTTTTCTGGCACTTTTTTCTTGGCAGATTTTATGGGCGTAGGCTCCTGGGATACAATGCTGTCCTGAAAGCCGATGAATGAGCCATCGTTTTTTATGGTTGACCACTCCATGCTGTCCCCATGACACGGAGCGATCGATATCGGGGTCGACACCTGGAAAACATTAAAATTCCCCAAACCGTTAATTGTTAATATCACCACCGGCACACACAATAATAACAGACACTTGGGCACTACGCAGTACTTTGTGTACTTTGTCTCATATTTAATATAACACACTCTTCTATCTGCATGCTGTCGTAATGTAATCTAAACAAAACATGCACTTCAGACTTCAACATTCTTCAGTGTTTCCGAAGAGGACATTGGTGGTCGAAACGTAAAATTATTGTACATGGTATATTCAGATTGCATAAAAACAGCAGGTAGAAAGACGTGTTTGTTATGGTTTACATTAGACTACTTCAAGTAGAAAAGCTCACTTGTGCTTTGCTTGTCCTCACCTCATTCAGAGGTAACTGCTGCTGCTGCTGCTGCTGCTGCTGCTGCTGCTGCTGCTGCTGCTGCTGCTGCTGCTTCTGTTGTTGTTGCTGCTCCTGTTGTTGTTGCTGCTCCTGTTGTTGTTCCTGCAGCTGCAGCAGCTGCTGTTGCTGCTGCTGCTGCTGCTGCTTGTGGTATGTGGCTATGACTTGAGCCACATACTTCACAGGTGGCATTGGAATCCTGGCAGAAAAACACACCGTGTTAGATTGATTTTCTATTAATTTAAATCAATATTTTATTATCGAAGCTGATTAAAAAGTATATTTCAATCCGTCAACAAAAAGAAGAGAGGAAGCATTGTGTATCGGAATTCTGATTTGTACAATAAAAAGATGAAAAAAGATGTAAATGTGATTTGCACTTAGTTGATATATAGCATAATGCAAACGGAAAGTAATAGAATCATAATGGACTCCAAGTACAGGTAAACACAGGTGTGTGGGTGATAAAATGAGAAAGTATGGTAAAAGAAATGTCATTTAAATTTTCTATTTCTGCACTGAATAAGGCTAATTTTCAAAATTGACATAACTTGAAAGTGCAAATGATTTGATATGACTGTGTCAGACTTTCACATTTAACTTGCTCTACATGCTAATTCATATGAACAGGTGGAAACTACAACTAAAATACAAAATTAGGTAGGTTATGAATTTGTGTGATAGTTTACTATTAGAATTTTATCCTTAGAACTAATAGATGGGACATAATTGTGATGTTCAGTTTGATTCCATGTTTACAGGAGTCTTCAAAACAACAAAAGTTTAAAAAATGTACCAAGCAAAATGTCATAATTTTGTCATTATCTTTTCTTCTAGATGGGCCATGGTTCTACAGAGGGTCAACATTGCACGAATATTTGCAGCGCTACTCTTTTCCAGCCTTGCTACAACTCTGATTTACACGCTTTTGGCGACGCCCCTCCCCGTTTACATCCTGGATAAGTTAAACCTGCGACCGTTTTTTCTGCCACACATTCTGTGTGAAAACTGCAACAACTTCACGTACAGTTACATCATTGCCAACAAGCACGCATGCGAGCAACAGGAAGTGTATCTTCTCATCGTGGTCGCGTCATTTCACGCTAACATCGCCGGTCGCAAAGCGATTCGGCGCACATGGGGAGGAAACATGACCTACCAAGGCTACAACATCAAAACGCTGTTTTTCTTCGGCACTCATTCCGATAAGAATTTCCATCGCCTGCTCGAAACCGAGCAGCAGAAGTACGGAGACATCGTGCAAGCGGATTTCGAGGATCATTATCGATTCTTGACCAACAAAACTATGATGTCTTTGAAATGGATGACCGACTTCTGCCCGCAAGCGAAATTCGTGCTCAAAACCGACGACGATGCATTCAACGTTCCACAGAGGTTTGTCGACTATCTACTTCACATCCAAACTGACCACTTCGTCGGAGGCTACTGCTTCACCATCATGCCAGACCGGTGGGACGGATCTAAGTTCTATGTGCCTTACTCGCTCTACCCGGATCAGTACTACCCGACCTACTGCTCGGGTCCCGGCTACATCCTCTCGCAGACAGCCGTGTGGGACATTGTGCGCGTGGCTCCCGACGTGTCGTTTCTGCCCTCCGAGGACGTGTTTGTATCCGGGATGGTGCGCGTCGCCGCACACATTCAGTACACGCAAATCGAGGGCGTGGTGATGAGCCGCGACCTCATGACCAAGTGCGCGCTCGCTACGTGGGCGAAAAACAGCCACAACATTGTGCCCGAGCAACAGGTGGCGCTGTGGGAGGGGCGCGTCGTGGCCGCAAACAAGGACGACTGTGCGGGACGCAACGGGGTCGTTATGGTCATCATCGGCGTGTTTTTGCTCTGCTGGTGCAGACATTTACGGACGCTGATTCGCTTGTCGAATCAATACAAAGTGCAACATCAACAACAAAAGGATGGATGTCCGTAACAGATGTGATTTGAGTGATTGGTTGTTGTCTGGTTGTGACTTTTAACTGCTGTTTAAGAATACTCATTCGTCAAGGAGACCCAAGTATGATTGTGGCATTTTGATAACATCAATAATATTTTTCATAAAAACACAGTTGTCTTTTGTATTTCTTTATATATATATTGAAAATATTGACTATACTTGCAATATAATTGCAATCACCGCGTCATCACTTAAAACTCTTGTCAAAAATATTTCATAACTACATCAAATGCATCATAATTAGATCAAACATATGTCCAATCAAACGTAGAGGAAACAACTCAAATCACACAGAACAAAATAATCTTATATTCTTTAATTTTGATGAACAGAATAAATAAATAAAACAAACTCACCTGTCAAAAATGCCCCCCATTCCGGTCGGCCCGAAAAAGCTCCCAATCATGGACTTGACATGGTCATAGACTCCAGCCGCCCTGAGGGAACAAAACATGATAACATGGTGTAACAGTTACTACCATCGCTATGGGAACAGGGTTTGACATAAGGACTGGTAAGGCAGAAGACATCAAGTCTACTAAGTTTAGACCGACTCAAAATCAGGTAGCCTGACGCTCACGTGTTGTTAAAAAATGCATAATGTTTCCTTCTGTTGCCCTTTAAAGGGAAGTGCATAATTCAATACATTGACATAATATCATAATTCTCTGTGTTTGTTAAAATAAAGATGATGATTCAAACAATTGTTGGACACCAGCATTTTTTTTTAATAATACATAATGGAACTGCCAAAACCAGGTAGACGACAGGTCTGCCTACTGGCAAAAGCTGGTAGACCGGCCAGTTTTCAGGTAGACCAGGGCTACAGGTCTACCACTTATGTCGAACCCTGGGGAATGGCTCGAAACTTGTACAATACAACCTCTTTTAACTGGACAAGTTGGAAGGATGTATGGACATTCTGATAATCAAATTATACTGATAATGGAAGGAACCATAGACGATAAGAGAAGATTTTCATAAAATACTGTTTTTAATAGCTCATCCATCTATTTGGTTTGAAGTTTTATATCGTAGACCAATATTCTTATGATGATATGTTTAAAAATAATTTTTTAGCCTGTGCATTAGCCATACAGCTATATTTTGCGATACTATTATCTAAAACACGTTCTTTGGTTCGTCCATATGTGACCAAAACAAAGGGCATTCCCCAGGGAATCCCCCAAAAATGCTGATGCCTTGTGGTTCAATAATCGGCTAATAGTTTGAGTTCATGTCCGATCTGCCCATCCGAAAAATGAGAACATACCCAAGGGGCCGGATAAGGAAATAATCTGGATGAAACATACACAGATAAAATTATATATATATGATATACTGTGTGGAAACAATTGTAAAGTGAAAAGTCTTTATATGGATGAGTGATTAAAAAAGCCATTACACTTACATTCATATATTGTGGCCACTTGAAATGTCATTATGATGATATGACCAGTTATAATTTACTGTTAGCAACTTTATTTCAATTATTTAGGTGCTTTGTGTTCGACTCAACATACATACAACATACATACAACCATCCAAACAGCCATGGGCTTTAGGGCTGACAAATATGAATCTGAGGCAGAGTTTTACATGGCTGTATAACTAGGGACATTTTAATGGGCTACATTTTTGATATGGTCCAAAGGGGGGGGGGGGCTTTTACATGGGGATGGGCCTTGGACAGTTGCATACAGTTTATCATTGTGTAATGCCAGACATTCAAGAGTTTTGCACAGAGATGATTTTAGGAAATTAAGATAATTCAAATAAAGTTGGGCCATCTGTCAGAGTTAGGGCTGGTCATATCATCATAATGACCTTCAAGTGGGGGTCCGGGGCATGCCCCCGGAAAAAATTTTGGGAAAGTAAGCAAAATTAGGCTATTTCGGGCATATTTGGAATGAGATTGAGCAATCCACTGGTACAATTATTCTTTTTCTAAAACAACAAAAACAAAATAGTTATTAAAACATCTGTCTCATCCTTGAGCTTGACAACATCAACATCCATAGCAATATGCTGTACACGAGTGAACGAGTTTGTTCATTAATTTCCTGGTTTTCCTTGGTTTGGAAAAAATTAACTTAATATATAGATCATCAGACATAACCTAGATTATCACAATGGACATTTTACCAGGATCCTGTACTGGCCAGATCAATTCTGGTTATCTCTAGCTCAGCTTTTATTCATTTGATTATATCTTATATCATTTAAATTTTCAAGGCTGTCAAATATATGCACGTTACCAGTAAAACACAGTTGCCAACAATACATATGCGATCATTAGTGACACCTAAGCAAATACAGCAATGACAAAGCTCCTAAAGCAGATTATTTAAAATCATGCATGTGTTTTTGGTGCATGTTGTGTCAAAAGCTATAAACTGATATTTTACAGTGTGCCGCTCAAAATTAATCATATGGCGCCCCGTCAGACTAAATTGATGGACGCAGTAAATAAAAAATTGCACATGTCAGAAAAGGTAATTGAAAATAAAGTACAGTAAATTATAACTGGTCATATCATCATAATGACATTTCAAGTGGCCACAATATATGAATGTAAGTGTGATGGCTTTTTTAATCACTCATCCATATAAAGACTTTTCACTTTACAATTGTTTCCACACAGTATATCATATATATATAATTTATTAAAACATATAGTGGCATTAGAGCCTCATGTAAATATTTGAACAGACCAGTGATATTGACTGTGTTGGTTAATAAATGTTGTTTCCAATATCAAATTATCATACATGTATTAGAACCTAAAAAGGACATAAATATTTGCAGAGATACATCACTTGCATATTGAAAAGGCAGTCAATTTATTGAGAACTTACTGGCGATTGACCTCCGATGTTGTGAATGTCCGAGAGACTGTCATATCCATATCCTCAAGAGGCACAATTTCCTCCTCCACCTCTTCATTTTGGATACAAAACTTAATAGTTTTTATATCCAAAGGTTCTTCATTCTGAAATTTTTGTATTTCATAAGCTATAAACTGATAAATTTTACATGAATGCAAAATTACTCCGTTCATATAAACAAACAGCCATTCAGTGGATAAGATAAAGCGCTGTCATATATTGCTATCAGCAGTACCGTCATTCTTGCGTCGTGTGTACAATGATAAGTATTATAAATGCGAATGTGGAATATCTAATACATAGGATGATACCAGAATTTTAGACAGCCGAACGGAAATCCGTGAAAGAACGTTAATTCCGATAATGTGATTTCGCACAGCATCGAAATTTTTACATAATGTAATGTATTTGACACCAACATCAAAATAGAGTATCCATATATCTTCAGTGTATCAATGTGAAATGTTTAAAACCACATTATCGGAATTAGCGTTCGTTCATTGTTTTCTGTTCGGCAGTCTACTGTTAGAAAAAATGCCTGACTATGCACAATTAGTCAATCCATAATTTTACAAACAAGTTGGAAGATCAAAATGGGTAAAATTAGCAAACAACGTACGTTTTTGAAGCTGAATACGGGCTCCTCTGTCTGCATGATTGACAGAGGAGTGACCGGGTTGGAGGACGCTTGTGACTTGGGAGTGGTCAGTGGAGTGGTCAGCGGAGTGGACGTGGTCAGCGGAGGTGGTGCCGGCGGGTCTAGCTTCACCTAGTGCAAATGTAAATGTGCCTATTCATAATGTCGTCGTGCTCTAGCAACTTTATATGTACACCAGGTCATTGGCAGCATCCTTGTCACACTATATCATTCTAAACTCTCCGGGGAGCATCCAGTATATCGCTGCTACCGTAGCGCAGACGTGCTTGTCACTCACATTAGCGTTCACTCGCCTGACCTGTAGCTATTTCACATGTAGGTACCACGGTGCAGTGTGCAACCTGTTAGAGGTAAGTTTGCTCAACACCCAACACCAGATCCGACCGGGAATCAATCCCACGACCTTCTTGTCACGAATCCAACTCCCTATTGACCACGAAAGCTATTGCAGTTAATATAAACAGAAAAACATTATCTATCAGGTCAACTATGCAAGACTAAAAATCATTATCTAAACTGAAAAATGGATTCCACCAGAAAGCAAATTAACAAAAACAAAAAACAAAAATTGTTTCATTTGTATTCACATATTTTTATAAAATAATTATGAAGCTAACAAAAGCATGCGTGCAATATGTGAGTTACCTTTTTTGATTGAAGTTCTGACAGCGGAGGGATCGGGTTGGAGGACGCTTGTGACTTGGGAGTGGTCAGTGGAGTGGTCAGCGGAGTGGACGTGGTCAGCGCAGGTGGTGCCGGCAGGTCTAGCTTCACCTAGTGCAAATGTAAATGTGCTTATTCATAGTTTTGTCATGCTCTTGTGAATTTATCAGAGATGTGAACCCGACAGCGTTGAAAATCTTAATCAGAGCCATGAAAAATCTTAATTTTCAAGCAAAAATCTTAATAAAAAATATAAAAAATCTTAATAAAATCTTAATATTTTTCTACTTATAATAAACAATAATAAGGGAAATACTATGGTATATTTACTAGTATTGTAAACTACTCTGGGGTGAAATGAAAAAAAAGTGATGATTGGAAAAAAATATCTAGATATCACGGAAATCAATTAAAAAAGATCACCAAAATCCGACAAGAATTGATAAAGTAGTTAATATTTAGATTAAACAAGCATTTGCCATTTACCCCTCTGACAGAGACTGTCACAGGCGTCATCATATAAGTCCATCATATGGCATTTTGAAGCAGTGTCATTGTGATTAAAAATAGATACCTTTATGTGAAACCCTATTAGGAATGATAGTAGATTATATATTTTACTGTTACTTTAATATTCTAAGCATATTAAAAGAAGTTTCAACAGATTGACATCTTATTCCTACCCCAGTAGCCATTTTGGAAATGTGCACCTGCTGCACATACTAGTTCCCTAGGCAACATGCATTTATCCCAACGCAAATACAGCAGTGTGCAAACACGTTTTCTCGCACTAGATAAATTACCTTCATGAACCAGTTTGTTTCTTACAAATAAAGATTGCGTTATGAATGCTTAAATGGCGCCGATCAAGCTGTATTTTAAGTAACTGTCCATATTTCTCTGACACTAGTAAAATCCCGTAATAAACACATGTCCCGGACGTAATGAATTTTCAGAGGTCAAAAATGGTAAAAATACGGGAAAAAAACGCAAGTTCACATCTCTGCTTTATGTGTACACCAGGTCATTGGCAGCATCCTTGTCACACTATCCTTCTCAACTCTCCGGGGAGCATGCAGTATATCGCGGCTACCGTAGTGCAGATGTGCTTATCACACACTGAGCAGTGTATAACCTGTTAGAGGTAAGTTTGCTCAACACCCACCATCAGACCCGACTGGGAATCGAACCCACAACCTTCTGGTCACGAATCTAACTCCCTATCAGCCACGGAAGTTATTGCAGTTAATAAAAACAGAAGATCATTATCTATCAGGTCAAGTATGCAAGACTAAAAATCATTATCTAAACTGAATCAAAGGAGTGAGACTCCTGAAAAGCCGAGCTTGAGAATTCCTGGATGCATTGTGACTTTATTTATGCATAAGCAAACGACTGTCCCGATGGATCCATTCCTCAAGTCGCAATGCATTGAGCTGGTCGCTAATGAAAAACGGTTGTGGTGGGGCATTAATTTTGATCGGCTACAATGTAATTGGCGTTTCCCCAGCTCATTAACATCGGCGATTGTCAGCTGCTTCAGTTTCAAAACAAAAACTAATTGTTTCATTTGTATTCACATATTTTTATAAAATAATTATGAGGCGAACAAAAGCATTCGTGCAATATGTGAGTTACCTTTTTTGATTGAAGTTCTGACAGCGGAGTGACCGGGTCAGAGGACGCTTGTGACTTGGGAGTGGTCAGTGGAGTGGTCAGTGGGGTGGACGTGGTCAGCGGAGGTGGTGCCGGCGGGTCTAGCTTCACCTGGTGCAAATGTAAATGTGCTTATTCATAGTTTCGTCGTGCTCTAGCGACTTTATATGTACACCAGGTCATTGGCTGCATCCTTGTCACACTATATCATTCTAAATTCCCCGGGGAGCAGGCAAGTCTAAAAATCATGATCTAAACTGAAAAATGGATTCCACCAGAAAGCAAATTAACAAAAAAACAAAAATTTGCATTCACATATATTTATAAATTAATTATGAAGCGAACAAAAGCATGTGTGCAATATGTGAGTTACCTTTTTTGATTTAAGTTCTTTGGTATCCATAGATTTTCGTTTCTCTGATTTCACTGCTTGAGCTTGTTGAGGAGCATTCTGTCCAATCTTTGATTCACGTGGACCAGGAGATTCTATTATTCCTGAATCACTGCTCGATCGTGGAGATTTTCTTTCAAGTTGTAGCGCTTGTTCTCTTTTTGTGACCAATTTCTTAGGTTGAATTGGCTTAATACTGGCAGTTGAGTCAGACATTTTGTGTTTCTTTCCCGTAGAACGCTCCACCGCCTCTATCTCAATTTTTCGTTTGAAAACTGGCGTGGACGGATTAGAAGTTACCAACTTATCCTCTGCAACCTTTAAAGCAGACTCGACCGTTTCACTAAATGCCTTCAACTTATCATCATCTTGTGTGCTGTCATTACTACACGACTTGTTTGATTCATCTCTAGACGGAGGCTTTTTTGCAGTAATTTTAGATTTTACACTAATTACAGATGATGGAGATTTACCAGCTTGAGTGGCAGACTTGGTTGGCAGATGAGTTTTACTAAATACCTTCAACTTATCATCATCTTGTGTGCTGTCGTTACCACACGACTTGTTTGATTCATCTGTAGATGGGTGCTTTTTTGCAGTAATTTTAGATTTTACACTAACTACAGATGACGGAGATTTACCAGCTTGATTGGCAGGCGAGTTTGTCACGACTATCCTCTCATCCTGTACAGTATTTTTACAAACGATCTTCCGAGGAGGAGACTTTGAGTAGGCGGAGTCTGTTCTATTTACAGAGCGTGAACCTTCATTTTCTGCTGACTCATTAAACTTTTTATCTTGAGTTTTTGGGGTCACGGGCGCATCTTGTTTTTCTTTCGCCACTGTTTGGTCCGCACTTTCTTCTTTTCTCGCTGTGGCGTTCAGCGGATCAGTTACCATGGTTATCAGGTCATTGTTCTGCTGCTGTTCTTTGTTGCTGTTTTTCTCGACTTCTGCTGCAATTTTCTCTTTTTTCAGCGCAATACTTAACCTTCTCTTCAAAACAACAATACTTTTCTCTGCTATTTTCATTTTTTTCTCGGTACCGTCATCATCATCCTTTACTATATAATATCCTAAAAATTCAATATATATCATGATTTATTCAATTTATATCATAGCTAATTTAGTACTAGGACCACATCAACATTTTCTAGAAGTAAACATCCGGCATGACATTAAATTAATGATTATTTTGATTGATAACAAGTATGAATGTTATACAAAGGGCACAGTCTACCGGACTAATATTAATATAGGAAACTCACCCCGATTTAAAAGTTCTAGCAGATCTTTTGAATTTGATGGCACAGCACACCTAGAAATAATTATGTAGTTACTTATTCATTCATGAATTTTTGAAAATCAGTGATAATTATCATACGTTTTACATTTATTTTAAAGTAACTTCTATAAGAAAAAGACACACAAAGTTTAACATAAAATTTTTAATACCAGTAAAAAAGTTACATTTATTTTATAATTTTCAGGTGGTTAATTTTTTCCTTTTTTTGCCAGGTTCGGAATCTAATTTTCTTTGCCTAAGGGCTCTAATGTTGCCCATTCGGACCAGGTTAAGGATATTACTAAGATAATAGATTTGAATGCATGCAAAACTACAATTATAAAAACATTAAATGAAGTGGGTAAGGAATAAAAAATTACCTGCGCATTTTCTTCAATGCAGAAGTATTTAGAGGAGAAGCCAGCTTTTCTGCTTCATTACTGCTTAGGTTCTGTTTAGGTTCAACAGTTGATGTGTTCATAAGCGAGTCATGTGAGTCAATGTGTGTTGATGTGTTACACGGTTGTTTCACAGGCTCTGGCTTTGCTGGTTTATCATCTCCAATTCTTGGTGTTGGATGGTTTGAGTTTGTTTTTTCACCACTCAACTTCAACGGTTGTTTCACAGGCTCTGACTTTGCTGGTTTATCATCTCCAATTTTTGGTGTTGGATGGTTTGAGTTTGTTTTTTCACCACTCAACTTCAACGGTTGTTTCACAGGCTCTGGCTTTGCTGGTTTATTATCTCCAATTTTTGGTGTTGGATGGTGTGAGTTTGTTTTTTCACCACCTATCAACTTCAGCGGTTGTTTCACAGGCTCTGGCTTTGCTGGTTTATCATCTCCAATTCTTGGTGTTGGATGGTTTGAGTTTGTTTTTTCACCACTCAACTTCAACGGTTGTTTCACAGGCTCTGGCTTTGCTGGTTTATCATCTCCAATTCTTGGTGTTGGATGGTTTGAGTTTGTTTTTTCACCACTCAACTTCAACGGTTGTTTCACAGGCTCTGGCTTTGCTGGTTTATCATCTCCAATTCTTGGTGTTGGATGGTTTGAGTTTGTTTTTTCACCACTCAACTTCAACGTTTGTTTCACAGGCTCTAACTTTGCTGGTTTATCATCTCCAATTTTTGGTGTTGGATGGTTTGAGTTTGTTTTTTCACCACTCATATTCAACGGTTGTTTCAAAGGCTCTGGCTTTGCCGGTTTATCATCTCCAATTTTTGGTGTTGGATGGTTTGAGTTTGTTTTTTCACCACTCAACTTCAGCGGTTGTTTCACAGGCTCTGGCTTTGCTGGTTTATCATCTCGCATTTTTGGTGTTGGATGGTTTGAGTTTGTTTTTTCACCACTCAACGTCAACGGTTGTTTCACAGGCTCTGGCTTTGCTGGTTTATCATCTCCAATTTTTGGTGTTAGATGGTTTGAGTTTGTTTTTTCACCACTCAACTTCAACGGTTGTTTCACAGGCTCTGGCTTTGCTGGTTTATCATCTCCAATTTTTGGTGTTGGATGGTTTGAGTTTGTTTTTTCACCACTCAACTTCAACGGTTGTTTCACAGGCTCTGGCTTTGCTGGTTTATCATCTCCAATTTTTGGTGTTAGATGGTTTGAGTTTGTTTTTTCACCACTCAACTTCAACGGTTGTTTCACAGGCTCTGGCTTTGCTGGTTTATCATCTCCAATTCTTGGTGTTGGATGGTTTGAGTTTGTTTTTTCACCACTCAACTTCAACGGTTGTTTCACAGGCTCTGACTTTGCTGGTTTATCACCTCCAATTTTTGGTGTTGGATGGTTTGAGTTTGTTTTTTCACCACTCAACTTCAACGGTTGTTTCACAGGCTCTGGCTTTGCTGGTTTATCATCTTCAATTTTTGGTGTTGGATGGTTTGAGTTTGTTTTTTCACCACTCAACTTCAACGGTTGTTTCACAGCCTCTGGCTTTGCTGGTTTATCATCTCCAATTTTTGGTGTTGGATGGTTTGAGTTTGTTTTTTCACCACTCGACTCCTGGCCAAACACATCTGAGATTTTCTTCATCGCAGGACTCATATTCTCCGACATGGTGAAACTTTTCTCTGAACCTTCCCCTGTTTGAATGTTAGAAATATATTTCAATAGTAGGGTTGGATATCGAGCCAATGACATACGATCGATTATCAGTTGCCATATATCGATAGTACTATCGATAGTACTATCGGTAGTTGCGGGAAAATCAAATAAAGCTGTAAATTATATTCACTTTGTTGTTTTTATCATAGACATCCCGGGAAGTGTCACTGGGTGTCAAGCACACGGACTAGTCAATCGGAACGTATGTGATAGTACCACACAGTGCATTCTTTAAGATTTGGCATATCTTCAATTATTTGCACTATTTTCATGCTGTACTGTCATATAGTAATGTATTTGTCGTATAAATGCGTGGTATGATATTTATTTCTAAATATTTCAATCGCGGCCATTCTAGATACGGGTATTATCGCCCGCATGTTAGTTTGTAAAGATGCCGTGGTGTGGCGCTGCTGACGTCGGTATGTCAACAAGAAAAAATGGCGCGACTTGATCGTGGTCAAACACAAATACATAGAGTAAAATTTCATAAAATATGAACACATTTTAATGTTTTTTATTACTTTTAATTGTTTTGTATACGCCGTAGCGCGGCGCTGCGTTGCACGTCGTCGTTATGTAAACAAGTATTGGTGAGATGCACGTGTTGTTTGAAAAACTATCGATATGAGATTTTTAACTATCGAGTAGTTATATTGGGGCTAGTAGACGATGCATATAGTCGATATTACTATCGATCGATCCATCACTATTCAATAGCGCTGCACATGTACATCTGTATCTGTATTGCATATACTACTAATAATAATAATCAAAATCAAAATGGTTTTTACCATTTCTTATATTCTAATTTCACCTTTAAAGTTGAAACTAAGCGATACATGATGGACAAACATAATAATGACTTACCTTTCTTCTTCCAACCTCGTTTAGCCGGTCCAGCTGGTACTGGGGATGGACTGGACGCCAGTCTTCTCTTCAACTTTACCACCTTACTGTTGCTTCCACCGGTGCTGGATGATGTATCCAGTTCTTTGCCCTTGAAACCAATCAAAGACAAAAGTCAACAATAAAACACAGTTTCAAAATCAGAAAAGCAGGGACTTCCTCAATTATCAATTTCTTCAATTCAGCCGGTCCAAATCATCCATCTTAATGGGATAGAGAAATGAAATAAACATTATATGTTGATTTAACCCTTTACCCCTCAAAACGGCCTAAACCGGCCTTGGGCCCTCTCCCTCAAATCGGCCTAAACCGACTGGCTGATTTCACGTGTTTGGGTGTTAAAAGCTTCGTTATACAAGTCATTCATTTGCAGAGTTCAATCTGGCTTTGCTAAAATAGGGGTGAAATCCCCCCCTCTCTCTGAAAAAGGGGGGGATTTTTCAGAGATAGGGGGGGGGATTTTTTTATTTGCTTTCCAACTGACAATTAATATTATTCAAATATTTTTTGCTCATCAAAAATTTCTTTACAATAACATTTTATATTTTGATCAAGATAATTGGCCTTTGGGTATATTGTTATAATGTATCCATTATACAAGAGTGATCATTTTACCCCTGCGTCCCGCGTCTGAGACGCATATATTTTTCTAGGGATGCATCAAAATGTTTACAGTGCGTTTCTCGGACGCATCAGATTTTTTAATAATTTTATTGTGTTTTCCCTCCATCATGCGTGACGCCATATTGTAAACAAATGTGAATATTAAACGCGCCTCGTGATTGGCGCATTCATTCCATGAACACGCAACTACGAAGCCTCTGATTACCTGCTGATATAGTAAAACACAGCGTGTTCAGCCACGTTATAAATGAATGAGAGAGCTATTCGTTGCAACGGTGTGTGTTTGTCAATATGGCAATATGGCAGCGCGCATGAGATGAATATTTTCAAACATTAGTTTTTATTTTTTCAAGTATATTCTTCGCGCTTTGATGTAAAATTATAGCGCGAATAGTTATAATGCAGCCCCCCTTGAGAAATGAAAGTTGCGTCTGGGAGGATTATTATGCGGGAATGCGCAATCGCGCATACCAGATTGAACTCTGGTTTGGGGCATAGCAGCGGTGCCACCGTGATTAAAACTAGATAACTATATGTAAAACCGTATGGGGAATCGTCGTGTATAATTTATTTTAATGTTTAGCTTTTATTTTAAGAGAATATACAAAAGTTCCATTTCATAGAATTAATTTGCACTTACACGGGCGCCATGTTTGCGCATATCGCACGAAATGGAAAAACCTCAATGTCTGATCGCGTTGTAGACACACTCACAATGGTCAATCGTGATGAGAAATACATATTCATGTTTCTAACAGCTTAAGCTTTATTATAACAGGGTTAGCACACTCCCAAATACTTATTTTTCCAGGGTTTTTCAGGGGTATTTTGACATAAAACGCGTCATTTTTCCAGGGGTTTGAGCTAATTTTCCAGGGTAGTTATCTTCAATAATAATTAAATTGTGGTACTTCTTGAATTAAAAAAAATATATAGACGAGTGTACACCCTTTACGGTCACTTGAAAAAATAGGTTTTTATTCATATAATCTTACCGAAGGTAGTAACTTAACTTTGGTAAGATTATATGAATAAAAAACTTATTTTTTTCAAGTGATTGTGACACCCTTCCTGTACAGATACAATTTAGAGTGATCTATCCAAAGACGATCTCTACATAGCATATGCATATGCACGGTTTATTTGTTGACACTGACTGCATACTTTGACAATATTTTGAATATTCTAATGACATCTGGTCAGTGTTAGCTACACTGGGATAAAATTGAATAAATTTCTATTTTTTTCTTTAAATTTGAAAAAATTCTACGTCTCATGGGAATCATTTAAAAAAAAGATCACCAAAATCCGACAAAGATTGACAAAGTTATTAACATTTATTTGTCTGTTTGTGGGGTATAAATTCGGACACGATTTTCCCATTTACCCATGTTAAACGTGATTCAAAATCTGTCCAATTTCCCGTGGTAAAAAAGCTGATGCTGCAGACCCACAAAATCGGAGATGCCTTTTTTAAATTGACAATGTGTTTGATTTTCTGACCATCCGGCGACAACTATGAAAATTTCATACACATCCGCCTACTCAACACATATATACTATATTTTCTGAATTTTACTGCAATTCTTTCTGAGGTTGCCCTGGTGCCGTGGTGGGCCCGTGTTTATGTCTAATTCACTGACACCAGCCCATTAGAATTTGCTTTCATTTTCGCTCACATTTTCATACGTTTTTGTCTTTCAAACTACATAAACTTCACCCATCTTATTGTCAAAAAATAGTATACTTTACCTGCATCTGTTCTTCATCACCGAAAAACACAGACACATCCTCAATTCATAATAATTAAAACAATTGCTTAACATTTCTGAGAAATATCTGAAACCAGGTCTGACACCAAAGCGCCGGTGGAGGTGCCACTTCGACTGGTGGAATAGAAAACGAAACTGGTGTATAACTAATTTATGGCGCCAAACAGAATTCGCCTCCTAGGCGGTGCATACGTCTTTTTATAGGAAGCCGTTCAAATAGAGTTCGCCACATATTGCACAATAGTATCAGTAGGTGCCGGTGGTGGCGCTTTGTTTGCGAGGTGCAGTAGAAAATGAAAGCGGTGCATATAAATCACTTTGGCAAATCGAGTTTGATACATAAACACAGGAAATGACACGGGATTTTATTATTTTTTGTTCAATTTACTCTTTTTCAAAGACTTTCCCGGGACATGGTCAAATTCCCGGGGTATTCCCGGGTCATATTTGCTGAAAATCAAATTCCCGGTTTTCCCGGGGGCGTGCGAACCCTGTATAATATAGAAATGAGTTCCAAAAACACCCGATAAATATTTTTAATTATTTTCTAAATCACTGTGATTTATTTATTCAAAACTACGCTGCAAATACGGGTATTTACCGCAGTCCTAATCGATCCGATAATGGCCATTGGAAATGTGTTGATTTGTTTCAAAACATTTGTGAAATTGGGACTGGGGTAAGCCAAAATGGCTGCTTTGTATTTTGATGAAAAGATGGTTGAAATACGAGCATTTTTAAGGAAATTGTGGTAGTTTAAAGTTGGCAATGCAGCTCTGACAAATGGAAAGATTTTATACGCGCTACGCTGCAAATATTTGCGAGGATACAAGGGCTGTCGTTTAATAAAACGTGAGGGGTAATGGGTTAAAGACCATAGAACTTCGTTTTCATTAAGACCTCCAAAAACTGAACAAGTTAAATCAAATACCTTTGTATCTACAACTTCTTTTGATGGCTCAATGACATGGGGCTCTTTATCAGTGGTTGTTTTAACAACCTTCACTTGTGCAGATTGAGCAGTGTTTTCATCCTTATTAGCTTCCTTGACCTGTTTCTCCTGGGCTTGATCTCCTCCACTTGATCTCCTAAATATTATTTGTTTTTTAATCTGGGAAGCTGATATCACGGGACCAAGCAAAACATCCTCATTCCCAGATAGGTCAGGCACTTCACTTGACAGGTCATGGTCTTTAGACTGTGGTAAACTCTCTTTGGCTGTACTTGATTCACTTAATTTGACTATTTTTTCTTGTTCTTTATCATTTATTTCCTGAGCTTTTTTCGATTGCCTTTTTTCTAATTGCTTTTGTGACATAACCTTTTTGCCCTTTTGAGGTTTTTTGTCTTTTGACAGAGTGTCATTTGCACTGTTAGGTTTACTGGCGTCTGCACCAGCCTTGGGAGATATCTGTCTTTTGTCATCCTCACCAAGTTTGATGGAAAAGTTTTCAAACTTCGTCTCTGTGCTAGCACTTGATGGCTCAGCCACTTTAATGTTCTTATTTTCGTCTTTTTTCGACACAGCATGTATGGCACCAAGTAGCTCAGAGTCAATTTGAGGTTTCTTACACACAGCCGCCACCACTGTAGGTGAGTCCGAACCCGTATGATCCGAATTCTGCTTGCTTAAACTCAACACAAATTTATCCAACACTGGTTGAATAGAGCTGGAACTCGCCTTTAATTTCGAGGAGTTACCAGTTGCCACAGAGACAATCGCTGGGTTTTCGCCACCGATCTTTTCCCAGGCGTCTCGCGCACTCACCACCGGCAGCTTCGTGCTGGCTTCTTCACTTGCGCCAATCATTTATTTAAGCAGGTGAGAAACACTCTGCAGGTTTAATGCCCTCTTATCACTCTGAGCATTTTGCTTCTCACAAACCACATCCTTTTCATCACTCTTTGAGGTATTGGAATCTTTTTCACCCAATTTATCCTGTGAATTTGCGCTGGGAGACATGATAGGCGAGCGAAGCGACTGATCACTTGCGCTTTTAGTGTTCTCCTTCGTATTACTCTTCCTCACATATTTTTTAGGTATCACATCTGCGTACGTAAGCGGCCTACCTTTTGCAATTGCCGGCTTTACACTATTGCTTGACGTGGACATTTTACGCTCTGGCATTTTCATATCCACATCTTTCTTATTGGCTGCACTGCTGACTTTTGCTCTGACGTCATCACTAGATTTTACATTATTGTCCGCAGCCTGACTGCTGCTGAGGATGTCCGACTGGGCGGTGTCGTCCAAATCGCTGGTTTGGGGCTGCGAGGAGGAGGAAGAGGTCCACTCGTTCACAGCCTACAATATGCAGACAACGCAACATTAATACAGTGTTTAGAGGCCCCACGGGCCCCAGCATCATGTAAGAGAAGTGTGACATGTGGTCTATTATGAGTTACTGACACAATACACATTATTACTATTATATATGGTGTGTATGGTAGTGTTTGTAAATCATAAAAGTACCAGTTTTGGAAATAGCTCCCCGCCCCTCCGCCCGGGGCAAGTAACTTTTATGCAGGGCAAGTAACTTTTAGAGTTGCTTGCCCTGATGTCAAGACAGCTTTTTGCTATTGATTTTCAACATTCAAATCAGCATTGTGTTCAAAACTAACTATTAGTTAGCAAAGCTTATTGACTGACACACTATTGTCAGTTTAATTTTTTTTATGTTTTGTTTAATTATCAACATAGCAAATGTGATACATTTCATATGAAATGGCACAAATTGCACACAACACCATACAATTTCATATTGTTTGTCAAGAGGATGCCCTCTCACCCTTTTTGCAAAATACCATTAGGGCAAGTTACTTTCATTCATGATGTCAGACAACTTTTCAATGTGAATTTTCAACACTGGTAGTACACATACCACACACGATTCCCATGATGCTGTGGTCCATGTTTAGAGGTATAAATGTAAATGTGGTGGTTTACAGTCGTGATCTAAGTAGTTTGCTCTCATGACTTTAGATTTTACACCAGGTCATCGGCCCACTTATTGATCAATTGATCATTTCTCACATACTTTCAAGTATGTAGGTGGTAAAAATATCATCGATCCTGAAAGAATCTCAAATAGGTATATTCTACAGTAAATTACTTAATTCAAATTATCCAAGTGGTAAAGATATCAAAGAATTATTAATGAATGTAAATTTGGAAAATGTATTCGATAAGATCACTGCACACCCATTTCGTGCATTTTCTAATGTTTAAAGATCAAGTCGCGGGGTCGAAACTTTCTAAAATGTTACATATGCAGAGATGTGAACCTGTCACCGCAAAAAAATCTTAATCAGAGGCATCAAAAATCTCAATTTTTAGACAAAAATCTTAATAAAAACTGACAAAAATCTTCATAAAATCTTAATGTTTTTTTCTCCATATAATAAGCTATATCTAACAATAATGATAATTTAGTACACCCGTACAATCTTAGTATAGTAAGTAGTGTTGGGAATCAGTTGGAATTTGACAAATGATCATCACTTAAAATCAGTTGGCCCAAGTGACCGATCATCGGAGTTAATCGTTTCATACGATATTTATATGTAATCACCCATTTGAATGTGGCCCGCATGTCGTAGGAGCTCTAGTTAATCGAGCCCTGAATCGTTTGGTACAAACGACCGATCACCGATTATAGTCGATCATCGTCCCAACACTAATAGTAAGGAAATAAATAACATAAATTACTGATATTGTAATTCTTTTTTAATTACCCCTTACCAGGGCCAAAGGGATCAGGGGTAGGCTAGGAGTAGGCATGGACAGTGAAGGAAGGGGTGCAACACCTCAGCCTCCATGTCTGACACTGTAATCCTTGAAATCTTTTAGACCCTGTTCATTGGTTTATTGTAATTATGAATATATCCACCCCAAATCTGCCAATACAGAAATAATAGATCTCATTCTTCAACATCTTGCATCAGGTTGTCAAAACTAAAGCAGAAGATTTTGAAAATTACACTTTTGAAGTCTGGTACACAATGTGGTGAAATTGAATGGATCGAATAGTCATAGAGTATTATAAATCACATGTCCGTGGTACACATGCCTTTCAATATTGCTGGTAATACCCGATTATGTTATAAAATGAAATAATTCAAGTTTAAAAGACTTTAAAGCAGACACCATATTAGTTTTTATGCAAGTGCAGTGGTTTGGCACCCGACTCTACTTATATTTATCGCAATGCACAAACAATATCGTGAGAACGCATTTTCAATACACTACATCTAATTGCTGGCGTGATTCAGCCAAAAGCACTTTCGTTTCATGAAATCGAGGTTGCTATGAACAGCAAAACTGGGTCAATGCTGTCAGTGGCTGCAGACACCATTTTACAATGAAAAGTGTATTTTTGTGAAACTCGGAATCCTGTAATAAAGCTACAGCCCGGACGTAATAATTTTTTGGACCTCAAAAAACGTAATATTACGGGTTTTTCCTGTAAGTTCACATCTCTGCATATGCACAATCTACATGTATCAAGTAACCGAATGCGATATATAATACTGACCACCAGTTCATGGTATTCATATATATTGCTAATTAATTTGGGAATTTTTCTGTTACTCACAATGTCAACAAAAACACGAGCAAAAATGCCCTAGAAAAATTTGTGATGTAATGAATTAAGTCTCGATCATTCACGCCTGTTGTGGCGTTAGCCTAATATGTATGAAACAAAGAGCGTGATTGAACGAGGCTAGCGTGTAATAAATTATGATAATATTCGCACATGCACACCTATTACAACAGCCCCATAAAACCAGTGAAGTTCGATGACCGTTTGTATAATAATGCTGAGCGTATTACCATATACATTAAATATGTCTAAAGCGCATTTGAACGACGATTCCAGTGGTATGGCGCAAAAAAAAAGCCGGTAGGTGTTATGTGCATGCGCAATCCACGGCGTGCTTGGTCGCCATTTTGGTATTCGTTTTTTTTTTTTGCGAGTAACTTAGTTAATATCGAAGCTAGAAAAGAATTAAACACACTACTGAAATCCTCGTTAAAATCCACTTCCGATTTATGTGATGGACGTGGCAGTTCAACAAAACCATAGTATTTATTTCGTAACATACTTTCAACAACGTCATATGGTTTCTGAGAACAGCAACAAGTGCAGGTGCATTTAGACTTTCAAAAGTTCGGTACTGTTTAAGAATGTCGTTTTTTATACAAAGATTTGTGCGGGAGATACCATTGTTCTTGTAAAACTGACATCACAAATATGACCTCTTTAAGCAGTTCTACGCAAGCTCTTTGAAGGTAAGATGATTTTTCTATTAAAATGTCTTTTTTCTCGTTTAATATTAGAATACTTTTAATAAAAGTTATTGCACAATGTTCACGAAATGCATGATATTGAACTGCCAAAAGTGACAGCTGACCTTCATATTTGATCTTTAAACAATCGTAACACAGCTATTAATGAACCAACAATAGTGTTTGAGGTGTCAAAATGAAGCTACTTACTTATATTATCGCATGATAAACACAATTGTTATGATTCATTAAAATTATGTGATCTATGGTACAATTTGTTGCATGCACACCCGTTTCATGTGTGGCGATAATAGGGGATTTGAACACAGGGCTCTACGTTAAGGATTGTCCCGTTGTCCTGGACAACCATTTTTAAAATCAGGACAACCAAACGTTGGAGGGTGGTTATCCTATGGGACAACCAATTTCAAATTTCAAAATAAAAGTAATGCAAGATGTGCATTTCAAACCCCTGTGTCACCTGAATTGAATAGAGAATTTTTTTCAGTTCCAAACATATAAAGTAACATTTGCATTTTCATATCTTTCCAAAATTATCTGTGACATTCTAGGTAGTTTGAAAACTTTCAGCACTCATATGCAGGGCTGCCAACCCCCTCTCGAGGATTTCTGTACTCCCAATGTCCCAAATTAGTATTTTAGGGGTCCAAATTAGTATTCCGAGGGAAAATTCATTATTTGCCATTATTTAACTTTTTATAGCAGGAAATAAGGTACAATGTACACTACAAACACTGACTTGATTAATTTTAATGTATAGAGTATAATTCAACTTCATTAAAGTACCCCAATGGGGCTCAGCCCGGAGCCCGGCATGGGGTGGAGGTGCGAAACCGGGGTCATCTAGCCCCCCAAAACCTGCGAGAACATACTTGTGTGTAATACTTCTATTTTATGCTGGTGTAAATAGATTGAAATTGAAGCAATATATCATTTCATGGAGTCGTGTATGCAGTGATGCAGCCAGGTTTAAATGCACTGGGGCCAATTGGCCCATGAGATTTATAAAAAAGGGCCAACTAAAATTTTGCCTGGGCCAGAGCAAGCGACGAAGACATTCAATGTATTATATTAAAAGTAATGTATATATTTTTGTCGAATGAATATATTTTGCAATATTAAAAAATACCAATATATATAATATTAATAAAATATATAAAATTAAATATAAAAAAAATAATAAAAATAATAAAATTAATAAAATTATAGAAATAATCTACAATGAGACGTCTTTTCATGGTTAAAAGATTGGATTCACAAAAAAAATAGATAGAACAAATGCTAGCACGCTATCGGTGACATACCAAAAATACACAACGCGAACGCCTACTACTGCAGAAGCATTTACCAAACAGAGATCGATTCCCGATTATGAAACACAACTGATTGCGTTGTGAAAGACTCCTAGAAAGGCGGCACAGTGAAATAAAACGACAATAACGTATGTAACTTTATCTGCGTAGTATGCATGTCCGTGGTAAACAAAACAAATGCATTTCAGAAGTCGATTTTGATAATAAAAACCCGCAAACAGGTCATAAAAACGCGCCAGTTTTTTTCTTTTTGCGCAAGTCTTGGCCCTCTACATTTCTAAATCAGCGCCAAACCTCTATATTTCGCGGGAATCCCCCGATCCCGCGTCCTAGCTGCATCACTGTGTATGTGTGACGCTAGAGATAGAGGTACAAATGTTAATCTGTCATTCATATAGACTTTATAGACGTATGTTGAGGTGCTGCCGACCGCATCTAGTACACTGCTCAGGGAGTTTGTATGCACAGTCAACTTGTATGTTCCATCTTAAATGGATTAAACTACTTTATTCATCACAGATCATGTGCAAAAATGCATTCCAGTAAAAGATTGTTTACCCAACATTATTTAGATTCGTTGTATGTAAGTAATATATGAAGTAATATATGCCAGGGATCCATGTAGCACCATCATCACGTGTTGCTTCAGTTTGTCTTACCACACAATAGAAAAATCAACCAAAATTTTAGTCCAAATGCAATCCAAAATTTATTGTTAACTAGTTTTCAAACACGCAGGTTCCATTTCAAACATCATCACGGTCTCTAGTATTTGACAAATTAGCAAATGATGCACTTGCATTTTTAACTGTATACGATAACAATATGCAGCGTATGTTTTATATGCTGTCATATTTTATTTTTCATTATAAACAATTATATTGTGCTTTAGAACCTGCATATATACGTAGTTATTATGTATTTCTACCTGTAAACTTTCCCGGCCGTGTTACCTTTAATTATATTATCGCTCATCTATATAGTTTGCCACATGTCCGCTAGAGGCGCTGCGTGCGCTAACTCGATTCGATATGATGTATGTAAAACTGGCAATAGCTGTTTACCATGCACCAATCAATCGAGTAGGCCTACATTTTTTGCGTGAGCAATAACGTAAGTAAATTCATTATACAGAAAAATCATTCCACTTCTGTATTTATCCTCATAACCACTGAAATCCGTACTAAAAATGGTACAGATTCGTACTCCCGTATTCAGACCCTCAAATTCGTACGAATACGGCCACATCCGTACTACTTGGCAGCCCTGCATATCTTATATATTAATATCCACTCCATGAGGAGTGGGCGTGTCGCGCATGGTTGTTTTTTTATTCTGAGGCAAATCTGTGCCTTTGGGCCTCTTGGCGCCGATTCCCTGTTGTTGGCCCGCTAAAAAGCTTATTTTGAACTTCTAAGGTATTTTTTGAGAGAATTCTATGCTATTTCCAAGTGCAAATATATAGTGGATATTTTTTTTTTTTTTAGGAGATAGATTTCAAAATTTAGAATTTTTGGGTGAAAGTAGTTGGAACAGCGGGGCGGCGATTGATGTAACAGCCTACGAAAAAAAGTCTACAAAATTCGCCACCGTAAGCTGTTTTAAGTAAGTTTTTATTGCCGTTTGCTAAAAACTGCTTTTAACCAAACTCTATTTGGAAACTAAATATACCTTTGTTCCTAACTTTTTATGCTCTTTCTATTGGTGTATAAAGATAAATGCATTGGTGTGCATTTAAAAATCATGTTTTAAAAAATGTATGCGCAACTTTGAAAGTCTAATCCTGAATGTCCTAGGCAATCAACAATACATCATACCCCTCTCAGCAGTAATTGCTTGCGTAGTCTCTATCGACAGCCGCCTGCTGACTCTGTTCGCTTCACTCAGTTCACCGTAGTAAAGGAATGTGATAGAGACTACGGGTTAGCGCCTCCCGCCATATTGAATAATTTCTAAATACAGGATATGGACATGCTGCATATTTTCCGATTTTTCTGCTTATAAAATAGAATAAATCATTGCAAAATAAATGCCGGTGTGACCATGAAAAGTTGGAGAAGCAAGGAGGACAGTTTGGACTTTGCACGTGTAGTTAGAACCTGTTTGTGATCGTGACATTGATTAGAAAGCTATTCCATGGACCATGGTCCATGGTCTGCAAAACTTCATACCGCTGTAAATTCTGGGAATATAACTCACACATACTGGAATTGACAGATCAACAGCAAGGATACATACCCAGGATCAAACATCCGAACTATACAGGACTTTATTCAGAGAGACTCATTGAAAAGTTTGGCAAATCTCTGTTAAAAGCTAATATTACGACGTTCACGTTCCTTCTGTCTATCCATAGCTAATATGCGGGTTTTCAATCGCTTCAAAAAAATTCATCTTGGTTGTCATGTCCAGATCTAATGAATGGGAATATTGACGAAAATGAAGTCTACACAATTTCACAAATAACTGTACTACTCTGAGACTGATGGACTAGATCTGGGATAAACCTGTGACCGTGTGTAACTGTAATTGTTGACATGATTGACGTGGAAAAACATGGGACTATGCATTAAAACGTATCCCGTCAGATTGGAATGGCTTATTTGCATGTATGTATTTTGCAAATAATTTGGAGTTGTTTTTTGTGGGAATGTTTTTGCACTGTTTGGGCCGATGGAGACTATCTACCACAGGCCATAAATTAATTTTGGTGCATTAATTCATTTTGGTAATTTGTTAATGTTTGTCTTTTGTTTATAATATTTATTATTTAAGGGTACTGTCAGTGTTTTAAAAAGGGGCCCTTAAAATATTCTATTTTTTGAAATGTTAGCTTTTTAATATTTTGTTCTGACTAACCAATATTCACTAAGTAACAGCAGGGCCTCAAGTGAAAAAGTTGGCTCACAACATGGTTGTGAAAAAGGGGAAAATATTCTATTTTCAGCTTTTTAACCTTATACTTCAAGAACAACATGTTTTGAAATGAACCCATCTTCAATAGTTTTCCCATTACAACGCATTTTGTAAAGACCAAGCTGGAGTGAAAAACAATGACTCATTCTTTTGCAGGCTTATAAAAGTTATATGGGCTAAAAATTCAAATTTTTACATTTTCAATGTTTTGTATGCTATAAATGATAAAAGAACAACATCTTTTTAAAATGAACCTTTTATCATCAATAGTTTTTCTTATATGATACATTTTGTAGACAGCAACTAATGTCAATTTATATTGATTGGCCATGTTTAAAGCCCATTTTCTCAAAACTAAGTTTGCATAGTGGATGAATTTTCTGTACTACTTTCAATCTGTACTACTATTACCATGCTCAAGCAAAAAACACGGTCGTGGTGAGGTGCCATTTTGTTCAACATGTTAAAAAACTGTTTTTTTCTGCTATTAAAAAAAATATATATTTGGAAACACAGTACACTTTTGTTCTTATTTTTTTAAATATTTATAAAATGTATTCTCATGTTGGGATGCATTATTGTTAATTTTCTGCTATGAATTTCTCGAATTACCACTTAAATGAATAAATATGACACATAAATTAGTCTCCGTAGGAGACGGGTCAGCTAGTGGTATAGTATTTTATTTACAAAAATTCATTAAAATACTCAAATTTTCAGTCCTACAAATATTATGGGGCTTTTGTTTGAAGGTTGGAGGAGTTTCTAAAATAAATTGTGTGAAAATATTACAACATAACTTGAGCTTTTTAGATGACAAAATTTTGAACCGTACAATAGATATGAGGATAAAAATCGACTTGCATATTTAATGAATGCGATTAAATTTTTTATTTTGTATAAAGTTTGTTCACAAGAAAAGATTTATTATGTGTACAAATAATTTTGTTTGTTTTTTCTTAACATTATGATTGATATAATAATAAAATAAGCTATATAATCTATAAGGAGGCTATATCTGTATAGCATAAAACTCAGCGCAAAAATAAAGACAACCTCATGGTAAGTTAGGACAACCAAAAATTGGATGCTGGTTGTCCTGTGGGCAACCTCTTGCCAGAGCCGTAAAGCCCTGGAACATGTTTATTTACATTAGATAACCATAGAAATTTTATTTTTTCACTTTGGCACCGGGAAAGCAATAATTTTTAAAGTAGTAATATTGTGTGGTAATTGTTTGGCAGCCTAATAATTTCAATTAAATAACACACGAACTGGGTGTGCAGTGTTCTATATGTTACTTAGAAAAACACAGAAAAATCTCCTCCCAGAGTCAGGTCAATTTATCACTGCCATTATATACAACTGCATACTTATGTGGACAATTTTATGAGAAAAGCCAAATGTGTTCACCAAATAGAGATGACCACTATCAGGAAGAAATTCGTGGCCAGTGCCAAGCCCGACTAAGCTCCTAACAGCCAAGGGCCACTGAGCTATCTTTAATGCTGAATTCTGCACTTTATAGCTTTTACTATTTGGAATATTTGAAGAAAAAATAGCATTACCTGTGAAGACAGAAACTTGTTGAGCAAATATCCATCATTTATGTCTGGAAGATCAACCGCAGCACCAGGTTTTTCATCAATTTCTTCCTCTTCTTCCTCTCCTGACTCGATAGCTTCACTTGACTGTGATTAAGAAAAGCAAACAAACATCCTATGTGTTAAAATAGTGATCAGTGATATGGTTTAATGACCGAACATCATCAAAAACCATTTTATAACATGTGATATGTAAGTAAGTAATTGTGATATACATGTGGTCTCAAAGTTCTCAAATTGAAATAAAAAAACATTTGTGTCACAAAACCACTGAATGTGACTTGAGCCCAAATATATTAATCAGTGATTTTCAATGTGCAAATAATTGGCTACACTCAAATCATACTGAATATCCATGTTTCTTCGTATAAACAACTAAATCATTTGAAACGACTCTTAATCAATCATGAATAGAAAATTAAAAAATTAAACATAATGACCTCTGCTATTCAAGGAAATTTCCAGAACTTACCGTAAATCTTCTATTAAATGCCAGGTGGCTATTGACTTCTATTGGGAGGGGGAAGCATTTATTAGAGGTGGGCATTTAATGGAGGTAGGCAGTTATTAACGCAGGTAAAACAGTGTTCTTGTTTCAAATGATACATGATTTTTAGGAGCTTTACACAATGCATTCTTTGTTATAATGTGTTATAAAATCAATACAGACTCACACAATGATCATAAAATGCTTTTATTATTAGAGGTAGTGTGGGCATTTATTAGAGGTGGGCCTTAAAAAGAATATCTGCAAGCTCAGGGGGGGCATTTAATAGAGGTACTACGGGTATCAGAGGTAGAGCATTATTTAAATAGAAGATTTACGGTAAGCTGCATCTTCACCAATTCGGGATCCTGACCAGGACCCCTTCACTGCAGCGATAAGAAAAGTGTGTGTAGATTCTACAGTGCTGCCCCTGGCGGGATTTTATACAGTAACCAATCAACGAGCTCCGTCAGTTTTCTCGCGGAAAACAATAAACACGTGTTCATGCATATATTCATGAGAACTGATAATACATGCATAAATTTGAGCGGACGTTAAAGAAAAGCTAAAATATATTTGATACTCATATTTTTCTCAGACACTCATCAGTTTAATATCAACCGATGTAGAAATGCATTCTACAGTGGAACACTTGGATGATGGAACTGGGATGAAAAGATTTCTAATTTTTTTTTTCATTTGAAAAAATTCTATGTCTCATGGGAATCATTTTTAAAAAAAAGATCACCAAAATCCGACAAGAATTGACAAAGTTATTAACATTTCCTTTGTCTGTTTTTGGTGTATAAATTCAGACAAGATTTTCCCATTTACCCATATTATTAAACACGATTCAAAATCTGCTAAATTTTCCGTAGTAAAAAAGCTGATGCTGCTGATCCACAAAATCGGCTTTTATGTTAATTAGGGAGTTTTCATTGTTGCATGCCTCAAGACCAAGACGAACCCTCCACTACCTTGCATCATTCTTTGGCCTATGTCCCCTTGACACGAATAGATTAAACTAACAAAGTATATCTCATATGAAAGAGCAGAAAATAAGGATTATTTTGATATATGCTAATCCAGATCTTCATAAAAATTCCCATTCCAAATCATGCCATCAAAACTTTGGTCGGAAATTTGACAGGGAAGGCTTTCCATATATGGGAGTTTGCGAAAGTGATCAACAAGCCCCGGATGTTATTTACATATGCAAATAAACATGTAACACCTTATTTCATTCATTTCGGCGAACAAAGCCTTTTCAAAAGACCAATTCAGGAATCTTATTTCGACAAAAAACAGGCGATGTTTAAAATTTTAAATCTCGTTAAGTAGGTATTGTTTATTATTGACACTTCATACTTTGATTAACAACCATTTTAGCTACAATTTGACATATAACACATAATTTATTCATTTCAAACAAAACCAGTCAAAGGATTTAGTTCAAAATCAGCAATTTTCTCAGTTGTCTACGGCTGTTAAAATCTACGCCAGCGTAGCTACTATTAGGACCACCGACGGGACTGGCCTCAAGTAGTCCTAATAGAGAGGTGGTCTCTATATAGACGTTCACCATATTTGACAGATCAATTTTCTTATGTACATATTCTAGTATGTAATAGCAATGAATGAAATGTACTACATTGTAGTTGGATTCGTTGTGATTAATACATGTATATGTTATTATTAGAGTGTAAGATTGCAAAGAACATTTATATTTATATCTTTTTTCATGTGTCATATATGAAGTGACAGCTCTTTACGTTTTGTTTTACACATTTTGATTACAATAAAAGTCCCCAACAACGGAGCAGTGTTCAATGGAAAATACTAGCAGCGGAAGGAATTGCTATGCATTAACATTTTCCCTTATATAGATAAGTAATATTTGGAGTGATCAACGGAATGTCATTAGCAACGGACAACGGAAGGCATTCTAGACTAAAAACAATGGAATTTCTTTGTTCTGTGAGCCATTTTTCTCACAAGCGCACGTGGTTTCTTTATGTCATAACAAAGACGTAAACAATCTAACCGGCCAATCACAGTGCATTCCGATATGAGACTCGGACTCAGTTGTAGCAGGTGCCCGGTGATATTTAAATCACACCCTGTATTATGCGCATGCGTCTGTATACCGGAAAATCCATATCGGAAAAAAACCAAAGGCAAAATTAAATAGTAATCTAAGACTATGGACGATATACCAACGAAAATCTTTGTTAGAAGATGCTAACATAATAAATATTCGTGTATCACAGAAGTGCTATCAATAAACGGAGAATGCATTCGTTGTATCAAGCAGGATTCCGTAAGTAAGCTCATGACTGAGCGATAATGGATGCCGATGTGGGGATATAACCTCTTACAGCAATCAAACAATTCACTAACTACATGTAAAAGCAAACACAACCTTAAGACTTAGTATAGTTCCTAACTAGAATGGGAGTCTACAGGAAATATTACTTAATCAACTATCACTGACCTTTGATGACATCTCTTTGTTTTGAAAAATATCCTAAAATGTACGCAAATCACTTTGTCACTCTTCTTGAATTTATTCATTGTGTTGGTATAGACATAGTGTTTCGCCAACCGGAGTTGGCGAAACTGTCAATGAAGGTAAAATATAGTTGTGAAAAAAGAAATATGAACCAAAAACACTTTGTCACTGCTTTCCTAAATGCTTTAGAATTAATCCTGTGTGATAATTAGTGTTGGACCTCTTATGGTATACACAATATTTCACTAATTAAATGAAAGCATTCCATCTTACACACATTATACTTACGCACAATGCTGATAACCTCTCAATCAAAAGTACTGTTCTGCGTACATTTAGCCACAGGATTATTTAAATGTAAACGTGGTGATTTATAGTCGCAATTCACTGTTAATTTGCTCTAGCGACTTCAGATATATAGACCAGTTCATTGGCATCCTTGACACACTATATCCTTCTCAACTCCCCTGGGAGTATACAGCACATCGCTACCGTAGCGCAGACGTGCTAATAACTCACATTAGCGTTCACTCACCTGACCTGTACCCAATGCTGACGCCGTCCCAATGATTTCACACTGGGACGCATTATTTCTAACTTAAGGCGTCCTTGAGGATGTGAAAAAACAGGCCACTGTTTATGTTAAACCTCACAGCTAGTGTCTAGACTCCAGCTAGCCTAATGACTTTATTAGAGGCAGCATGCAGCAAGTAACATGCACTGATTCAGTGATGTAAATAGGTCCGCGTCCTGCGTCCCTGACGCATCAAAAACTCTAGGGACGCATCATGATTTCACCACAGCGTCCCCGTGGACGCATGTCAAATTAAAATCATAAATCCATAAAAGTAAGCTCATATTTCAACTTTTCCCCCACGAATCGGGTGACCGCCATGTTTGTTGTTTACGAAATGCACGGCAGCGCCTGAGCGAAATTAGCCTTGATAAATCCTGCGTGCAGCTACGATTCAGCAACACGGCACCTTGTTTTACTACGCAGTTAAAACCACTCGACAAATGCTAACTTCGCGCAACTAGATTTGAAAATGTGCTGGCAAATAGGTTTCTCGCAAAATGTAAATTGCCGGCGCCGTGAATTAATTGATCAATCGAATAGCGGCGCACATGTCAGGTGAATTTATGCATAATGAAAGACGAATTTGTAATATGTTTGTTGGAAAATGTTATATTATTCGTCACCTAATGTTTGTCTGATAATATAAATCATGCCGGAACGCAAATAAGGCATTTGGCTAACCGCACAATAACAGTGGACATCGGATATGTATTAATTACTTACAAAACGATTGATGACTTTTCGGGATAATGAGTCTAGTTGTTAAAAGTCCACGCCAATGAAGAAATCATAGTTTGAACACGTTTTTGGTCCGTAATATTGTAAGTAAAAAATATATTAGTATGAAATACAGTTGGTTCATGTTGTGTTTCTTGAGTATCTTCAATAAAAGGTAGCTACAATTAAAATTACTACTGATATTATGACATTTAAAATCGCTTGCGGGAGCTGTCAAATGAATCAGCAATTACTCAAAATGGTCAAAATCGAATGTGATGCTGTATGTGTCTTTATTTATAATGGTGAAAATAAGGAACTAGACCGTCTTCTGAATGAGTACTATAAATATGAAAAAGTTCTGATGAAAAACAGTCTAGCTATCAAGGATTATATTTCACTCTCCACAAGGAAACCTCAGATAGTTAATAACTAGTCAAATGAGGACCCATGACGCGATACCCTGCCCCCCCCCCCCCTTTTTTGGGCAAAATCCCCCCTCCCCCATTTTTTTAGCACAAAGGGGGGGGGGAATCCTATCCCTTTTTGAAAAAGCTGGTAGAATCTCTGTATACATTTGTAAAATGAATAGATTTGATAAGCTATTATATCATTTGGGACTCATAAAATTTTCCTGGGACCCATCAAAATTGTCCAAGGGACTCACCCTATTCATAACCTATTTACATCGTTGACTGATTTGTCTAGCTGTGACTCCCCTGTGAGTCAGCAATTCTTTGTAGGTCGTTTATCTATTTACCAGACTGTACTCAATAACTTGAGTGATGAACATTAACGTGGATGGTGTCAATCCACTAATGTTTTGAAAATAGGTGAGTCTTGTATTTATCATTGCACATGTGGGTCTAGATAAGTTTGGAAGCTTTCATAGATAAGCCTTTAACCCTTTACCCCTCAAACCGGCCTAAACCGGCCTTGGGCCGTCTCCCTCAAATCAGCCTAAACGGGCCGGGTGATTTCACGTGTTTGGGTGTCAAAAGCTTCGTTATACAAGTCATCCGTTTGGGGTATAGCAGCGGTGCCATCGTGATTAAAACTAGATAACTATATGTAAAACCATATGAGAAATCATCATGTATAATTTATTTTAATGTTTAGCTTTTATTTTAAGAGAATACACAAAAGTTTCTTTTGACAGCATTAGTTTACACTTCGAAATGGCACCATGTTGGCAACATCGTACCAAATGCAAAAACACCAATGTTTGATCACGTTGTAGACATACTCATAATGGTTCAATCTTGATGAGAAATACATATTCGTGTTTCTAACAACTTAAGCTTTATTATGATATATAAATGAGTTCCAAAAACACCCAATAAATATTTTTAATTATTTTCTAAATTACTGTGATTTATTTATTAGAAACTACGCTGCAAATACTGGTATTTACCGCAGTCCTAACCAATCCGAACATGGCCATTGTAAATGATATGCTTTGTTTCAAAACATTTGTGAAATTGGGAATGGGGTAATCCAAAATGGTTGCTTTGTATTTTGGTGAAAAGATGGTTGAAATACGAGCATTTTAAGGAAATTATGGTAGTTTAAAGTTGGCAATGCGGCTCCGACAAATGGAAAGATTTTATACGCACTACGCTGCAAATATTTGTGAGGAACAAGGGCTGTCATGTAATAAAACGTGAGGGGTAATGGGTTAATAATGTTAGACACCTATAATATGTATAACCATATTACCATATATATATGTTATGTATATGTGTAAGAGATCATTCAATCAAAAATGTTTCTTTGATGCAAAGCATTATTAGCAAGTTTAATGAGCTGATTTATTGGAGTCCTTGACCACTGGAAGGAAGACACTGTTGATTTTTTTTACATTTTAGTACAGTAAATCTCCTTAACAACGGAACCCACTTTGCAGTCCAATTTTCTTCCGTTGGAGAGGGTTTCCGCTGATTAGTCATCTGAACATAATATCACATGTAACATCGGCATCCATTATCGCTCATTCACGAGCTTACTTATTGAATCCTGCTTGATACAACGAATGCATTCTCCGTTTGTTGATAGCAGTTCTCTGATACACGAATATTTATTGTTAGCATCTTCTAACAAAGATTTTCATTAGTATATCGTCCATAATCTTTGATTACTAGTTAATTTTGCCTTTGTTTTTTTTTCCGATATGGACTTTCGGTATACACAGCGCATGTGCAAAATACAAGGTGTCATTTAAATAGGCTGCGCACCTACTACAAGCGAGTCTCATATCGGAACGTGCTGTCATTGGCCGGTTAGCGTTTACGTCTTTGTTAAGTGTATATGTTTAAATCAGGTGAATAATTGCTTTGAAGTTAACTGCGTGTTGTGGGAACAATAATAGTTGTAGGAACGTGCTGTGATTGGCCGGTTAACATGTAAAGGCGACCTTTAATTGGCTTGAAGAAGCGCCTACAATAACGAAACTAATTTAAATGCACCGCTCCGTTGTTTACAAGATAAAGAAAGCACGTGGAACACGATAACAAAGAGCAAAATAAGGTTAATTCCGTTGTTTGTCACCCGAAATGCCTTCCGTTGTTCGTTGCTGAGGACATTCCGTTGATTACTCCATTGTTCACTTATCTATATAAGGGAAAATATTAATGCACAGCAATTCCTTCCATTATTGTTTTTTTCCGTTGAGCACTACTCCGTTGTTGGGGAGATTTACTGTACAGTCCTCTGGTTTTAAGGGCCGAGTCATTATTTAAGCCGTGGGGGTCGGAAAAAAAAACTGGCTGGGGGGGGGGTCAGATGTTTGAATTTGAATGTTTTAGGGGCGGGGGGGGTCAGAAGTTTGAATTTGAATGTTGTGGGGGGGGGGGGGAAGTTTCAAAATGGAAGTTGTGGGGGGGTCAGAAGTTTAAAATGGAAGAATATGGGGGGGTCAAATATTCTGATTCTTGAAATGTTACTGGGGGGGTCAAATGTCCAAATTTTGTAAATTTACTGAAAGTGGCCGTGGCAGGTGTTTATATTTCTTAATAAATGTTGGTAGAATGTCCTGATCTTTTTCTTTGGTATGTGATCAATCATTTGGTTGTATAAAATATCTTGTAATTTTGTACCTAGTTTAATATGTCAACTCAACACATGCAATTGTATTGCTCATATTTGCCAAAATCCTTTTGACAGAGGATTTTAGTGATTGGATGGAACACATTTCTTTAAGCATGCCTTCCCCAAGAATTTGTACTGCTTAAAAATATATCAAAGTTAACTTGTCATGATATGAAAGGACTGGTGTTATTAATTGAATTTAGAGTTTTTGATAATACCTCATCGGCTCTTATATTAGAGCAATTATCTGAGCCACTGCAAGCAACTTATGAAATGGAATATGAAACCCTTTATCAAGATTGAATTATATTGTTTAATTGTCTTTCGACTAACCACTTTTATTTTCGGAAAATGCAATATAAATTCTTTACTTTTTTTCTCAAAATAACAGATTGAAGATTAAATCGCTTTCTCTAAAATCAATTAAATAGCATCAGTCCAATTATATCATGACAAGTTAATATATACAGTTTGTATTACATTTTGTTTATTGCATTTAATAAACTGGGGAAAATCTAGTTTCATTCATTCATAGTTTCATTCATATAGCTAAATATTTTTGCAAATTTGTACAGCAGATATGACAGTACAATGCTATGCTAATACATACACAGTACAATGCTATGCTAATACATACACAGGGCATGTGGAAATGGGGGTGTCATATGCTAGTTAAGATATACTAAAGTGGGGGGGGGTCGGAAGTTCATATTTCAGGCATTTATTTCAATGTTGGGGGGGTCATATGTTTGATTTGCGAACCCGTGGGGGGTCATATGTTTGATTTACAAACGCTGTGGGGGGGGTCATATGTTTGATTTGCAAAACCCGTGGGGGGGTCAGAAGTTAGAAACACTGATGTCTAGAAAAACTTCCGACCCCCCCAATTCTTAAATAATGACTCGGCCCTAATAACAATAGCTTTACTCAGCATGATCAATGGTCTCAAAGAATCGAAATTAACTTTTTTGGCAGGTAGCAAAATTTTGCTACCAGGTTTTAAAATTGGTAGCAAAACAGTCAGACTTGGTAGCAAACCATAAAATACACTGTAACGTATGCTAATAATAGAACACCTATCAGTCTTTAAGATCAATTTATAATATTATTGCATTTATTTACAGTATTCATATCAATTTTCATGGATCAGCTCGTCACCAAAATGAGCCTTTAACTCACAAGTCTTGGATTCAATCAATTATTGAAACCGTAACAATAAACAAATTTGACACAAATTGTTGTCAAGGTACAAGATACATGAGTTCATACAAAGTTCATTTGAAACCAATGTACACTGCTGTTTTGACGCCATGATTAAAATCGCCTCCCATACAGTAAATCTATTATCATGAAGTCTTAAAGTATAATTAAGAAGATATCAACAGTGTCATATATTCCTTCTATATATCCAGTTCAATAAACGTTTTAAGCTACGTTTTGATAGTATTATTACTTGCACACATTCATAACAATATTATATTTGGAAAAGCAGAATTAATTTCTATGAGTGAACTATATCCAACATAATCAACCAAATGCTAATTCATGAATGATGAGCAACTGATGTATACCCACGTTATGTGTATGAGAAAATGTGCAATGATGTATATACTACATGTGTATGAGACCCACCTTTTTTCATAACAGAGGATTGTCACAAGCCAATTAAATGGACATAAATGCCAATCACTCGACTTTTGGTCTAAATAGATAAATATTACCCGCAAAGACTTACTGACTCAGCTAGATAAATCAGCCGTGCTAGCTGTTTATTTACATGTGCTGGCTGGGAGTTGCATCTGAGAAAAAGTCACTGTGAGCAGCTAGCTGTGACATAAACATTGGCCTGATTTTCACCGTGACCTCTGAGGACACCTAGGATGCAAATTAATGCATCCCACTGTGAATGTATGGCTGCTTTATTTCATGGTAGCAATTATCTGCTACCAGACCACTTATCTTGGTGGCAAACACAAATTTTATGGTAGCATTTGCTACCATTGCTGCCATTTGGTATGTCAGCCGACCAAGAATCGAACCCACGACCTGGTCACAAGTCCAACTCCCTATCTACTTTTAATATTATCCTATTCAATATTGTGTATGTGCGCGGTTTCAAGCTCGAACTTGATTGGTTGCTGGTGAAGTCATTGTATAATCATGAATATGCAAATCGTTTCCGATCTCTGCATATGCTGCGCCATCATTTTCGTAATAGATGATGACAAGGTACACACCTATCTATAATATTTGATAGATGATACCTTGCTGAGGCAAGATGGGTAATCTGGTACATAATGCTCAGAATATAATAATTGAAAATGTTCTGAATAGTGTCAATTACATAGATGTGGCAAATGCTGTGCGAATTATGCCACCCTGTCAGTGGCAAGTGTCGAAACATTACTGAAAAATGTGTTCCTTTTCAAATAGTTTTGGAAAAAAAAACATCATGTGTTTGAGACTTCAACTTACACTTACTGACGACGATTCAACTTCGTAGTCTGGCTCAAAGTCTTCCTCGTTAAAGATGTGGTCAATATCCAGTGACGCCTGCAGCTCTACCTGTAGAACAGCATTAAAAATTATTAAAATTACATGTATAAACACATTTAATATTATTATAATATATCTAATATTTAAAAAAAAAATACCGGTGTTGTTGATAATTATCTTAATGGTTGTGATTTCTGTAAAGCCAAATATAAGAAAAGAAAACAATTTAGAAGACAAAGAGGTGATATGATAGAAGTATACAAAATATTACATGGAAAATATGACGAAGATTTACCACAACTACTTAAATTGAAGAAGGACAACACTATCAGAACTGGGTTAAGGGGTCACAATATGCAAATTTATCAAGAAAGAGCAAACCTAGATATTAGAAAATATAGTTTCACTCAGAGGGTTCAGAAGACCTGGAATAAACTACCAGAAGAAATAGTGACATCACCGAGCTTAAACATGTTTAAGAACCGCATCGACAAATATTGGAAAGACCAAGAGCTATTTTACAATTATAAAGCCAATACCATAATCGGAAGTAATAGACAATATTCGGGGGGAAACAAGGAAGAGCTGACTATAGAGGCCACAGATGCCTGCAGTCAGAAAGAAACGTAAAGGAACGTAAAGGTAAATATTTCAATTATAAATATTTATTATGTTTATTCATATAACTCCAGTTCATACACTTATTTTGATTAACCCAAAACCAATGAACTTTGGTCATGATATGGTCAGTATTGTGCATACATGTATATCACAATTTTCTTCTCCCGCTTTCACTTTTCCATGGTATATATTAGATAACAACATAATACATTAACAAACTGACATGCATATTCATGAATTAGATAAATGGTACATGTTATGATGTATGTGGAGTAATAAATCAAATAGGAAAATGAACATACATAGTATTACATACACAATATACAGACAAAACCGGGTGAGTTGTTAACATTGATTATTTTATTGGGGAAGTTCTTGGGGCGCATCACGGCGAGCCCGAAGGCCGAGCCGTGATACGCCCCAAGAACGAGCCCAATAAAATAATCAATGTTAAACAACGAACCCGTTTTTGTATTTAATCAGTCTTTTCTAAACAATTACAATACTGTTTCAAAATAAACTGGCATATTTTCAACACGTTTAACAAGATAATTTATTAATAAATTACAAAATGCAATAATGTAGGAATACACTGTATAATCATAACAAAACACAGCGCAGTCACTCTCTCAGACATATAGACGCCTATGGTTGGACTTCTGCACTACAATTACGTCAGCCGTATGACAGCTACGCACGCTGTACCGTGCGATCTCTTTGATGTTCATTGATTTTGGAGGTTTTCCTAGAAGTAGTAGGTGTGCTAGATTATTGAACATATTTGAAGTGGGGCAAAAGTAGTCCGGTTGACAGCTAACCATATACGGAATCCGTATATGGACAGTCCTGATACAACATATTTTTACACGGCAGTTCTGGGGGTTGATATCGACTGAAAATACATGCAAAAGACTGATAAATGGTGGTATACATGGTAACACTTGTATTGGTAGACTTGCATTTGTATCACAAATCACAGGCATGTGTATCACAGAAGAATTGACGTAAACATTATCAAAGATGTGAAAACTTAATTGTTTTTCTATTCTTTCTGTCTTTATTATCTCTCAGATTTCTGTTAACCTCTTTGATCGTATGATGAAGACGAATATTCATCATTATATGAACGATAAGTTTGTCTGTGTGACAATCCACACATTTCATACGATCAAGAATTTCAAGTTTTCCTAATGTTTCAGATATCTGGGCTTTTATGCAAAGGCTATGTATACATGAATCAATAATTTCCCTATATTTAATTTCTAAATGTTGTACAACGCCAAGTAGTAATGTGCTTGGATATTGTAGACTTCCAAGGCTTTTCTCTGCTGAGCATGATTACAACAGTCAGACTCCAATTTACCTACTACTTTATCAAAACACACATTGCAAATTCTGTCTTTTATCTTTTTTACAATACATGTATATCCACCTATATAATTTAGGATGTTAGACTCTTGAAGACTCAGGCCTTGGTCATTTTCCGTGGGAATTGTACAAACAGACAAAATAGATTTCACATTATATGGTTATGTATCAAGAATTGATGTTGAAGCTTGGCCTATTTCTATAGGATTGACATTCTCTTTAATGTTGGACAGAGAACATAAAAATCTGTCTACAACATTCTCACAATTCACAAGTTTGCTTGGAATCATGACCATGTCTTTATGGTAATATCCCACGGAACAGCCATAAGCTCGGCAAATTAAACCCCCACTTGTTTTTAATCTCTTCTCCATCTTCATAGATAATAGATTTACAGCATGTCCTGCTGAGATGCATGCTGCAAGATACAATCCGGTAACTAGAGGCGCCACATTCACAGGCATTACAGCTTTGCTGGCTAGTGAGACATCCCGTTATTCTATTAGACCCTGATTTCATGAACTTACTGAATTTCTCAGTTGTGGGACAGTTGGAGTCATTTGAGAGACGGGTTTGACCGACACAATGTCGGGATGTCGGTGATCCACTAATAGCGTCGTTTGGCCGGGACTGGTGAAACTAAAAACGAGAGAAAAAAACAAACTTCTTGGATTGTCTTTCGCAATTTAAAATACGTTCTTAAATAATCAATGATCTTGCCTTAGGCAGCCTCCATGAAACACAGCTTTTTTGTAAATTTTTGAGCATGTATGGCTTTCCAAATTTAGATTACATCAATAAATTACACTTCATTGCTACTTTCAATCTCATTGACATCTAGGTATAACCAAGAATTAGCAACATTAAAACTTACGTATACGGTCCATTGGACTTTAGCGACCTTACTGGCGTCAACTGAGAACTTAGCTCTTTCACTTCCGTTCTCTCAGACTTGGGACTTTCACACGTTTGCTTTGAAGAAGACGTCACAGACAAATGGTCCACACCCTGAGAAATTGCCTTCCTTATTAACTTTCTACTGGAAATACTTCCGGAGCTTCCGGGTGTCTGTGGGACGTCTGGTGTTTTGGCGTCAGTGCTTGCGGCAGAAGGAGACGGGTCTCTTAAGGCAGCCGACCGATCAGTGTCATCATTGAAGCATTCCTCATACTCGTCCGTGTTTGATTTGATGTCATACAATTTAACCTGAACCTTTTGCATTTTTACTACTTCCTTTGCACACCTTATGAACTCCTGCATCTCAGGATCTGTTGGAGAAAAAAAAACATTTGTTTTTAATATTTCCATGTAATATCAAACAAATTAGCATTTACCATAGATGACAAACCGGAGTGTTTCTTTTTTTATTTGTCAATGCATCTAAGTTCTATATGTATTCATTTCATATTTATGAAAATGAAGAAAATCAACATAATGAACTTTGCTGGTTAATTAATGCTCCAGAATAAACACAAATATGGACTGTTTGGGTCCAGGTAAAATACGGTCCTATTGGTCACCATTTAAGAGTTAAAAAAACACATATGAGCACCCTAGCACACATGATTTATGCTCTACAAGCCAGAGTGTAGTAACACTCTGGAATAATACATGTTAAATTATGTCACTAATCGTTACCTTACTATAGGTTACCATCAAATTTGTATGACAATCCACATAGTTATGTCCAGAAAAATGATTCACTTATTTACTAACATTTACTATAAATATACAAATGACTTACCATCACATTTCAGTACACCTTTGAATTTTATCTGAAAATACATCATTGACAGTTAGACAATACAGTATGGAATAGGAACACTGGGTTCTATCTCTCTTAAGTCTGAAATGTAGAGCCCCATTTTTCACATGGGAAGTTTCCAAGAATGACCGGATATAGGCAGATACTTTGCAAATGGCCACAAATGTGGCTGAAACTGCCAATCCAGTCAGGTAAATTGGTTTTGTACATGATGAAAATCTACCTAATATGATTTCAACACAATTAACTCATTTGACATTTTGTAAAAGTGATGAAAAATATGTCTGTAGCTTGTTCGTAAGAAAAGTCCATGGGTTGGAAATGTTCTTCACCTGCTTCTTCATGGGGGACATGGGTGGATATCAGAGTTGGGGCAAGATTAGTTTTAATCAATAGATCTAATCAAAATTTGTGTAATTTAGTTTAGTTTTAATTAATCAACAAACTAAAAAATTTCAGTTTAGTTTAGTCTAGTTTAATCATAAATTTCCATTTTAATCATGATTAGTTTAGACTAGAAAAAAATCGCCAAAACATGTTGTAAGATGACTCAATTCAGAGCAGGAAATCCCAAACTGCTGATCAATGTAACAACTCTAAAGCAATGACCACTATGATGCAATAGGGTCAATTGCTGCAGACTCTTTTTGTGTCTAGGTATAGAGGTAAGCAATTTCCTGTGATTTTTAATTTCAATTGCTTTACTTCAGATAAAAGAATTAGGTTCTATTGTGCATACACATGGCATCATCTTCGTATGATTAGCCAAATTAAATCCTATTTAGATTCAGATACAGCAAAAATATTAATGCATTCTTTTTGTTGGTTCTCGCCTAGATAACTTTAACAGTCTTCTGTATGGATTACCCAAAAAAAAGATCTCTACAAGCTTCAAAGAGTACAAAATGCAGCAGCTCGTATAGTGTCAGGATCAAAATCATATGATCATATCACCCCTATTTTGAAAAATCTTCACTGGTTACCAATAGCTCAACGCATAAATTATAAAATTGCATTATTAACATTTAAAGCTTTGCATGGTATGGCACCATCATATATTAAATCACTTTTGGTCATAAAAAATAAATGTAAAAATCTAAGATCTAATTCAAATGGAATTCTTTTAGCAAAACCAATTACCAAGCTTGTGTCATATGGTGATAGATCATTCAGTGCAGCGGCTCCGAAAATCTGGAACAATCTACCAGTACATTGTAGGAATGCGAGAACTCTGGATGGTTTCAAGTCTCATCTAAAGACATACATGTTTAAAACAAGCGTTTCACTAATTTTCTTTCCATTTTTGTCAGTTTTGTATATGTTGAATTCTAGTACATGCATATGTATTATATATTTTATAATGTCCATATTAATTCCATTGTAATTTTGGTTATAGAAATGTTACATTATTATTATTATTATTATTATTATTATTATTATTATTAATTATTATTATTATTATTATTATTATTATTATTATTATTATTATTATTATTATGTGATTATTATTATTATTATTATATTATTATTATTATTATCTGTGAGCATTAGGATGATTATGGACACCAATACATGATTGTATTCATTGTATTGAATATTCTAGCTAGGTGGATCGGTCTCTTGGTATTATGTTGAAAAAGAGCAAAAAATGTGATTCAATCTAAATTTGTAGTCTAGCCAATCAATTTGCAATCATATATGCGACCTTTACAGGTAGCACATATCATTGTTTCAAAGATACAAAATTAAGTACTAATAACTTTCTTGCTGGTTATATAGAACCACTATATTTGGTATCAGATAAATTATACAGATATCATGTCAATATATATCTTGTGAATTACCATAAAGAACACATTGTTTAAGAATTTAAAATGCTTTATTTTCAGTAATTAAAACCAAACATTGTCTATAAAAGAAAACTGAATAAAGCAAGCATCACAAATACCGGTATTGTGTGGGTTGACAGTCATGTAAGTTCAGTGAATAGATCTATTTACAGCTATGCAAACCTGCTTAGTCTGGATGTACATGGATCTACTAAGATCATAGGTAGATCCAGGGGGCGCCCTCCACCCTCACCCCCACCCCAATAAAATACTTCATTTTCAGTTTTTCATGAAATGCCATGAATGCGCCCCCCCTTTTCCTTATGTGCACCCTCCACCTTTTTCAAAATCCTGGATCTGCCTATGAAGATACTGTGCTGCAGTACAGTACAGGCATTTAATATATATGTAAAGCTTGGAGTTTGTACATTAGGGACCATTCAGTACTTATGACAGGGTGAGGTAGGAAGATTATCCAAAAACTCCTGTGAAAAAAATTAATAGCCCCCCTCAAATCTCTGTGAAATAATTGGTAATATAACCACCCTCAATTTCATGTGATAAAAATTTATGACCCTCACCCCCCAACACTTAACGCAATCATTGTCAGTTAAAAATCCTATTTGATAGCTATCTATATAAAAACAGCAATTTGTAGTACAGAATGTCTCAAAATAGGGGTAATTTTTTGTGAAAAAATTGTTAGCCCCCTCAAAAGTGTGTGAAAAAATTGATAGCCCCCCCTCTAAACATTGTGACAAAAGTTCATGGCCCGCCCAAAAATCATCCTACCCCACCCTGTAATAAATACTCAATGGTCCCTAATGTACAGTCATGACTCGTCAAATGCAACAATTGAATGTGAAAACTTTATATCCATTTTTCCATACCCGTGCCTAGTATAATACACTGATGTTCTATATATGTAAGCTCTCCATATTTTAGGCATCTGAATAAACCACAATCCAGGCCCAGACCACTGTATACCCCTGCAATGTTATTTTAAGATCGGGGTTTTGGCAGTATTTTACGTTAGTCGTTACACAGTTACGCCCGCAGCAGTGTGTGATCTCTTTGAAGTTCGGTCCATTCCTGGAAGTGGCAGGTGCGCTCGGCTTGTTATCTCTCGCAAAATGCACATTTTAGCCCAAGTTTGTTGCCAAAATACGATGCTTGCGCACTCGAATCTTAATATTCTGAAATGCCATCCTACATGAAAAAACGTTTTTAAAGAGCTATCTTGTACTAACAAAATGTGTCCACGTCGATTAAGTTTGTTATTCATGCGACTAGCTGTTACTGGTGTCTCGTAGTATCCTTACAACTTTTTTGCACTAGACATATCTTTTGAGCTTTTAGCAACACTCTAAGGCCTCAAACATATGATTTCCTGATTAGGGTCCACTATTTTCACCTACATAATGTAGGGTTTAGGAAAAGGGCAAAGTTTTATGGCAAAGTTTTGGCCAATTATCATAGGATTTCGGTTAAAACTTGTGAAAAGTTTTCTTCAGTTTACGCATCAATTTCGGTTAAAACTTTGTGTTTATTTTTTCCAGACCTCAGAAGATTTCGGAAATTTAAGTCAAAGTTTTAGAGAGCCTTCAGACGACTATAGAAATGTTGCTGTTTTATGTTTAATTGCATGTATCTGTTACTTTCAATGTTACTAACATGTTTGTTTAGTTAAGAGTTATGTTTCTGGGAGTGCTTGGTCCGCCCGATGACTAGGGGAATCCCTAGGTCTGCAGATTGGTAAGTTGCAGACGATGCACAGGCACTCTTTAACCAGACTATAACCTTAGTTAAGCATAGCATCGAAACAAACCAGAAACCTATTTTCTAAATTCAAAAAATTACACAATTTGAATCATTTTTGATAGTAAATCAGTTTAAGATCATAACTCTTCTGAAATCTGACATATTTTGTAATACGTTTTTCATCAGAACATTTTCACATTTACAGTACACATTCAGGAGACAGTCTAGTTTCTTATTTTTACCATTATAAATAAAGGTACATACAGCATAAAGTTAAATTTTGACAATTTCGAGTAATCGTCCATTCATTTGACAGCTTGCGTGGTTGATTTTAAATGTCGTAGTAGCAGTAGCAATTTTAAGTGCAGCGAGTTTTTATCCAGGATAGACACAAAAAACACCATAAACCATCCCTATTTCATAATAATATATTTTTACTTACAATATTACGGACCAAAAACGTCTTCAACTTTTTATTTCTTCATTTCCGTAAAGTTTGACACTCAATGACAGGCACCACTCGACAACCCGACAAAAACATCATCCGTTTTGATAGAAATACTAGATTTCCAACGTCCACACTTATTGGGTAGTTTGCCAAACGGTTTATTTGTGATTCGATCAAGATACAATAAGATGGGGCATGGTTGCCGAATAATATGATAATTCTTCTTCAAAATGTTCAACTTTGTCACTCTTACCAAAAGCCGGTATTTCCTGAAAATCAGCCTTGCACAGCGTGCGTCGCTGATATAGAATCATAGGAGCGCTCTTGATAAAGGCTAATTCGGTGTTCCTTAGCAGTGTCAACGTGTTTTGTGGCGCTTGAACCTAAGAATACCGCTATTCATTTTGATTAAGGCTCAAAATATATACCTGGATATGACCTTGATGAGTTTAGTTTCACATTTGTTTAAGGTCTCTATGAATAGCAGGTTTCACGACGATTAAAAACCATATACGACAAGCACGGGTATTTCCCAATGTCCCGGAGAAAAATTCTTCAATTTTTTTACAAATTAATCTTTCAGACACACATTTACTATGATGTTTCGTTGTCGTTGTGTTATTTGAGTCAATCCCGGTGTACCTAATCCTATGAATGCGTATTGAGATTCTTCTAATCGTGCAACACTAATAGTCTCCATTTATGACAAAAAAAAACATGACATTCGAGTTTACTGCAATAGGTTACTGTGATGACAAACGGGTACTCAATTTATTTAAGCCCCATTTTAATATTGCAGCAAGATTATACCGAGCGTCACAGTCGAGTAAGTCTACCGATACTGGCGGGATTACTGGTGCGTTTTAGCTGTCAATATTGAGATGCGGGGATTAACTTTTTCGGCGCACTGCAATAGTTTTTAAAGGATTATACGTGCCTGGCCTTCCAGGGTCAAAATCTGCGATAATTGTACTTAATAATTATGGGTTTTTGCCTATATCTCAAAAAGTACTGGTTCGATTTTTAATCTGAAACTACCGCCGAAGAGAGCTCTTTGTACCCGTTCTAATGCGCCATCACACGACCCAAAGCTCATAGAAATAAAGAAACATGGTGGACGTGACTGTATACACGTCTTTAGCCTGCACACGTGGACAACACGGCCTTGGTGCATTCTAATTGGTTGGATTTTAGGCGTAGTAAAAAATGTGAGGGGTATAGTAGGGAATTTGTGAATGAATGTGAAAAAATGGGTGGGGCATAGTAGAAATTTGTGAATGAAAGCTGAATTATCAACCATATTACTACCCTGAATGTGACAATATCAAATAGTTCCTAAGAAATCTGTATATTTTCATTATTTACAGGATATTTCTAATTTCCAAAGTGTAATGTATGTATTGTCCACACACTAAGGAATACGTACATACCAACCAACGGAATAATAATATCTTGGGCTTCATTCAAACATTATCAGTATACATCCTAAGAAACAAGTTAGTGTGAGCATTAGGATGTATATTGTCATCTGTACTTCATTATTGGCACCAATGCGATTATATTCATTTTATTGCACATTCTAGCTAAGTGGATCGGTCTGTTGGTATTATTTTGAAAAAGAGCAAAAAAATGTGATTCAATCTAAATTTGTAGTCTAGCCAATCAATTTGCAATCATGCGACCTTTACAGGTACCACATATCATTGTTTCAAAGATACAAAATTTAGCAATGATAACTTTCTTGCTGGTTATATAGAACTACTGCATTTGGTCTCAGATAAATTATACAGATATGATGTAAATATATATTTTAGTGAATTTCCATACAGAACACATTGTTTAAGAATTTAAAATGCTTTATTTTTACTAATTAAAACCAAACATTGTCCATAAAAGAAAATTGAATAAAGCAGAAATGATCAATTGATGATCAATAAGTGGGCCAATAACCTGGTGCAAATTGTAGTTGTGAGAGCAAGACTTGGATCACGACTATAAACCACATTTACATTTACATCTATATATCCTCTAATATCACTTAAAACATGCACGCCTGACCTTCCAATTATAAAACTTGTGAAAAAAGCAGAGTATCAAATTATTTGCACAAACTCTTTCAAAAAGTGTCTATGTAAGAGGTGTAGTTTGCCCCTCACAAATGCATAGATTACTATATAAATGCTCCTGTCTGGTTTGACGTTCATGCATGTTTAGTGAATAGATCTATTTACAGCTATGCAAACCTAGTCTACATATGTGACTTATTACTGCTGACATATAAAATTGATATTTTCCTTCAATAAAGAAAAAAACATTGCGTATCATGACATACTAACAGTACTACTCCAGGTGGGTTTACTCACTGTGCGGGTCTGTCAATTAATGTTAGTATATTGATCGTTCGTTAACCCAAAATAATTTCTGCTACTTTCGCACATTGGAGTTCATCTTCGATCTTTTATTTGCATGAATATTTGAATATTCAAATATGTTTGCGTCTTTCCAGTGACACAGTAACTACAGCAAGGCTGAAAAGTACAGATGTTTAGTCACCCATTTAAAGTTGTGAAAGTTCTTTTTATTATGGGAACCTCGTGTAATTAAAGCATTAAAAAAGAGAAACTTCTAAGTTCAGGGAGGCAAGAAGAAAACCGAAATGTGAGGATGCAACAACTGTCACAATGAGAAGAAATCGTGATGAAACGTGATCAATCGTACCGCAATTATTTATATGTTTCCTGTGTGTCCTTCTGAAGCAGTCAGTACTGTATTTTGTTTCATGGTTGACACCAAGCGAAAATCTAAACTACACCCAATCACATGTACATTGCCACTCCAAATGTAATCCATATCAAAATGTACAAATACAGTGAAATTGCAATGTAAATACACCTTTAATTAACATTTTCAAATTTCTCTTTCTCTCACATCTTTTTTAGGAAGCATGTATTCAATAGATTGCATCACATATCAGACTTATTTACATCCTGGATCCACTTCACAATTCACACTCCAGATTTAGGGTGAATCAAAATAATATCTTTGGGCGAATCTACAATCACAATCCTTGTAATGAAGAGATCACCATATTATTTTGAAACCATAATTACATGATTCAATAATAAATTCATTTAAACAACTACAATAAATTAGAAATAATGTAATAACTGTCAAATTTTCAACAGCTAACAGCTGCCTTGCTCGTGGATAGAGGCACAGACAGCCTCGCTCCTCGTGATTCCCGGTGATGTGGTCCGTCCCCCCTCAGCCTACTCAGCAAGGGGAGATCAAAGCCGTCCGTCCTGTTACGACTAGCACTGTTCACTCTATTATGTATCCTTTCCACTTCTTTCTGTGTATGTCTCTACTTTCTGTGTCAATGATTTTAACAATGTCCAAAAGAGAAGTGTCTGTGATTTTATGTCCACTATTTATTTCCTGTTGACACAGAGCAGATTTAGTCTTTGGTTTCCTTGATTTTTCATATTGCTCCATTCTGCTAATCCACATTTCATGCCCATGTCAAGAACTGGGTATATACTATAAAAATTGATGCCAAGTCCAATGGTACATATGATGTGCTTGTTGGGATTAACTAGTATTAATATAACATTGATATTTTCCTTCACAGCAGAAAAACTGTGCCTATCATGACAGACATACTGTAGTATATGTAGCCATGAGTTTACTGCAGTAGATCTAGCTTGCAGTAACGACCTAAGCCGGAAATCAGCATATTGCTTGGGGTTATAGCATTTCCTGAACTTCACACTTAATTGAGTGCATTTTGTTGCGTCTGTCAATCAATGTATTGATCTTAAGTTGCGTACTAGTGGCGTGGTTACTGTGGTTAACAGCGGAATGGTTCTAGTTCATTTGCTTTTTTACTTACCCGATTATTGTTTTTGCTCATAACTCAAAAACTATTTGACCAAAAACATATTTGAACAGTTTTGAAAAGAGCGTCTCAAGGCCTTTCCAATGATATTTTACTTAGTTCTTCCAATATATGTGATCTTGCATTCCTTACAGTCAACTTGATACATGTATATCACTCCACACTTTTCTTCCATATCTAAAGGGTCTTTAGGTCTAACCAAAGCATTTTTGGTGGAGTATCCTTCTTTATCATAACGGCTGCTGTTATGTTTTTCATACTCTCTTCTTAATCTTTCAGACACACATTTACTATGATGTTTCGTTGTCGTTGTGTTATTTGAGTCATTCCCGGTGTACCTAATCCTATGAATGCGTATTGAGATTCTTCTAATCGTGCAACACTAATAGTCTCTATTTATGACAAAAAAAACATGACATTCGAGTTTACTGCAATAGGTTACTGTGATGACAAACGGGTACTCAATTTATTTAAGCCCCATTTTAATATTGCAGCAAGATTATACCGAGCGTCACAGTCGAGTAAGTCTACCGATACTGGCGGGATTACTGGTGCGTTTTAGCTGTCAATATTGAGATGCGGGGATTAACTTTTCGTCGGCGCACTGCAATAGTTTTTAAAGGATTATACGTGCCTGGCCTTCCAAGGTCAAAATCTGCGATAATTGTACTTAATAACTATGGGGTTTTGCCTGTATCTAAAAAAGTATTGGCTTGATTTTTAATCTGAAACTACCGAATTACAGAGCTCGTTGCACCCGTTCTAATGCGTTATCGCACGACGGCAAGCTCATAGAAATAAAGAAATGTGGCGGACGTGACTTAAACCACGTACATTTGCCGTCAAAGTCACCTGTAGCCTCCTTGCACGTGGACAACACGTGCCAGGTGCATTCTAATTGGTGGGCTTCTGAGCCGTAGTAAAAAATGGGCGGGGCATAGTATGTATTTCTGAATGAAAGCTTTATTATCAGCCATATTACTACGCTGAATGTGGGAATAATAAATAGTTCCTAAGAAATCTGTATATATTTATTATTTACAGGATATTTCTAATTTCTAAAGATATTTCTAATTTCTAAAGTGTAATGTATGTATTGTCCACACACTAAAGAATACGTACATACCCACCAAACGAAAATAATAATATCTTGGGCTTCATTCAAACATTATCAGTATACATCCTAAGAAATTATACTCAACTAACTATTCTACAGTAAAACGCCAGTATCTTTTTTGAAATAGTATATGCAACTGCCAAACAGATTTTTCATTATAATTAAGTTGATTTTATAGCAGCATTGGAAAGGAATACAATTAATACATGTAGGTTGAAAAGACATGGATACTGATTTGCAGTTATATTTTTTGCGCCACCCTGTAATGGTGGCAACTTCAAACCTCTGAAATATTGAAAAATTGTGATGTTCAATTTTTTTGAGAAATATCATTTACACAGCTCTAATTCTTTGTCTTTATTATTAATTATATGTATGGTTTATAGATAAATAAAGAACATATAATCTTAAGATCGGGAATTCTTTATTATAGCTATACAACCCAATATTGTCTATAAAATTAAGAACTGACAAAGCAGCCTAACATAAACAAATTAATTCAAATTTTATTTTTTCAATATTGCTATTTAACCAAGGTTATTAGAGTAAAACTTATGATGGATTATCGTTTTAAAATTCTACTTTACTTAATTCCAATGCCAAACCAAATAATAATAATCCGAGCAAAAATTTATTAAGATTATATATATATAGTTTTAATTAGTTAATCAAGTGTTCATTTGGTTCAGTCTAGTTTAATCATAACATTTGCCCAGTCAGTTCAGTTTAATTTAGTTTAATTATGAAAATTGTTTTCTAGTTTAGTTTAGTTTTAATCCAAAAAAATTACGCGCTCCAACTATGGTAGATATAGGAACCTGCTATGTTTGGTACTTCAATGTCTCATAAACCAATTTCTATAACAATTTTTCTAATTGTTGAGATGTAAGACAGAATTCTACATAGCAGGCCATATAGGATGAATACAGTGTGTGGTGTTATCAAAGATATTATAGAACAAGGTTGTTCTTTGGTGTTATTCATAACGATGATATCATTTGAGACAGCCTTCTGGAGATATTGGGCATCCATCACTGATACAGTACAAATTGCGAATAAGTGTACCCCCTAACCGCGAATTGAACTCCACAAATTTGCAGTTTCACATCACTAAACCGCAATTTCTTCTTTGCAATCGCGGTTAATTGCGGTCATTTGCAAATTCAATATTTTCCAAGAACTAAGCGAATTCTTGCAGAGGATCATGAACCACTGTTACTTTGCAAATCTTTGTGAATTATCAATTTGCGAAAGATATGCAATCACCCGCAAACATGCACATCAGATTGTAAATCAGATACACATGTATGTAAATTGTGAATAAATCTCAAAACCGTGAAGGGTACACTAATTTGCAACTTGTACTGTACATGTATTGAGTGCGTTTCGTAAACAGAGACTGAGATGTCTAGGTCACTTGGAGAGCAGCTCCAGCTAGATTAGCATTTTAATAAGTAAGCTTTTTCTGTTGAAATTCCTAAGAGGTTTGTGATTGTTTAGGGCAAATTTGACACATTTTGTCTGGACAAACTCTATGCTTATCCATTTTGAGTTGATTTTCTAACAACCAAATGAAGTCACTTATTTTTTTAAGTATAGAAAAATTCTAACACAAATAAAAAGTTGATAAACTGTACTTACTGTCATACGAACAGATATGTTAAAAACACTTTAATCCACCATTATATTAGTTGTGAAAAAGTGTGATGTCAATCATGCTACCCAACATGAAAACACAATAAGCCTGGGTTACCTCACACACTAAAGGAGTACTAGTGGATGAGTAATTATGACACTACAAGCATAAAACTTGGTATGAGAGAATATAATGTGACTGTAACATAACACGTGCACAAAATAAAAATTACCTTTACAAGTGAACACAGTATAAAAAGACATGAACCTGTCAGCACATGCATGTCAGCACACCAGCTTATCAGCTGTCACAGTACAGCTGCAAAATGTCCTGGTGGAATTCGATCTATTGTGCTATCTAGAACTTGCTATTAGTAGCGTTTAATGATGCTGGCATGTTCAACTAAAAGTCATGATATGGTTTGATTTGAACATCTGTGTAGGATGAATGTGGTATGTGTGGTGTGAAGCATAGCATTGATATCAGTGGAGAGCCTTCTTGGGAAATTGGGCAACACAAACACAGGTAGAACACTGCACAGTTAGTTCATGTGCACAGTCAACTCATGTGTTCCATTTTAAATGGATTAATACACTACTTTATTGGTAATAAAACTCAATAAAATCAAAGACATCTTATAAATGGTGACACCTGATGGAAAAACAGCAAGATTGTTTACGCAACATCAAATAGGTTCCTTTTTGCGTGTGTGGCACAAAAACTGACTATGCTGTGCTCTATTTAGTACTCGGACGATTAATCGTATATATCGATTTATCATCGTTCAGCAGACTATTGGCGATTATCGATGCCTTTTCTTAGAAATCGATTGTTTTGTCAATTCAAATTAGGGAAGTGTAAAATCAGTGATATTTGTATAAATTAGAAATATTTTGCATCAGACATGTGCTTACATATTTACTTACCTTACTTCCGGTTTGCACACTCTCTACAGAGCTCTCCATCCTCGCACTATTGACTAATATTAAGAAATCCCTGGGAACGAGATTGCCATTTTCGAGGACTAGTTAAAAATTAATAAGTGAAAAATATCGAGTAATTGAGGTTATTTTGTTTTCGAATTTCGCCTTACTACGCTTATGTATCATTTCCTAGCAACATGACATAATTCTTAAATAAATTGTGAAAGAGAAATAAAGGTCGTTTGTTATCTTTAATACACTATTTCAAATAAAATATAGCCAAAAAATTGTCGAATTGAGACTTGCTAGTCCCTTTAAAACACTAGTTCACAATTTCGCCACCAAGTGCGCCACCAGTAACAGCATGGCGGCATGTGTATGTAAACATATCCAAATCAAAATATATTTTTTTCAAAATAACTTTTATATAAGGATGTCACACAACTAATCATAGGTGAATACTTTTACAGTATATGGCTAATTGAAATGGTAGTAAGTATCGATAGTTATCTATAATCGTCGAGTCAAACTTAGCGACAATCGATCGTCATTTGACAGTCTGATTCCGAGCACTAGCTCTATTGTGTGTGCTTCGTAACGGGAGACTGACATGTCTAGGTCATTTCGAGAGGAGCCACAGCTGTATTAGTAAAAGCAACAAAAAAGCAACTAATTGGAGAGAAAGGCCAGGGAAGACCAAAACAGACTTGAGACAAAGTCATGCAGAAAGATCAAGTACATCTGGGCATGGGTCTAACAGATCCTAATGACTGAAAGGCTTGGAGGGGACCGTTGACATGTAAACTGGGCTGAAAGGCCACACCCTCCAAATGAGGAACAATCTAATAATAGGCTTGCTTAAATAAATCTAGGATTTGACTTGATTTGGTTGATTTTAAGATTTTTTTTTTCAAATAAGAATCTTGCAAAGTCAATCAGCTGTGAATAAATGACACTAATGTGCTGACAACAAGTTCAGAACTACACATTTTCAATCATAACTAAAAAAATGGTAATGAATATCAAAATAAAAATTATAGGAATGAAACGCTATTTTTTTGCCAGATCTACATTGCAATTTTGATTATTCTGATAGGTTTACATAATAGTGAACACTTACATGAAAATGGCATTTTTCTAGTGTCTGTGAGAGAGTCAGACATTTTGAACAAGTCAAAATTGGGGATTAGGTAACAAGATTGGAACACCAATGTTTATATTTTTGATTTGCATACACATGGGTAGTCACATAATTGGTGATACATAAATGTGTATGCAAATCAAAAATATAAACAAACTTGGCTGCTCCAATCATGGTGCCTAATCCCCAATTTTGACTTGTTCAAAATGTCTGACTCTGTCTCTCACAGACACTGGAAAAATGCCATTTTCATGTAAGTGTTCACTATTATGTAAACCAATCAGAATAATCAAAATTCCAATGTAGATCTGGCAAAAAAATAGCATTTCATTCCTATAATTTTTATTTTGATATTCATTACCATTTTTGAGTTATGATTGAAAATGTATAGTTCTGAACTTGTTGTCAGCATGTTAGAAGACTGTACCTGTACCTGGGGTTGAGGTGAAGCTTTGTCTGGAGCATCAGTCTCGGGTGCTACGGCTGCAGTCTCGGCTGCTGGGGGCGCCAGCTTCTCAGCAAGTTCTCTTAGTGTCGCTGGCTCGGTGGGGACTGGGAGGATGCCAGCAGATTGCTCAGTGGGGACTGGGAGGATGCCAGCAGATTGCTCAACGAGCGCCTTCCTTGACCCCACTGAGCTGCTCCTCCTCGGTGACTTGGCTTTTCTAGAAGACGCTTTGGCGGCACCACTCGCCACTGCTGCTGGCTTGACTGACTGTGCGGGTGGCGTTCTAGCTGCGCGAGGCTTTCTTGATGACGACGACGACGCCGTTGGCACTTTGGACTGTGATGGTGGGGTCTTGCAATTTCTGGGCTTGGTTGGTGTTGCGGATATTCTGGACGGAACTGGCGGTTCTCTCAGCTCAGGATCTGGATCTTCGCACTTGGCAGGCTTCTTTTGTTTTTTCACAGGACCAGCTTTTGCTTGCGGTACCATTACCAGGGCACTGCTTTCAGAACCAAGAGATACGTCCACTTGCATTTTGCTAAAATAAATATGTAACATTTAACCTTCAATGCAACAATTCATGATAAAGGAGAAGAATAAGCAATCCAATAACTTATTGTCTGATGAAATATTATGTCAGCATTTCATCACAATAAACTCATGAATTTTTTATTATAAAGCATAGCTGAAGATAAGTGTTTCAATAATATGCAGAATTGGTTTTACCTGTCATCAACAATCTCAACGTTGCTATTACAGAGGAAGTTGTCTTTCGCTTCTGATGAAGAGTTGAAGATATCCTAAAAGACAAAATTTAAATTAAAAATGATATAACCGAAGGTGGAAACTTTTATTTTCTTTCAAAGTTCAATTTAATTTGTAGCAAAATAAATATGGTTAACTTTTTACATTTACTTATTACATACTGAAATAGTAAAGATCATTTTCCAATCGTCTTGCGAATTGTATTTTTTTTTACTAATACAATATTATAAATAATTATGGTCCACATGACAATTGAAAATAAATGTTTATCTTTTGTCTTTTTTACTTAGTTGAAATCATACTAAATTGAGCAAGCAAAATTTCTTTAACAGAAATTATAAGAAACTAATAACTTAAATACATGGAACAAAATATTAGTCATGGAAGAGAAGAAAATATCCATAAAATCCTGTTATTTGGCTGTTTCTCTAATATTAAAGCAATAAAGATTTCACTTGAAATTGCAAAAAGTGAGACCAAGCTGCCAACAAATTTTGTACAGGGGAAAAAAACTAGGCCTATCAGAGATTAGTAAACAGTTGTAATTAATTACTATGACATTTGAGTAGATTACACAATAATTGACATGTTTGAAAAAAAAAAATCTTCCTTCAATCTGAGACTAGCATGAAAAGGACAGGACGAGCATGAACTATTACTAATGTTTCTTTGGAACATCTTTTTATTGCTTTAAAATGTTTATCTAGCAAAATGACGGGTGTCAAAGAAAATCAAATTGCATTGCCAAGTAAATTGGGCAACACAAACACAAGTAGAACACTGCACAGTTAGTTCATGTGCACAGTCAACTCATGTGTTCCATTTTAAATGGATTAATACACTACTTTATTGGTAATAAAACTCAATAAAATCAAAGACATCTTATAAATAGTGACACCTGATGGAAAAAAAGCAAGATTGCTTACGCAACATCAAATAGGTTCCATTTTGCGTGTGTGGCACACAAACTGACTATGCTGTGCTCTATTGTGTGTGCTTCGTAACGGGAGACTGACATGTCTAGGTCATTTCGAGAGGAGCCACAGCTGGATTAGTAAAGCCAACAAAAAGCAACTAATTGGAGAGAAAGGCCAGGGGAGACCAAAACAGACTTGAGACAAAGTCATGCAGAAAGATCAAGTACATCTGGGCATGGGTCTAACAGATCCTAATGACTGAAAGGCTTGGAGGGGACTGTTGACATGTAAACTGGGCTGAAAGGCCACACCCTCCAAATGACAAACAATCTAATAACAGGCCTGCCTAAATAAATCTAGGATTTGACTTGATTTGGTTGATTTTAAGAGTTTATTTTTTTCAAATAAGAATCTTGCAAAGTCAATCAGCTGGGAATAAATGACACTAGAAGACTATACCTGTACCTGGGGTTGAGGTGTAGCTTTGTCTGGGGCATCAGTCACTGGGGCATCAGTCTCGGGTACTACGGCTGCAGTCTCGGCTGCTGGGGGTGCCAGCTTCTCCGCAAATAAAAATAAATGGTAAAGAAATCAATTTCCCAAAATTAAAACAAAGATATTTACCAAGCTTTTTTATATCCAGCCAAAGCTCCAAATTGCATAACAAAATGGAATTCTGTTTTTACTCAGGAATTAACTCATAAAGAAATATTCACCAACTTGATGGAAATAAAAGATTCATGTAGAAACAAAGTCTTCAACATACAGTATAAAATCATACATTGAGCTATTTTTAGTGAAACACGATTAAAGCTCATGAATATGTCAGATGGACTATGCACACTTTGCAATGTTAATGACGAAACTATTGTTCACATTTTTTTAAAATGCCCGAAAATTTGTATAATGGATCAAGGTAAAACAGCTAATTTTTAAAATATTCAATCTTGATGTAGACATAGATGAGAACACTTTAATGTTTGGGTTTCATTATGATAAAAAGAATATAAGACTAGCTGTTAATTGGATTATTTTCAGTACCAATTGTATTTTATGGAAAAATAGAAACAGTGTTAAATATGGCAAAGAACCTAGTAAATCTGTAATAAGCATTTTAATGAATTAATAAAATGTGTCAAATATGAAATATCATACATTAAACAAAAAGGAATTGGTGAAAGTATTCAAGAAAAGGTAAAAACTATAATCAACGCTGATTTTAAATAATCTTCATTTATGTATATTGCATGTCTTTTTTATTTATTTATATATTCCAATTGTAAACTATAGTCTGTAGATTGTATAATTTTAACTAATTTTATGAAATAAATGAAGTGAATACACTTCAAAATAGAAAAAAGAAAGGCTTGGAGGGGACCGTTGAGATGTAAACTGGGCTGAAAGGCCACACCCTCCAAATGAGAAACAATCTAGTAATAGGCCTGCTCAAATAAATCTAGGATTTGACTTGATTTGGTTGATTTTAAGAGTTTATTTTTTTCAAATAAGAATCTTGCAAAGTCAACCAGCTGTGAATAAATGACACTAGAAGACTATACCTGTACCTGGGGTTGAGGTGTAGCTTTGTCTGCCGCCTCAGTCTCGGGTACTACGGCTGCAGTCTCGGCTGCTGGGGGCGCCAGCTTCTCCGCAAGCTCTCTTAGTGTCGCTGGCTCAGTGGGGACTGGGAGGATGCCAGCAGATTGCTCAGTGGGGACTGGGAGTATGCCAGCGCTTTGCTCAACGAGCGCCTTCCTCGACCCCACTGAGCTGCTCCTCCTCGGTGACTTGGCTTTTCTAGCAGAGGCTTTGGCGGCACCACTCGCCACTGCTGCTGGCTTGACTGACTGTGAGGGTGGCGTTCTAGCTGCGCGAGGCTTTCTTGATGACGACGCCGACGCCGTTGGCACTTTGGACTGTGACGGTGGGGTTTTGCAATTTCTGGGCTTGGTTGCTGTTGCGGATATTTTGGACGGAACTGGCTGTTCTTGTAACTCAGGATCTGGATCTTCGCACTTGGCAGGCTTCTTTTGTTTCTTTACAGTACCAGCTGCTTGCGGTACCATTACCATGGCACTGCCTTCAGAACCAAGAGATACATCCACTTGCAATTTGCTAAAATAAATATGTAACATTTTACCTTCAATGCAACAATTCATGATAAAAGAGACGAATAAGCAACCCCTATAACTTATTGTCTGATGAAATATTATGTCAGCATTTCATCAGAATAAACTCATGAAATTTTTTATTATAAAGCATAGCTGAAGATAACATTGTTTCAATAATATGCAGAACTGGTTTTACCTGTCATCAACAATCTCCACGTTGCTATTACAAAGGAAGTTGTCTTTTGCTTCTGATGAAGAGTTGAAGATATCCTAAAAGACAAAATTTAGATTAAAATAATATAACTGAAGATGGAAAGTTTTACTTTCTTTCAAAATTCAATTTAATTTGTAGCAAAATAAATATGGTCAACTTTTCACATTTATGTATTATATACTGATATAGTAAAGATTATTTTCCAATCGTTTTGCGAATTATATTTATTTTTACTAATACAATATTATTAATAATTATGGTCCACATTACAATTGAAAATAAATGTTTATCTTCTGTCTTTTACTTAGTTGAAATCATACTAAATTGAGCGAGCAAAATTTCTTTAACAGAAATAAGAAACTAATAACTTAAATACATGGAACAAAATATTAGTCATGGAAGAGAAGAAAATATCCATAAAATCCTGTTATTTGGCTGTTTCTCTAATATTAAAGCAAAGAAGATTTCACTTAAAATTGCAAAAAGTGAGACCAAGCTGCCAACAAGTTTTGTACAGGGGAAAAAAAACTAGGCCTATCAGAGATTAGTAAACAGTTGTAATTAATTAATATCATGACATTTGAGTAGATTACACAATAATTGACATGATTGAAAAAGAAAAAATCGTCCTTCAATCTGAGACTAGCATGAAATGGACAGGACGAGCATGAACTTTTACTTACGTTTCTTTAGAACATCTTTTTATTGCTTTAAAATGTTTATCCAGCAAAATGACTGGTGTCAAAGAAAATCAAATTGCATTGCCAAGTAGTCAAATTTTCAAATTAAGGACCTTCTTTTCATACTTAAAAAGAATAATTGGAAACAATTTGTCATCTGACAGGATTTTATGGTTTTATAAAATTCTTAAAGTTAGTGCAACGAAAAATAATTCAATATTCTATGTTAACAACTAAACGAATGCAAGGAAGGTTGTAGTTTTAAAAGAAGCAAAAAAAATTGTTCAACTCTTCATTATTGATACAAGTCTTTCTTAAACATTCATGTTGGGGATCAAAACTCACAAAACAACGCCATTGTTTAAGCCATACACTTGTGTATAATAATGAAGTATTAAACTAGCGCAGGGAGGAAAAACCAAGTTAACACAAGATTTAAAAAAATAATGTATTAAAAAATATCCTCCTTTCATCCGCTTGCATTAGAACGTCTTAATTGATAATCTATGAGGCTGTATTCACCTCAGGGTTCCTCTTGATAAGGAACTCCTGACTGTCATCACTTGTATCGGTAGCCTTCATCACCGGTGTCACTTGGCCAATAATAGGTAATGTAGGGGTTTCACAACCTGACGACTCGTCTGTTTTCTCAATTCTGACAGGTGAATTACTTTCATAAGAATCTGGATCTTTAAAGTTCAGTTCAAATATATTCGCAGCTTTCTTCTCTATCTTTTCTCCAAAGTCTGTTTTGCTTACTTCAACATCAGTCTCCTTTTTTCTTTTCTTGACATTCACATCACCTAATGAACGCCCACTACTATTTTTCTTCACTTTGGTGCTTACAACAGCTTTTATCCTTTTCTTCTTAGCACCTTTATCAACTGCTATGCCAACATTTTTTTGCAAAACTGAAGTTGCATCCTTTTTGAGCGCAGCACTTCCAACAGCTGCTTTAGTGTTGATTTCATCTTTTTTTATTTTTCTAGGTCTTCCTCTTCCAGCATGTTTTGTTTGTAAAATAGTGTCTGGTTTTGCACTTTTAACACCTGCGTTAGTGGTGATATCATCGATCCTAATTTTTCTAGGTCTTCCTCTTCCAGCGTTTTTGGGCTTTTGTAAAATAATATCCGGTTTTGTACAGTTGGCAGCTTCAACACTTTGCAAAACTGAAGTTACATTATTTTTATCACCACTTCCAACAGCTGCACTAGTGGTGATATCATCAGTTTTAATTTTTCTAGGTCTTCCTCGTGGGCGTTTTACGACTTCTGGTTTAGATGGTTGAGGTTGCTGATCACAAGCAGTTTCTAGAAGCGCCTCTCCATCACTGTCTTCAACCATGTTTCTAGACATGTTATTGTTGGCTTTTTTCTTCTTTGGGGATGATGGTGTCTGCTCAAGGTTCCTTTCATTGTTCTTTTCAGGGAGTGGAAACTCTTGATTAGGGGAGATTTTACTGTCACCTAGGGGCTTGATAGAAGGGATATCCCTTACCTCAACATTTCTAATGTCCACTTTGTCTTGTTTTTTATTCTTTCTCGGACGACCTGCATTTGTATATATATTACTTTACATGATCAGATACATGCATTATGATTATGATATCTTGTGTCTTTTACATGTTGCCATTGTAGAAAAATAGCAAAAATTAATATTAATGTCATTATTAAGGGAATTATTAACGTAATTAAAGTTCAATACTGCTTGCAAATTGTAGTGATTAAGATTAAAAATAAGCAACTGCAAATTACTGCATACATACTTCGAATTTACAACATAAAAAAATTAATTTGCATTTCTATTACATTATGTAAAAATTCTATTAAACGTAAGTACATATAACAGTAATACCGACCCCTTTTCTTGACAGTTTCAGATTGTTGCTCCATCTTCTGCAAATTATAACATATTGTATAATTAGTCGATTCTATGTTTTTGGATTTTACTTCTGTGTTTACTTAGAAAATAAGACAACATTTTGTTCTATCAAAACTTTACTATTCACATCTCAAACGTTACATGGTAGTCATTTTATTATAAGTTTTAGTATGTCATCAATAATGTGCATTTTTAATAAATTCAGGTGAAATATATGTTGATAAATCTGACAATAATTTGTATTTGACATTCAAATAGAAATTGATGAATTATCTATAAGCATCAGTTACACTAAACAAGTAATAACTGAACAAATGAATGATTATCATCAACATAAAAATCTGAACACAATGCACTCTCTCAATAGTCATAATGTATCCAGTATTATCTGCTCAACAATCTTCCCCCATGATACAAGGTATCATATATGATAAAGCAATGATCGTATTAACAAGCAGGCCCTACATCGTCTCACAATTAACAATATCATCCTCTCACAATTAACAATATAGAGATATCTTAAACAATCTACAAATATCATATTGATAAAATGGTACAATTGTTTAGAAACAAGAAAACTTTGTGACCAGCACAACTTAACTATTCAGTCTTTCAGGTATAAGGTTCACCACCCAGAATTTTAATCATGACCATGTCACATGTCCATCAGGCCCTGCATGGACATCAGTTATTCTGCCCAGTGGCCACTGTCCCCTTGGAGTGTCTGGTGAGATCACTAGCACAATTTCACCAATCATTATTTCACGTTGTTCTTTGAACCACTTCTTTCTAGATCCTAGAGCTGGCACCCATTCTCTCATCCACCTTTGCCAGAAATACTTTGTTAGCTCTTGAATGCGTCGCCAACTTTTCCTTGGACTGAAGTCACATTCATCATTCATCATAGTAAACTCATCTTGGAGTTGAGATATTTCATCCTTATATCCTAAAACCTCCATCTTCAACTGGGCTATTTCATAATTGGCATGTAAAAGTTCAGACTTTGTGGCATTTGCTGATTTCTGGGCATCTGTCATGTTGAGTTTCCATTTCTGTTCCATATCTTCAAGAGTCTCCTTCAACTCTTCTAGCTCACGATAGGATTGCTCTAGTTTCGTATAATCTGTTTGCAGTTTGTTGTTTTCAATTCGAGACATTTTCATTTCTGTGTCAATGTCCTGTATACGTTTCTTAATTCAGCTTTGTTGCTGGCCTGGTGCTTCTGCATTTCTTGATGCGCCTTGCTAGCATCAGTATCTGCTTTCCATATCTATTACTCAGGTGAAGCTCTGACTCCAGTTCACACACTGTTGCTTTGAGATTGTCAATTTGTAGTTTTGCTTATCTTGCCTCAGTAACAGCATTTATTTTCTCATCTTGCAAATTTGCAAGTTGCGTTTTAACATCAACTTGATTACTTTCTATCTCTTGAAGACGTTCTGTGAGTTGAGCGACCATCGTGGCCTTCTCGCTGGTGAGCAGCCTCGATGCTTCCAGTTGCTCCTTTAGCTCACTGAGCTCTGTGCTCGACATCCGCAATTCCTCGTGGGTCTTGCTCAGCTCACATTTGTGTGCAATATTTTCATCTTCAAACTGCTTTCTTGATTTTTCTACCTCTTTTAAAAGATCTTTCAAACTTTCAACTTCTTCCTTCAATGCAGTCCCACTAATACTTGAACCTTGTACTTCAGAGAAAGTAGGAATGATTTCTTCAGAGGAAACTTTTCAGGCCATTCAATTCGACTTCCAGACTTTCAATTTTCTCTGACAGTTTTTCATTCAGTAACTCTGTATTACTGCATTGCTTCTGCGATTCTTGAAGTTGCGATTTTAATTCACCGACAGCTTTTCCAACCATTTCACTTAGTTGACCATCAGACTGCTGCAGTCGTTCTTCTAAAGAAGAAATACTGCTTAGGTGCTTGTTGACTTCCATTCTAGCTTCATCAAGCTCTTTCTGTAAAAGTTGCACTTTATCTTGACCGTCTTTCAACTTTTTCTCTGACTCCTCCAACTGAGCTTTGTATTGTTCTAGCTGTTTCTGAGAAGCCTTTAATTTTTCTGGCTGGCGGATGCAGGGTCAGGATTAGGTTGAAAAATGCTACTCGTCAGCAGGACGAGTAAACCTCAAATATCTACTCGTCCTGCAAAAAATGTACTCATCCTCCTTGCACAAAGCTCTATATTTGTATGGCAAATTGACCAGAATTGCTACACGTCAGCAGGACGAGTTGCTTAAACATTCTACTCGTCCTCCACAAGTTTTTACAAGTCAATACGAGCGGACGAGTGGCTACCTGACCCTGCGGATGAGCGTATTTTCTGAGGTAGAAAGGTCATCATCGATGCTGTTGGAAAGCTCGAGGGTAGCCATATCCTCAAGGCTAGAGAGCGTTGCTCCAAGTTCTGCAGTTACACTACTGTTAATGCAAGTCTTGGTACTAGCGTCGTCTAAAAGCGCATTGATTATCAATTCCTTCTTTCCATTCTTCACTATGACTGGCACTGTTCTAAGTGCACGGACCCCTACAGAAGCTGTATGCATTGTACTCTCATCATCATCCTCTTTGGCTTTAATATTCTTCACATCAGTGCAATGTGTCTGATTTGTAGGTACAGATCTTTCGGCTGGTTCTCTGTGAAGCAACCTATTGTGGTTCATTTTGCAGCTATTTATACCACAAATTCGTATTCCGTTACAAGACTGCCCTATATGGTTATCACCTAAACATCTGTAGCATAGATGATACTTCTTTGCTGCTTCCCATCTCTGATCTACTGACATCTGTCTGAGACTTCACAAGCCCAAGCACCATGTTGTCCTGAACACATTTTACATCTGTTTCTCTTCTTCAGCTCCACACTTTCTTTGGTGAACATTGTCTGCTCTGTATTTTCAGCTTCCCAAAACCCTTCACATGTTTCCTTGGCAATCACATGGAACTCTGCCCTGAGCCTGGTCCAATCTTTCAAGGTATCGAATGATTCATCTCTGGCTGTCAAATGCATCCACCAATGATACTCAGGGTCAGGATTAGGTGGAAAAGTGCTACTCGTCTGCAGGACGAGTAACTCTCAAATATCTACTCGTCCTGCAAAAAATGTACTCGTCCTCCTTGCACAAAGCTGTACATTTGTATACCAAATTGACCAGAATTGCTACTCGTCAAAAGGACGAGTTGCTAAAATATTCTACTCGTCCTCCACAAGTTTTTACTAGTCAATACGAGCGGACGAGTGGCTAATCCTGACCCTGATACTGCTGGATCATGTTTTCAGAGAGTTTCTTTCGCCGTGTCTCTAAAGTTTGAGACTGCTATCCTTCAGACACAACTCTTGAAAACTCTTTCATCGCTGTTGCATCATCTTTGAGTGGCGCAAGCTTTTTAATTCTATCCACTTGTATGGCTTATTTGCCTCCTCCTCCCTCCAAATTCAAATTCCAAAATATCCCACGCAGCCTGGTACAAAGCCGCTGAATGTCCCAGATCAAAGCATCTCCACTTAGACATTCTTTAAGATGAATTAGTTTGTATTCTGGTGATATAGATGCTTTGTCAACACATGCTAAAAAGGTGGACTTCCAATCCTCATACTCAGTTTTGATGCCAGAAAAAACTGGAGGAGACACTCTTTTTCAGGTATTTGGACATATCTGTCCCAATATCATGTTGTACTTTTCTTGAGCTGTCATCAATTATGGTTTTCTTTTCTGTGTGTGGGTGTAGTGGTATGATTCCCTCTTATTTCATCTCTTTGTCCAGCTCTTCTCGCCATTTGTTTGCTTCCATTTCAGCTTGCTGTAGCTTGTGTCTTTCATCAAACATAAGATCTTCCATTTCTTTTAAACGTTGCTCATAATCATCAGGGATTTTCTTTTTCTTCTTTGCAAATTCAGCTTCTTTTTGATCAATAACAAGGCGAACTCTATCTGCTTCTTTTCTTGCCAATATATCCTTTTTCTAAACCTCCTCTAATTTAAATTTTTCAGTTGTTACACTTCAAGCATCATCATCTTGTCTGCTTTTGAAATATTCTTCAGCTGTATAATGTGCATGATTCGAGTCACTTTCCATTTGGGACATTTCACTTTCCAATTTACACCTCAATTCTTTCTCTCCCAATCTAAAATATTCCTTGTCCAATGACCCCATTGTACTCATGGCATCCGTTTGTAGATTATCCATTACATCCAATTGATTTCTGATAGCCCTTCTACTGGGTAAATCTTCTTTTAATAACCTCATGACTTTATTCCTCTGTTTTGTGAATGCAGCCTTCTGTTTTGCCTTACTTTGTTTCAGAACAAGAATTCTCTCATCTAAATCCATGCTTTCCAATCCATAGCTGGGTATTTGCCCAGGCATTTGTTTCTGTTCAATAGGCTTTCCTTTTTCTTCATCCTTTACTTCAGGTTTGATATCCAGATGCTCACTTTGTATTGGTTGTAATGTCTTCTCTGTGCTCTCACTTTTGACTGACATCTCACTGCTATCCGTTCTGTGCTATAACTGTCTCTATCAACACTGTAAATCAACCACGCTCTGCTACCAGTTGTTTACTTGGAAAATAAAAGACAACAGTTTGTTCTATCAAAACTTTACTACTCACATCTCAACCGTTACATGGTAGTCATTTTATTAAAACTTTTAGTATGTCTTTCAAGCCGAAATATTAAATGGGTTATCACCCATTTTGTTTGTCCTTGCATTCACATAGAGAAAATGTTTTGTTAATGATAAGTTGCTAAATTATTGTTGATATGTTGAGGTGGCATAAATTTGTGAAATAGCATATATTCTATGAATGATGACTGACCCATTTATGATTTTTACATAAAGCTGTGATTCAAAATATATTAGTTGTTGATCTTATAATATTTTAGAAACTACTAATAATCATTTTCATTAAATGAACACATTCATTGAATAAAAATTGATCTGACCTCATATAATCAGGGTCAGGATTAGCCACTCGTCCGCTCGTATTGACTAGTAAAAACTAGTGGAGGACGAGTGCTAATTTTTAGAAACTCGTCCTTTTGACGAGAAGCAATTCTGAGTAATTTGTCATACAGATATAGAGTTTGTACAAGGAGGAAGAGTACATTTTTTGCAGGATGAGTAGATATTTGAAGGTTACTCGTCCTGCTGACGAGTAGCACTTTTCCACCTAATCCTGACCCTGTATAATTGATTGTAGTATTTCTTGAAACCCTGTATAGTCTTATTCAATTTCAATCGAAATTCCATTCCGTATGTTTAATTGAACCCGTACTGATTTATTCATTACAATATCAAATGAACATATTTTTGTCAGACAACAGATTAATCACGGCAAGACTATACCATGTAGAGATGATTTATTATAGACTAATTTATAGTTATTAGTATCATATACATTTTACTTACCTGGTATTAATACTTCACACTATTGACTAGAACTTTCGCCATTGATGAACTAGAAACTATCAAAGAGAAAAAAGATGCTATATTAGTTACACAGAATCATAGTTTTGAAACATTTTCTTTTAGTGGATGGATATCTTATCGCTTGCGTTAAGGTAATGACAAGTTTCATTTCAAAGCTAGTTTGGTGTTACTTAAATACAGAAATATGAGTGCAGAAATAATAAGCACACATGATTAAACGTATAACATGAAATTTAGTGACCTCTATGACAGGGAGTTCGCGTCATATGTAAAATTCATGGACCATGTGTATGGCTGAACGGTTTCTAATAATTTAGTATATCTCTACATGCATTGTCTAACCGCACCACAATTTCATCTAGAAATATCCTTTGCTTAATATTAATGCACATATCAACAGTTTATTAGAACACTGAGTATGTAATGCATGTTTTAGTTGCAAAGTAGTGTAGACACGCTCATGAGCACCAATCTGACAGTTTGGCCATGGACACAATCCGCGAGTTTCAGCGACGTGAGCTTCCCCGTTATAAATGGTGACCAAATTTCACGTCAGGCATAAAATTCACGGTTTATGTGAATGGCCGATTTTAGCAACTGGTGATCTAGGGTAATTTCAGATAAGAAAAGGTCTATCAGAATGATATATACTAGCTAATATATACAGAGGAATGGCTAAGTGTATCGATATGATCGTCACCAAAAACATTATAAAATCAATGAAGCGAGACTATGAATCATGCCAACTTAATGGCGACCGTTACTTCAAGAAACTGATGACAGTCAGTGCCAGTGCGAGAGAAGACCCCGGGAGTAACAGTACATGAGTACGGGTCTAAACTACTTTGCTACTAAACCATGCATTTTCATATTCGGTGTTATAATGAACTGGTCATATGTGCATTAATATTATGCAAGGATATTTTTAGATGAAATTTTGTAAGACGAATATTGAAGTTACACAATAGAAGTAAAGATATTATTAAATTTGTTACCTTATTAAAAAAAGAGCTCATGGTTACGTTCGACTTTTAAAACTAATGTATTCAGCAATATGCGTGCAAAATAAAACAGTAATACAGGTCTTGCACCATAAGATACAAACGATGTTGTCTATTATTACAGGTTTCATTGCGTCCAGTTATAGATAAGTAGATACTAGAAAATAATGGTTTTACAAATAAGTTGAAAAGGCGTAGTTCTAATTGTCTGAAACATAATGATATAGATTAGCACATTTTCTACCCAGTTCCAGTTGCACATATTCTTTCCTTAAAATTTATATTAATTTTCAAACAGTTAGTTGTCAAACATCGAGCGTAACGAAAATTCGGATTAAAAATAATTTATTTTTACAATTCTATTAAGAAATAGGTGAGAGACTACCCCGTGTGCACATTTATTCTGTCAAATATAGAAAGAATATTTTATGGTTCATTCTTATCACAAAATTAATGGCTTGTGGTATTAAACATGCACAGTATAATACTTTTATCCTGTGCGATAAAAGAAGTAAGCGTCACCTTGGTCTCTAACATAAGGGTCTAGTCCTAAAAATAATAGTGGTCGCACGTGTTTTTGTTTGTAAACAAACTTACTAAGTATAGTAGTGTTGGGAATCAGTTGGAATTTGACAACTGATCATCACTTAAAATCAGTTGGCCCAAGTGACCGATCATCAGAGTTAATCGTTTCATACGATATTTATATGTAATCACCTATTTGAATATGGTCCGCGTGGCATAGGAGCTCTAATCGCCGTGACCACATTACACAATAAGATGCATTAACTATGGGCGCAAACTTACTTTCATTTTCTCGACATTTGAACTACTGAGCAAGCGCACTGACGCACGGAAACATGCGTGTGTATATAAGTAAGTTATTTCTATTTTCTGGCAAGCATTTGTAATAGATTGATTGAATAACGTTACTAATAGATCATACACGAGTTTGAATCGTGTTCGAAAAAAAAAGCAATTATTTACACAATCGATTATGCCTCGCTAATTGAGCCCTGAATCGTTTGGTACAAACGACTGATCACCGATTATAGTCGATCATCGTCCCAACACTACAGTATAGTACCTAAAACAGTCTGTTTTCTTGCCGTGGGGGGTAGCTGAGTATACTATGGCATTTGTAAAGTACATATTGATTCTGAAAGAGCATGCAATTTTGATCATTCAAACCCATTTTGTCATGATTTTGATGTAGTTTGATTTGCATGAAATGAACCTGTCTGAGGGCGTCATCTGACACCTGGGGGCCGATTTTGGCACTTTCTGAAGCACATGGATATATCAATTTTTTACAGAAAATCAATTTAAAAACTTTCCACAGGTGAGAAGTTAATCATTTTTGGATATATGCTACAATATGTTGTGAGGAATCAGAAGGTCATATGCTAGATGGGGGGATCAAACTTGTATCTGGCGCAGTGGGGGCTGAAGAGAGAGTGGTTTGTGAATTTTGGCTAGGGTAATATTTGTTTGATTTCTGCTTTAAATGGCAACAGAAAGCTGCTATATCCAATATCACATTGAAATCTTCAATCTTCAATCTTGAATCCCAAAATGCCCAAAGGCGTACTGGGCAGTGTATTGTTTTGTGTGCCATACTGTGCAAGGATAAAAATATTATGTACAAGATAAAAGATATGTGCTGTGAGTTAAAATACATTTTAAATGAATCCCTATCTGCTGCTCTTCAAAACGCTATATATATATTGTCTATGTTAGCTGAAAGAGAAGCAGAGTAACACAAATGCCAATGTGGAGTGTATTTGTGAAGAGCGACCTGATTGTGGTTTCCAATTATTTTTAGGACTAGACCCATACCTTAATAATCACACATCCTGTCCTTTTTGAATGAAACTCTTATAAAAGTAGTCTGTCTTGTTCTGATGGTGTGTTTACTTGACAGTAACTTGTCTTGTGTTTGTCAAGTATCCCCATAACAGCTGTAGCCTGTTTTTACCCGGCCGTTGCAAAACCCTCGCCTGTTTGCCCTTATGGTTTGCAGCGACATAACAGGCAGGGTTACAGTGACCTGTAAAATCAAAACCCACACATGATGACTATGACTAATGTGCTGACAGCAAGTTCAGAAGTGCACATTTTCAATCATGACTAAAAAATGGTAATGAATATCAAAATAAAAAATGTAGGAATGAAACGCTATTTTTTTGCCAGATCTACATTGCAATTTTGATTATTCGGCTTGGTTTACATAATAATGAACACTTACATGAAAATGGCATTTTTCCAGTGTCTGTGAGAGACAGAGTCAGACATTTTGAACAAGTGAAAATTGGGGATTATATATCATGATTGGAACAGCAATGTTTATAGTTTTGATTTGCATACACAAGGGTAGTCACATAATTGGTGATACATAAATGTATATGCAAATCAAATATATAAACAAACTTGGCTCTTCCAAACATGGTGCCTAATCCCCAATTTTGACTTGTTCAAAATGTCTGACTCTGTCTCTCACAGACACTGGAAAAATGCCATTTTCATGTAAGTGTTCATTATTATGTAAACCAAGCCGAATAATCAAAATTGCAATGTAGATCTGGCAAAAAAATAGCGTTTCATTCCTATATTTTTTATTTTGATATTCATTACCATGTTTTAGTTATGCTTGAAAATGTGCACTTCTGAACTTGCTGTCAGCACATTAGATGAAACCATTGAAACTGTTAATGAAACTTAAAACCAATTTTTTTAATGGCTATATGCCTGATCCAGCACATATGTTAGCAGGTCCTCATTTACGTTATTTTAGGGTTGTATCTTTTTAAAAGTTTCTTACACACACATCCTGCTGCTTACATATTTCGAACAGGTGTTGCAACTGGTAAGGCAAAAGTTTAACATGGTACCAGTACTAACAAAACGCAAATTTTAAAGCTGGCTTTCATGAATAAGATTAAGCTTATCGGCATGGTCGTCTACACCGTTAATACATGATGTATAATGAATACTCCTAAAAAAATGGTGTATACCAAACTTGTGCTTTTGCATGCAAGAATAATTGGGTAGGGAAGGTGTCTGATTGGTAGTAACGTGCCAATCAGTTAATCAATCTCAATATATGGAATGATTCGTACAAAAACACAAACATGCTAATTGTTATTTTTATTTGCACAATAAATCCAATATACTTTAAACCAAATATCCTCTTAAACCCGAGATAACCCTTCGCTATGAACCTGTACTGTAGCATTATGTATACATGTACTACTTAGTAATATACAACAAATATCTGACAACAAGTTTAGGGCTAAGATAATCCCTACAGTTAATACACAATGTGTTGGTTCTTCAGCGCTGACAGGTAATTTCTGCATATGTCCGACGATTATTTCTAGGTAATTGGTCCAGCCGACCATCTATTTTCATCAGAGACACCCTATAAGGCAAAAAACTGTCAGAAATCGTCTTATTATCATCGTCACGCACTGCTCTTTTGGTGGCCGGCATAGTAGTTTCGATATAGAGTAAACTGACATTTATAAATCTTTCAGTTCTACCACCCCAACCGCTATCCACCCCATCAAAAAAGAAACTACAAAGTACAAAACCATAGCAAATACTCAACAGATATTTAATTAAACATTTCAGCGGCAAACATGACGCATGCGCTGTCTAGCTTACAGGCAGCCTATCCACAGCTCAATTTCTCTCAGTCATTCATGCAACAGCAGGCCGGGAATCCAACACAATCACATCAGCCAGCCGAGGCTACTCCCAGAAGGGCTTCATTTCTTCATCAGATTTCTGGTAAAACTGCATCGATTTATCTGCATGGATTCAAATGAAATTTAATGTTGGCAAATGACATCTTTTATTATTTAACTGTTTTGCACGTTTTGATATGCAATAAGAATTGATCGAAATTGTTACGTCAGGTCATTTATAGTAGACTTTACATTTATATATAACTCATTCACATATATTTACTTCAAAATGTAATTTTTAATCTTGGCATTCTAGGCGCTGGCGAACCCGAGGTGGATCTTGTGATCCAGGACCACAGCTATGCCAAGCCCTGGAGCGCTCACCCCGATGCCAGCAACGCCAAACCCATGCGAATGCTCTTCATGGCGAAATTTCCACGAAATCAGACGGCTGAAAGAAACGCACCGTACGCAGCTTGTAGCTGTTATAATAGAGTGGAAATAAACTATTTATAGACTATATAAAGCTTTTGTTGTGGTGTGTGTGTGTGCACCAACACTATACACTGCCATGTAAAATATCCACTACTGCGCGCTAGTATCTAAATTTCAAACAAATTGCAATCACTCAAATTGTTTGGCAGCGTTCTTTTTTTATTATGGTCACTTACAGTGCTAAATTTTAAACAAATTACAGTTACTCAAATCGTTTGTTTTTGTTATGGTCACTTACAGGGGCGGCAATATATTGCAATGTTTTCCAGTGAACACGACGCTGTAGTTGATGTGGTCGGCGACGACAGCATCAAGCAGTCCGCGTATGACATGGCCAAGGCTCGGCACGTGATGAACGAGTGCGAGCGCCACGTGCTGTTCGCCCGGTCTGAGGAGGTGTCCGACGACTGGGAGGAGCGCATCACCAGGTGGGCAGCAGACCGCTCTAGTGGTTACAATTAAGCATTTTGGACTTATATGTTGGCTATTCATTTGTTCAAGTTGTGTTAATCATCTTGAGTTATACTTGTACTTTTAAAGCAATATTTTGAAGCTCACCTGAAGCTTTCGGCCATCTTCACGTGGCCTTTTCCCCACAGTGCACTAGTTGCGCTAGTGCACTGTGGGAAAAAGGCCATGCGAAGATGGCCGAAAGCTTCAGGCAGCTTCAAGATATTGCTTCAAAAGTACAAATATAACTCAAGATGATTTTGGGCTTAATTCCCATTTTGCCATGCCGAATCATTTTTCATCTTTGAAATAAGATATGTTTAAATTACGCCGCACTTGTGTGCTTTGGATTTTTGAGCGGGATGTGTGGATTTTTCATGGAAATACTTATTTCATTGCGTGTTACTTATCCTGCTAGCTAGTAGCGCTTTTCCACTCTTTCCTGGCACTGTCAATGTTATTTTATGAATATCAATCTCATTACAAATCTGAGGGCCCAATTTTTTTTGATTGATTGCTCTACAACTAGTGTAGACATAAGAATATACGTGCAGCTTACAAACAAGCACATATTACATTTTTAATTGGCATTTGTAGGTCATCCTCATGATTTTATCAGTGTAAAGTTTGTGACAGTAATTTATTTCTCAAGTTCAAGTGCGTCTGCTTGTTTGTGTTTTAGAGCTGGGTGGAGCATGCAGCAGAACAGGCTGTTTAACCGGGTGGCTAAAGCATTGCAGTCTGACAGGCTGGCGCGGCTGGCTTATGAGGGGGTGAGGAGACATTACAAATTTAACTTACCATTTGGTAATCGTTTATCAAAGGTGCATCCACATTATTTTATCAAATTTGGAAAATAGAATTTTAAATTGCTCTGTCAAATGTTAATGATATCACTAATTACATATAATATCTGATAATTGCATATATTGTTTAATTGCATAATTACTCTAAAACCACTTGCTGAATTGTATCTCACAGTGATGCAGCTAGACGCCGGGATCGGGGGATCCCCGCGAAATATAGAGGTTTGGCGCTGATTTAGAAATGTAGAGGGCCAAGACTTGCGCAAAAAGAAAAAAACTGGCGCGTTTTTATGACCTGTTTGCGGGTTTTTATTATCAAAATCGACTTCTGAAATGCATTTGTTTGTTTACCACGGACATGCATACTACGCAGATAAAGTTACATACGTTATTGTCGTTTTATTTCACTGTGCCGCCTTTCTAGGAGTCTTTCACAACGCAATCAGTTGTGTTTCATTATCGGGAATCGATCTCTGTTTGGTAAATGCTTCTGCAGTAGTAGGCGTTCGCGTTGTGTATTTTTGGTATGTCACCGATAGCGTGCTAGCGATTTCTATCTATTTTTTTTTTGTGAATCCAATCTTTTAACCATGAAAAGACGTCTCATTGTAGATTATTTCGGTAGATCTATCTATAGTCTGTTCCTTTTCAAAATCAAAAACATTTGCTCACAATCAGCTGTTTGTAACGGTATGGTTAGTTCATTTACACAAATTAGAAAAGCTTTCATCTATTAAAAACATAGTTGATATTAAATTTCTATCAAATGAAATGTGTCTGTTGTTATTATATAAATATTGGTATTTTTTAATAGTGCAAAATATATTCATTCGACAAAAATATATACATTACTTTTAATATAATACATTGAATGTCTTCGTCGCTTGCTCTGGCCCAGGCAAAATTTTAGTTGGCCCTTTTTTATAAATCTCATGGGCCAATTGGCCCCAGTGCATTTAAACCTGGCTGCATCACTGATCTCATGAAACAGTATATGTAAGTACATATTGCTTAATGCATAAAATATTTGTGAGTGGCTGTTGTGCAATTAAGCGATCACCAATGAATTCGTAAACGCTTAAGAATCATCTCCAGTTTGTTGCTCAGTATTTTTATTCCAAACAAATGTGAGCCTCAATAGCCTACAGAAAAACTGCTGAATCTGTATTAATCTGACATCCATGAGCGTGCCAGTCTATTGTGAATTTTACAAATAGTCTTTATACTTCTCTCTCTCTCACACGTCTTTTTAGCAAGCATATTTCTACCAACGATAGATATAGCTGAAGACAGGTTTTACAACCCTAAGCTTCCATTTAACTATATCAAGTGGCCCTGGCCACTTCCGCGCGATATCCAATCTGGAGTTTGCGGGAAAATATACAGATACAGATATTGATTTCAATGTGTAGATCACCAATCGCTAAAACCGGTCGTACACATAAACTGTGAATCTTACGTATGACATGAAATTTGGTGACCTCTATAACAGGGAGTTTACGTCATACGTAGAATTCATGGATTGTGTGCATGGCCGAACAGTGCGATTGGTGCTAGACACAGTAGAAGTTTGGAATTAGTGTACCCCTTTTGCAATTTTGAGATTTATTCACAAATTACATATCTGATTTGCAATCTACTTTGCATGTTTGCGGGTGATTTCATATCATTCGCGTGATTGCATATCTTTCGCAAATTGATATTTGCGGGGAAGTAACATTGCAACGGTTCATGATCCTCCGCCAGAATTCGCTTAGTTCTTGGAAAATATTGAATTTGCAAATGGCTGCAATTAACCGCGATTGCAAAGAAGAAATTGCAATTTAGTGGTGTGAGACTGCAAATTTGTGCAGTTCCATTTACGGTTTGGGGGTACACTTATTCGCAATTTGTACTGTATGTGTTGCGTGTTTCAGAGTTGTAACGAGCCAATCCAGCGCCGCACGCACGTGGACAAGACAGCGCGGCGGGTGAGACAGGCGCTCGCCACAGTCTCATGGGTGAGAGACTATTGTAGTACCATTCGTATATGGAATATGCTTCCTATACAAATATTAGATGCAGGATCCATTGAAATTTTTTAAAGCGAAGTCAGTAATATGGATGACCCCTTTACATTGGGAGAAAGTATGTAATACCTGGACTCTTGTTTAGTACTATATTCATCAGAAATGTTGTTATTGTTATTGTTTGTTTTGTTCTTTTTTTGCTGTTTTTCTAATTCACTGTAATTGTTTGTTTGTTTGTTTTCTATTGCACTTGTTTACAATTAATTCATGTACATGGTATGTCACAAATGCATAAAATTTCCTGTACGGCCATCGGCCCTTTCGGAAATAAAGATTGAAGATTGAAGGACCAACATGGGTATTCATTATAGCATCTATTTGACGTTAGTTTGATATCATTCAAACAGCAGAGAAAATTTGTACATAATGTAATGTATTTGACACCAACATCAACGTAGGTGTTCAGTATATCTTCAGTGTATCAATGTGAAATGTTTAAAACCACAATATCGGAATAACGTTAGATAGCACACGTAATAGCTCGCTTGTGCATTTTCGAACACACTCAAAACAGCTTTTACAATGTGTAAACAGAAGCGAGCATGGAATATGCTTTTGAAAGCATAAAGTTATAATGAATCAGCATTTTGAAAGCTCTGCAAGAGTAAGTTGTAACGGATGATCATTCTGAAGGAGGGAGCTTGAATGGCGAAGGATAGAAATTAAATTTTGATAGCGTTGGCGAAAGGTCGCCAAAGGCGAAATGTTTGGCTCTAATTTCTGATGACAATTTTCCAATCTACATGTATGCATGTTTTGGTCATGGTGTCAATTTCATTTGGCAACGTTTTGCAACTACTCAAATTATTCAGTGGTGTATTAAGAGTGAAACCAACCATCAAGTTGACAGAATGCAAGTGTCGATTTCGATGCCTGAACATCTCTAAATATTCTTGAAAGATTTTTTATTTTATGTTGTTCTTTCTATGCTATTATAATATCTAATCACAAAAATTGTTCAAAAACATTTTTGAACAATTTTTGAACAATTTTTGTGATTAGATATTATAATACAATAGACAGAACAACATGAAATACAAAATGAGACCATATGCTATGTATAGGATACACAAAATTAGTAATAATCTTGAAAGAGATGAGTTTCCCAAAGCTCACGTTTACGGTCTGCTAGGAGCCGAAGCTGACCCAGTGGCTGCACGGCATGCTGCTGGAGAACCTGAGCACCCCGCTGCTGGTCGCATACCTGGATGTGCTGCAGACGCTCAAATGCAAGGTGAGACAGACCTCCATCACTCTGCTGTGGGTATCAGCGGTCAAGCAAATTGACCTCTGAAATGTTTCGCCAGAGAGTGAGTTATCATAATTTATGTGACCTGTTTAAATACTGCTACCTGATGGGTTGAACCCGCCACACCCATCTGATACTTAGCTGTGATTGGTCACTTGACATCATTTATATTCATCACAGTCCAGTGATGAATATAGATTGGTCAGAATTTTTAATGAAAATAGTTATGTGTCAGAGGTCTCTTAAGGACATCAGATACTCAGTGACCTTGATGTGCAGTAGACTCTCAAATGCAAGGTGAGACGAACCTCGATGTCTGCAGCAACACACTTTCAAAGTGTAATTTGCTTTTCTATATTGACACTGGCATCACTCATAGAGAGATGCATTTTGTTACATTTATATACATGCATTGTTGCTCGGAGTTGTATTAGTCTATCGATAATGTAATAATTGTTCTATAGTAATAGCTCATCCTAGTTATCATGTTTGAAAATATACGTTTGCAAAGAGTTTCATTCATTGCCACTGACAAAATCCCCGTGAAAGATGATAAATGATCCGGTAAGGAACAGTATGTTTCAAATCATTTATAATTCAGTGTCATTAAACCCATTAAGAGATGTCTACACCTGAATCCAGAAATAACGTACATGACAATTGATTTGGCTATTTGAGTTTAATGAATGTTTAGTATAAAAAGTTCTTTGAGCTGCTCGTACCATATCATATTAAAACAGAACAAAGTATGAAGTCCAAAAGGTACTAAATTTTATTGAAATCACGAATTTTGGCATCTTCAATGGTTTATCAAGTGATAAAGCATTGAAGAAGCGAAAATTTGTGATTTCAATAAAATTTAGTACCTTTTGGACTTAATAATTGTTCTGTTTGAATGAATGGTTTGTTGACGTTCCACCCGCCAGGTGCCTGTCCTGATTGAGAAGATGATCGCGCAGTCGACGAGTAAGATCAGCGGGCCGTCCGCAGAGGCGCTCAACCTGCTGCTAAAGCGGCCCTGGGATCCCGTCAGCACCATGATGACGCAGCACAAACCGGTTTGTTCCGGATTTTATTCTTATTTTTCTTACTCTCAGTTAAGGCCACTATGTTTTTTTCTCTGTTTTCGACCAGAAAATATTCCAAATCTAATGAGGGAGGGAGGTAAAAAAACATTTAATTAAAAACATGTTTTGGGCGCTATCTGAAAAATTTAATGAGGCGTCAGAACGTTAGTTCCGGATTTTTTTTATTACTCTCAGTTAATGGGCAATGTTTATAGACAGCTGAGGCCTAGAAAAAATTATTGGGGTCGGTAACATGATTTTGAAAAATAGGTTAGTAAGGTAGGTAATTTTTTTTTTTTTTCTTCATATTTTTGTACCGCAAAAAATTAGGTTGGGTAGGGGCCACTTCTTTTTTTTTACTCCATATAGAAAACGAAAGTGACTGCACACCCAACATGATGGTAAAATTAACAAAAATGATGAATTACATATGATTTCTTTTATTGGATCGGTAAAATTAGTATATTATTTTATGTCTGAATCCATAGGTTCAAAGTTTTTATTAAAAAACTCAATAAAAAGATTAGGTTAGGGGGGGTAAAATGGGTTAGCTAGGGTTACCGGAACCACAGGATCATTTTTTCTAGGCCTGAATGGAAATCCGTGAATGAACGTTAATTCCGATGATGTGATTTTAAACACTTTTATCATTCAAACAGCAGAGAAAATTTTACATCAGTTAATGTATTTGAAATCAACATCAATGTCGGTGTTCAATATGTCTTAAGTGTATCAATGTGAAATGTTTGAAACCACAATATCGGAATAACGTTCATTGATTTTTCTTACTCTCAGTTAATGGGGAATGTCTATACCGGCATTTTCTTCTATTCTATCTTTTGTTTCTGCTGCCTATCCTCTAATGCGGTGTAAATTCAAAATTCAAAATATTAGTTCCAAAATTTTTTAAACTAATATTTTGAATTTGATAAGGACACTGTTGTTATTGAAACATGTTGAAAGAGTAAATAAAATTATATAAAACATTTGGACCAACAGATATTTAATTTAGACCATATACAAGATTCGTGAAATATGCTATGCAGCATGTGGTCACATGTTCTTTTATTTCTTTGTTCTATTTTGCTGCTCTAGTCTAATGCGGTGTAAATGAAATAAAATTATTTAAATTTAATTTAGACCGCATTAGACCAGAGTAGCAGAAATAGAACAAAGAATAAAAGAAAATTAATTTAGAGCTGCAGACATATAAGATAGAATAGAATAAAATGCGACCATATGCTGCATAGTGCATACCAAATTTCAAGAATCTTATATTTATACAGGTAATAGCATGGGCGCCTGCATCGTAGAGGGCAGACGCCATCTGAGACTAATGAATGACATTCTTTTTTATCCCATTCAATTGTTTATACTTTATACAGTATATACTATCATAAGTCTCGACTGGTTTCTTCCCTCTACGATGCATGTACCCATCGTTTTTAACACAAGCTTATAGAGAAAGTATATAAATGTCGGTTTTTAAGTATTTTTACTTCACAACAATTAATCAGCAAGTGCACACTATGTAAATCAGCGTCTACTGTTGTTGAGTAGATAGATTTAGATAGATGCTTGTTTCAAATTTGATTTTAAATCTTTTAATTTTTGAATATTAATTTTAGAATTTATTAATTTTACAATATTTCGCCTTATAATTTTAGCGAAATATTGTAAAATTAATAAATTCTAAAATTAAAATTAAAAAATTATAAGATATAAAATCAAATTTCAAACAAGCATCCATCTAAATCTATCTACACAATTATTTTAACGGATGCAACACAGAAAATTTTCTATTAGTCTACTGTTGCTGTTTGTAGAAGCGCCTGCCAGGAAACCCTCTCCTCATCATCGCCCCCAGCGGTCCTACCTGTACCAGCAACACACAGTCAAAGAGGAGCAAATTCTGGAACTCACAGCTCGGCTATCTGGGTAAATATGTACTCTGGTGATGTAGTGTAGATATATATACTTATATTTATCATGGTATTAGTTATATTAATCATGGTATGTGTCAAACTTGTGTTGATATTGTCCTTTCAAAGCGTGAACGTTCAATGACTCAGGGAAAACGGTTTGAACTTTTGGTCGTTCAGAATTTGTTGTAGGGACCGAAAACCTGGATTTATAGCCATTTTACTTCATGATATTTTGAATCAATAGCGCATCCGATAACTAGAAATTTCAGATAACTTAATTTTTTATTCTCTCTCTCTTAAAGTGCTAGTGAAATTAACCCAACTTAACATGTGTAAGTGGTAGGTGATGACTGAGGCTTACATCGCATTTTAGCTATGGCCTTATCCATTGGTACATATGTACTTTAATGTTAGGCTCTGTGGCTGAACAGGTATGTTTTGGTAGAATCCATATGTGAACATGAAGTTATATGTGAAAGATTTAAATCTTACTTTTCTTACACTTAAATGAAAAAGGCATATTTTTATCTCAGTGATAAATCTAGATGCGAGTCCTGCTTTGAGGTCTTCAGGACTCAGCAAAGGTTTAAAAATTGTGCATCCCATCCCACTTGAACAAATGAATATCCAACATTTAATATATGTCCGATGTCAACAGTGGGAGATTAAAAAGATCTCCCACTGTTGTTTCATTCATGAATTTGCATGAAAGTGGGAGGTTCTACTGTATTTTTGCCACTGAGCGTTATGTTTACACCATGTGTGCTTCATCTTGAGTTATACTTGTCCTTTTGAACCAATATTTTGAAAATATTGGTTCAAAAGTAAAAGTATAATACAAGATGATTAACAGCACTTGAACAACAAATGAATATCCAAAATATGATATGGCTGCCTGCAGGCCAGACGATCCCTGTGACGATGCACACGGTGAACGGGGGCTCCGTGCTGGGCGTGGCTCAGTGTCTCGAGCACATGATCAACGCAGTCCGCACCAAGGTGCAAGAGGTGAGGCCGGTTACATGGTAAAATATTATCAGAAATGAACTGTTTGTACAATAAAACATTGGAAAAGTGGTATTACACATGTTCATAGTCCAAATAGAAATAAAAACACACCATTCCCTATCATTGGCGGCGGCCATATTGAACTTCCAGCCGTCAGGCCTGTCGCGAGGAGTGGCAACTTGGTGCCGGTCGTTTCTAAAATTCTAATGCTCATATCTATCATGGTGCCAAATTTCAAAACTTATCACCAAGTGCACAATTGTTATGAATATAATAAATTCCAACCCCGCTATAGATGCGCCTCACCCCCCTTTTCCAAAAGCCTGGATCTGCCATTCAACCTCCCTCATTGTCAGTCTATGGGAATTTCTTTTACACTGTACATATATTCACTGTTGCAATAACTACCCGTGGGTTAAGAGCCGCCTTTTTAGCGGGGATCCGCCCGGGCTAGACTTTAATACGTCAAAAGCAAAATCAATACTCAGTTTGTCTTACTTGGCAATGTAACATCGTACGTCTGACGTTTGATTAACGGCGAAACTTATTTTGCCTCTGATGGTTTGATTGGACGAGAGCTTCCAAAATCCGTTAGCATTATTGGTGCAGTTTGTCAAGCCTCAAGGCCACCATAAGAGGGGTCAGCACCCGGAGGTTGAACACTAAAAGCGGATTAGTCTATTTCTTGGTGATCCGTGTACAAGGAAAGGTGTGATACGTATCTGTTGTCCAATTTGTGCCTCAACTTTGTCTCAAATTTCAGATGATTGCCACATTTTGTCTCACTTTTTGATCACCCCAGCAAATTACCTTTCCCTCTATTGATGCCACCCCACATTACAAGTCATTCTGATTCCTCGAAGCTTCAGAAAACTGGAATTTTTTGTATTTTCCCTTCACTAAGCAGATCCAACTGAATTAACTCCAAACCTAGGATTGCTGGAATAACTTTTGTCAATTATTTTTTTCGTATCTAGCTTCATAAAAGTAAAACATAAATGCTGTAAATTTGCTTGATTCATTAGCATTGCAAACCTCCTAAATTCAGTTAGTAAAGCTGCTTCATATTATTTCTTGGCCTGTTTTCAGTTGAAAAGTCAGTACCCGAACCGTCCCATCGTCCTGATGGGCTGGCACATAGGAGCGCTGGTGGCCGCTCATGTGAGTAGTTTTACACACTCATGTATATTAACATATCTAATAACTAATTCATGGATTTTCCCATAGTGATCCGAAGTTAGCAAATATTTAAATAATTCTCACAGATCTTACAGAAGCTTTCTCAGTTGACTCTTTAGCATTTGAATACAGCGCAGAGTTTTATGAAAATTGCTAAGAAGACAATCCCAAAACTTAGATAATGGCAGGATTATGAAAACAACATTTTTTTTACTACTTTTTCATTACAATTCATGAAAAATCCAGAGTGTAAACTTACAATTCAAAGTCTGTGTACTTCTGAAGACCTTTGTCAAGGTTTTTGACCATGGCCTTCAGATGTAAATACCGCATACTTTGAATTGTTAAGTTTAAATTTGTAATTACTTGGAGTCTATACATAGCATATTGTCTCATTTTTGTAGTTTGTATTCTTTCTACGCTATATGAAACTAATGTAGGAAAATGTTCAAAATGTTTTTAACTTTTATTAAAGCTTTTCAGCTCTACAGCTTTTTTTAATAATAAAAGTTAAAAACATTTTGAACATTTTCCTACATTAGTTTCATATAGCGTAAAAAGAAAACAAAGTACGAAAATGATTTAAACTCTGGATTTATCATAAATTACTTCATCACAATATTATCAGAAGAACATCGCTGACATTGTATGCTACCCTGGCGTGTTGCGTGTGTAGGTTGTAGCAATATACTGTATTGGTAGTTCGTACATTGATTAGTACGTTCCACCGGACAACGATTATGTTGTACTATTCTAGATGTATATTAGATGTGTGATACTGCATAGCATGTGTTGTAATTATGATGTTGGGTTCATTTGTTACTTGTTAATTACATATTTTCGTTGTTGTCATGAAAATACAATAAAACGTACAATAAAAGTGACAAGGAGTCTTTCTTCATAGGCAAGTCAAGTCAAAAATTTGTTTATTATACTGACACAATAGATCTACAGTAATTAAAACTATTTACAAACATGTACAGATCTACCAAACCTAGGTGGGTTTATACGTCAGTGTAACACAGTTATATTGTAGAATTATACAATATAATAATATATATAGCAAGCAGACGATGTAAACAAAAATAAAGGACAATAAAGAAAAGAAATACAATAATAGACAATGTAGACAATAATAGCTGGATATACAGAATTATTAATTATATAATTTTGATTTTCTTAGATCCCATGCTTTGATTAAATAGTTAGCAACAATTAAATTACAATTTGACATTAACGTAATAAATTTGTCATGTTCATTTCATAGGTGTCTCTGTGTGAGCGTGTCATGGGCCTGGTGTGCCTCGGCTTCCCCTTCATGGGTCTCCACGGCAACCGCGGGGACGTGGACGATGGCATCCTGGAGGGCCGCACGCCCACGCTGTTCGTCATCGGCCAGTTCGCCAACGCGTGCTCCATCGACGACATCGGTGAGTGGGGGTTGTGTCAAATTTGAGTTTAGATCTTCTGATTTTTGAATTTTGATTTTAGAATTTATTAATTTTACAGCCTTCTTCAAGTCTGTATATATATACTTTATGCTGTGGCGAGTATGCAGCATATGTGATAATAGAGAAAAGAAGTTGGTGGTTTGGGTTAGCAAGGGACATCAGTAAGGAGTGCCAGGGCTTGACTTTAGCTAGTGCCCTGGTGTCCTGGGCACATAAAATCTGATGTTGCCCGTGTGGTTGTTGCAGAGGACCTGCGTGAGAAGATGTGTGCAGAGAACTCGCTGCTGGTGGTGGGGGGAGCAGACGACCACCTGCGCGTCTGTCGCAGCAAGAAGAAGGCCGAGGGCATCACGCAGAGCATGGTCGACAGGTGCATACAGGTGCGTCGTCGCAACACGCTTATTGCTGGTTTGCTGGTTTTCAGACTGCCATTTTAATGCTAGTCCATTCTTTTTGTTTCTGATTTATTGCTAACATGTCCCAAACATAAACTATCAAAAGAAAATTATCTTATTTGATTTAAATTTCGAGTACATATACTCCTTATCAAAGATGGATCTTTGATAAGGAGTATATGTACTCGAAATTTAAATCAAATAAGATAATTTTCTTTTGATAATTTATGTTTGGGATATGTTAGCAATAAATCAGAAACAAAAAGAATGAAACTGTATGATATGTACCTAATCAACAGAACATTGAAGACACTAGTCCGCTCCTCCAGACCAGTAGAAATTGGGGAGGACTAGCGGTGAATTCAATTCACTTGTCCTGCATACGAGTAGCTGCTAAGCGAAAACACGTTTGGCAAATTGTGAGGATGAGTAACTTTTGAGGAGGACTAGTAGCTTTTTAAAGTTGCTAGTCCTGCTGAAGAGTAACTATCGAGGCCTTAACTGTGAGACTGTTTTTACATTTCTTTATCATTTTAAAATTTTATTCATAACTGTCAGGTCGGATATTGGTGAAATTTGATGACCTAGAGGGAATTGCTTGTAAAGAATGACTGACAAATTCGTCGACAGATGCAGAAAACAGGTGCCAGAACACCAATTTTGCATGTATGAAGGCTGAATTGTTGTAAAATGTCATATAATGTAGATGACATTGGTAAGTTATAAAAGCGTACAGTTCGAAATCTGAATGTCTAAATATGTGTGGTGTCACTATAGTGACATGTAAATGATTACTGTGATGACGAAATCTAGCGTAAAATTATCTTAGAAGAATTGCTTGATGAGAACGTGCATTTTTAGGGTGAAATTGCCACTTTTATTGAGAGTCTTGTGTTTGAGCCAGTGGATGGTGACGACGATATTATGATTGTTAAAAGTGTCCCTCCTTTGAGATTCAAAAAGGCTTGTTGTTCTTGTACTTTAAGTTGTGGTTGAAGTTCAGAGTTCATTTTGTTTTATTGTTTATTTTTTGTTTGAATTGTTCTGACGAAATGCTGATATTATGTGTGGCCAACGTAGCTTTCATTTCGACCAAGAAATTAATAGTTCACAGCGCAATGACAAACTACTTTCAATGTTAAATGCGTGATATGCGAAACGTTAAATGCCATCCGTGATGATTTTTATAATACATTGTACCAATTGAAATCCAATATTTTAGTTGTATGTTTACAATAAGACAGTTTTTTTTATAGGTCTTTGTTTCAACATTTCATTTGCAGTCAAATCATTTTCATTCTTAGTTTCAGAACCGTTGTACTATATGATTAAAAAGAAGTTTTTCGTTTCCTAGTTATACATGCCGCAATGATACTTTCATTTGCGCATGTTGACACTGTTTCAGGATGAGATATCTGACTTTATTGGCGGGGTGATAGCGCGCTCTGACAACACGGGCGCCGAGGCATTAGACAGTGAAGTCAGCGGAGTGAAGCAGAAAAAGCAAAGGAAGCGCAAAGCAGCACCTCGAGACGACATGAAGGTAATGTTAATCGCATTGTAGTATTCAAGTTTTTTAAGTGGTTCCCGTTTTTTTCAAATAAAATATCAAAACTATTGGAGCGAGCTCTTAATTTTGATAAAACGTTTTGCACCCGTTTGTGCTTTCATTTTTATATTTGCTGTGCAATTTTTTCTCTTTGTCCATTTCTTCTTTCTACCTGTCGTTGCATGGACCTGGTGTATACAGTGGCAGATCTGGATGTGTATGAGGGTTGGTAAGTGCCTCATTACGGTCTACGCATCGTTAGACTAGGTCTTGGACCACTTTGGTCGCGTTACACCCAGTCAGGATTAGGTGTGAAAGAGCAGGACAAATGACCTATCTCCTGCTCAAAAATTGACAAATTTCTACTCTCTAATACGACCTGACGAGTGCCTAATCCTAATTCTGCTCAAAAATTGACAAATTTCTACTCCTCAATACAAGCAAACAAGTGCCTAATCCTAATCCTGTTACGCATTTTGTGTGCATATTTTTTCACGTGGGCGTTCCCGTCCGACACTCTTGGGTCTGCCACTGTTACATGCCAGGTAATTTCCCTCGTTTTCTAGAGAAGAGCTGAGGTGCCGTGTTGTCATGAGGCATGTTCTGTGTTTGTTTCAGGCGATCACCGAACTGTTAGAGCGACAGCGAGCGGACGCCGGTGGTGAGGTGGGTGAACAAAATAGGGGCATAGTGGCCAGTCACATCACCAGAACCATTGTGCATGCCGTTCTGACTTCATATATTCATTCACTAACAGCATTATGTAATGTACCTTGTGTGAGATCTTGTAGTACTGGCAACACTTGGTAACTGTCTGGTAGTTTGTGTACTTTTCGAGTAAGAAATTATAGGAGAGTTTTCTTTAAACAAAATTTTACCCGGAATTTGACATTCCAGTGATGTGATCGATGTTGATAATTTAAAAACACACACGAAAATAAGAAAAAAACATCACTTTTAATCACTTGCAAGTCATTAATATGTTGTAGTTTTTTAGAATTATTGCAGATTTGTAGTGGATTATTTTTATTCAGATGGATGCTCATTTAAACACTTATCGAAAGTTCTTACCGGTACATATGCTGAAAATGTGTAACTTGACCAGTCAGTCTTCACTCTGAAATTGAGGAATAATTAGGGCCTTTCCAAATAAATTGAGAATTTGATTGATTGATTGTAGACATTTTTGTTTATTTAGTGGAACTCGATCTTTAATACAAGATTCTACATAGTATAAGATTGCCATCAATATTGCCATGACAAGAGCGTTCTTATTAAAATGTAACCGAATCCTGCTGCAGGCAAGATTTACAAAAGTTTGTTACTTACAGTTTCCAGCTAATCTGGCCACCAGTGTGCCTAAGATCCCCCGCTCTCGCACGCCCTCACTCAACTTCTACGGTGATCACATGACCTCTGACCAGCTGGGTCAGCTGACCGCGTCACATGACATCGCCGGCCAATCAGGTGATTGTCACTAATTATGGGACAGCCGGTAAACAAATGCCATCGGATTAACACAAATTGAAAAGTTTGTCTAACCTTTTTGGTTTTAACTACACTTTTATTATTTTTGTATAAGTTTAATGCACTTGAATTTTCATAATTGCATGATATGATTTCCATTTTTAAGATCTAAATAACAAAAAAAAATCACCAGATCTGGTTTTTATAGCACTTTTAAAATGGCCTCATTTTGACCCATTTTCTGACCAATCAGGGTTGGTGGGCAGGTCTGCAACTGACCTCTTGGCGCTGACCCTGCAACAGAAATTTGGCGCTAGTGCCAATGCCGGTAACGGAAATGCAGGTTTGTAAAAACGTAAACTTCCTATGGTTACTGTAGAATGTAGACGCGCCTCCATGTGACTGAGTGCCAGGCAGGGAATTGTCAATAAGGCACTTTGGTGTTATTTGATGGAAGAAGGAATGGGTTATTGGATGTCAGTGGAATGGTGTACTGCAGGCTTGAATGGTCGTTCACAGTACGTATATGTCCAGATCATGTGATTGCAGATAAAACATTTGACATTTGCATTTACCGGTACATTAAAGTCTTCTTTTATTTTCAGTTTTTATAGATACTTTTATTTTTATTTTTGACTTAAGCATGTATTTCTCCAATGGTAATAGCAAAGCACGCTGAATTATGTTGAACATACGATTTTTCATTCAGGTAATAATTATATGCTTTATGTACGCAATTGGATTGTGAGTAATTATGATGTACATGTTGTAACAAGCAAACTACACACGGACATAAAGTGCGCATCAAGTGTGAATTCAAGGACTGGCCTAATAGAATGAATGGATCTCAAAAAAAGAAGCTTAAACTCGGAAGATACTGAATTTATTGAGAAGATATTGCATTCATGGAGACATGCCCAGTTATTATGTAACGTTTGATTGTATGAGATATTTTGGCACACGGTGACGTATTTGGAGTCTTGACATTCGCCCTTAGACTTTATCTTAGTTTTTTAATACAAAATTCAAGAAAAGACAGCTTTTTTGAAAGCCATTTGATTTTTGATTGAATACAAAAATAAACGAAACGGGCCCGTCTTAGCTTTTATGCTTATATTGTTAGACTTAATAAACAATGTTGGGTTTTACAACCAGGCAAAATCATTACTCATGAAGCTAAAACCTCTTTCAAAAAGCCTTGATAAGCTTCAGGCTGACGATGCGACACTTGCTGACTTGTGAATGGATTTGTCTATTGACTAATGAACACTTTTAGCACCATATCAAGCAAAAACAAAAAATAAAGATTGAACAAGCAGTCACACCTTCCCGCCTGGTGGCATCTTTTCTTCGCCCCGGTTAGAAAGGAAGTGGTTTAACTATCCAGAAGATAGAAAGAATACATAATTAACTAGCTAATAAGAACGCGGAGATGCAGGCATCTGTATTACTGTTTTACACAGAGTCATGTCCGCGTTGGCCAGCAATCTCAATGCGTGTATTGCACTGATGATCCGACTACATCCACCATCGTTCGCCCTCCCACCACCACTGAAAGATTCCATCAACTCCTCGCTTGAAGATGTCGCTCCGATAGCCTCACATGTCCCGCCTCCTCTCATCCTCATCTTCAACTAGTGATGTTCCACTCATCTAGAGTGATCCTCTTGAAGTTTCGTCTCCACCCAGAGCCTGCTACTCGTGATGCCCCCATCGCCTGTCCTTTAAACCAGCCATGTCTCCTCCTCATATTTGGTGGCAATCTCTAGCCAAATCATCTACAGCAGTAAACGAAGAACCTGGCAACTTTGCACAGAAACTGCTGAGCTCACCAGCAAGTTCTGCAGCCTCCATTGAGAGGCTGTTTAGTAACCTTGGTAACTTTGCAGATTTCAATTATAAAATAATTAATAATATCTTGCCATGTGGATATATTATTTCAAAATGGAACATTAATGTAAATAAATTTTGTCAATATTGTAAAGAGGTGGAAACTATAAAGCATATGCTATATGATTGTTCGAGAATTGATGTTATATGGACACAGTTATCTAATGTTATTAAGATAAATATTTCCTGGAAAAATTTAGTATGTGGATTTATATTAGAAAATGTTACAGAAAAAGTAATCTTTATTAACTATATTTTGACCATAACAATGTATGCTATTTTTAAAGAAAACTCTAATTCCAAATTTAAAAAAAAACAACTGACTATAAAAACTGTAATATGAAGAGAATTGTTTTGAAAAATATTTTATTTTATAAACAAGTGTTAGAATATCTTAAACAAGTTAGCCATTGGCAAAAAAAATTGTATGATAATTATGTTGAACTTTTGTCTATGTGATATCTCTGTAGCGCAATATACATTCTGTAAATAATTATCTAAAAGCTTGTATTGAATGGAACAACTTGAATTGAATAATTTTCTTTATTTGTGCTTATTACCCAGTATACATATACGTAACTGAGAAACACAATACATACAAGTTCATTAAAGATAAAGCAGAAATATAATAAAGATATAATGTAATAAAATATAAAGAACTATCAAATATAAAAGTACAAAACCTGATCGTTTGGGAAGTTAACTGCAAGAGAACTTGAATGAGAATGACTATGTGAAAAAACTGAAGTGGTTACAATGATTAGAATATAGTATCAGGTAGCATGAATAATAACATAGAATATCATTAATATGAATTAAAACCAATTTATAGTCTGTGAATATGTACAACAATACAAAGCTTTTGTATTTAAATAAATAAATGTAAAAAAAAAAAAAAAAAAAAACTTGTTAACTTTCAAACAAAACTACGCGATTGGTTAGGAATTGAGAAAGCAGCAAAACTGGTATTTGTAATGGTGCACAGAATTCTGAGAGAAAAAGAAGATTATTCACAATATTTACTACAAAGCAAAGTGAGAGTAATGCAATTAATTCTGCTAATGTATTTTGTGTATGTACGATTTATGGATAAAGAATGACTTGTCTTTTTCATGTATTTAAAGCCTTCATGTTATTGTGTCTCAGATTATTCTGTAGATGTATTTAGAAATAAAAAAATTATGCACAGAAGTTCACAGTTGTTATTTTATAAACTCTCTTCAAGTAATTAAGTTATTTTGTTTAACAATATGTGTTGAAACACTGCCTGGGTCTTGTATGTTGATTTATTCCTAACTGCAAACCTTTAATTTTAGATATTCTGGAAAAAAAAACACGCTTTTACCCACTTGAAACATGACAACATAGTCAAGCCGGGTGTCACACAGATTTAAAAAAATACTTTTGTTACCTACATGTATTACTATGTGTTAATTTAATGTCCAAAATGCCTTGAAATACTACTTTTGTCTTTTGTGCCTATTCCTAGCTCAAAATCATTGATATCAGATATTGGATGCTAAAAAAAAACGGCTTTTAAAAACCTGCCTAAAAAAACCCGTCTATTGAAACCCGCGAAAAATTGGGCGTGTTTTTTAGTCGCGAACCCTGTGAGTCCGTTGTCTTTGCTGCCTTAAAATAGTGTTCTTTTACTGATGTTTATGGATTTTATTAAAAAGTCAATGTCCAAATATCTACCGGGTATTATTCATTTTTGTAATATGTAGTTTAATCTTGAAGGTAGACTAAACACAAATGGATTACTGATGCTGTGACTTTCATATGAATTTACTGGCGTTTGCCATTGAATTAACATATTTGGTCTATATCATGGAATAGGATGACCATTTCGGAATATTTTGATATAGAGCAGTGCACACCCAACCCGTATGGTTTTTAAAAAAAAATATTTAGCATCCAAACAAGTACCAAGTAATATTACTACTCTGAACACTATAGTTTTACCGGTGCCAAAGTGTAAAAAGAAAATTTCTAGTAAGATCTAATGTAAATAAACATGTTCAAATCGCATATTATCGCCACCTACGGGATGTGTGTGCACACGTTATTTCATAACAAAATGCATCATTGATCATGTAATTTTAATGAACCATAAATATTGTGTTTATCTGACGAAAATACAAGTAAGTAGCTTCCTTTTGACACCTTAAACGCTATTGTTGGTTCATTAAAAGCTGTGCTACGATGGTTTAAACAAAAAAATATACGGGATGGGTGTGAGGTGCTCTAGTGCATGTATATTTTCACTCACTTATTCCCATACAAGTTCTCGTTGAAAAATGCTTCTTTCTGTGGCAAAATAGCTTTTCCATCGAACAAAACTCCTTTAATGAAGTCAACGAAAACGAAATCCATAATAATTCCATCTGATGGTCAAAATAAGAAGCTACACCGTGTTCTCTATGTGCAGTGTAAATGTCGACACGTTATGAATACCACAAGAGCTACTAAGGATCATATTTCAAAGTCTACTGTCTGTGTGTACTGGCGTGTTGGGTCTGATTAAGAAATACCCCCTGAGCCAAAAAAAATAAAAATAAAAGTCTGGCCCTGAATTCTATTTATTAATGCTTTTTTATTCACAAAATGCATTATCTAAAAATATGAATGACGCTTGTATAGGTCAGTAATGATGAATTGTCTCTTCTGATACTAAAATAAACAGGGAACTATTTTTTACTTCTTCAAAGAAATAGACCATATTGTGTTTAGTACACCTTTGAATGTCAAAATTTCTCGATGTATGTTTACTGAAAGTTAGTAATAATAATAATAATAATAATAATAATAATAATAATAATAATAATAATAGAAATTTGTAGAGCGCATTATTCAAGACAAATGTTCTAATGCTCTTAAACATAATAGTTAGTAAAACAATTTGATTAAAGATACAGACATTATGAAATTATAACTAATATTTTAAAAAGTAAGCATTAAGAACTACACAGTAAAACATTGAATGTATCAGTCACAAGAGCATACAGACATTATAAAAAATATAATTAATAAGTATAGTATATTTAAAAGATTTTCAATCAAAGCCACCAAGGATGTAGATCTGTGGGTTTGTGGGAGTTGGCAGTGGTGAGAAATTCAACTTGTGCAAAACGTCTCTGTGTTGTGTATTGTCATTGTTGTGTCGATGATTGTGTTTATGTTTGTGGATGATATCGGATTTGTGGCAAAATGTAAGTTTATTCTTGTATTAGTTCATCATAAATTTAAGAGTGTTTTATATGCTTTATGTAACTCGATATAACTATAACTATTAAGATTATCTACATTAACATTTTCTTTATGTTTACTTGTTTTAACATTTAATTAGTGAATATCTCATGTTGCATTTATCAGTAGATAATGGGACCAATGGGCATTGATAGCTGAGTTAAAATCAATATTTAGTTTACATTATCTATGTTTGGGTAACACTGAGTCACCATTGCCAAAAGTATTGTTTGCATTTGTATAAGTTTGACTATGACTAGCCTGTGTTGATTAGTCAAACGTAACCTTTCAGCTTTCTACTGTCCCCGTAGAAGTTATTGACAATAAAAGTGTTTATCTTACTAGTCTATAGTGCACGTCCGTTCATTACACACAGTATCTAATACACAAGATCCATTGTGTTGATGCTCAAAATGTTTACCCATCAGTGTTCTGCTCTGTTACAGTGAAACGGCTGCAAAACAAGAAGCGCAAAGACGGCACGGCAAAGCGGCCGTCCAAAAGTCGTGTGGGCAACACGCCGACCCTGACCCTGGCACCCGATGGCAGCACCGTGCCCACGTCGCGGTCACAGCTCACAGGGGGAGCCACGTCCGAGCTCACCGGGCTGCTCACTGGTAGGCCTGTAGCTGGCACTGTTGTTGTCGAGATACCATTGAATGTGTGGAGACAGCTCAAGTCGCATTTTGCCATGCCGAATCCTTTTTCATTTTTGAAATAAAATATGTTTAAACCAACATTGAATTTGAGATAAGCAATAGCAATATTGAAATACAGCGATTGTCCTAAAAAAAAAACGTCGATTTGCAGTCACAAATCAAGAGGATTTCCATTGTTTACTCCATAAATTTACATACATACCGTATTTGTTCTTATTAGCGCACATGCCCCATTAAGCGTACCCCACTGTTTACACGGATTAAATTAATCAAATTCTGCTTTTTTTTTCCTCCAAACATGTGCAAAGATTTCATGTCTATATCCCCATATTGCAAGCCTAACACGCCGGTATGCGCTGGGCGCGTTGTGAAAAAGACTAACACGCCAGTCGCGTTGTGCAAAACACGCCAGTCGCGTTGTGAAAGAATGTTCGCGGTAAGCAATAAAAGAAAAGCAGGAACCGTGAAAAATTGTAGGGGTGCGCTTATTATTAATATTAGATATTTGCTTTTGGTTAGTTTTTTCCGATGTTCACTCCTCCGTGTTTGAGGACATTCACTGTAATGAGGTTCTGAATAAGAATAAGAATATTTTATTTCAGTATATACCTCATGTAAAAATGTAAAATATGCCATAGAACAGACAAATATGTACAATATGTGTATATATGTGTAAAACGTTTAATAACACAATAGTAATAGCAGCTAAAAATGTCTTTTACCCACTTTTGCACAATAGTGCTATCATAAAAGAATTGTGACTCAACAAAAATTACATATTAAAACATGTATCCTCCAGGCCAGCTGTTACAGTCATACCGCGCGGCGGGGGGTCTGGGAAGTGGCGCCAGCACCAGTGTGACCATGTCGCCCGGCCTCTCCTCCGCCTACGTCTCCAGCATGGCTGCAGCTCTGCAGGTGAGACACGGCCAGAGTCAGTA
>CM032668.1:16403012-16423557 GCA_019095985.1 Streblospio benedicti | reverse complement strand
AAAAGCTTACTAGTAATAGTATACAGAGCTAGTATGGCTAAAACTTACCAGTCTTCCACAACCTCCGACTAAATCCCCATGTTTCCATGCACCAAATTAACACTACGGTCTTCAAAACAAGATCTTAGTCTGCTGGATGAGTAAGTTATAAATCTTACTCATCCTGCTGGTTTAATATTAGTCTGGGACTAGTAATACTTACAAGTACAACCTTGTTTAACCGAATATCAATAAACCGAATATTCCCATCAACCGGACGCGTTCTGGAATAGCCCCTTTTTTTCCAGACATATAGGGAGATCGAACTTTGGGATCGAAGTATAAGCCTTTTTCTTATTCATGGAGCGGTCAAAGATGTCCGCAACACAACGCACACGGTATTGCAGATAGCCTCTATCGAAAAGGTGCTCTTCTCCATTTTAGACAGCACACACCAGAACTGCACTGGTTCATTAAGATTATCTCGTCACAACGCACGCGTCCTTTGTTGCCAAAAAAGTCGTACGCCGACCACGTGAGTATGGAAGCAACAAATTCGAGTTTTATCTAATATTATTGCAAACTATTACCGTACTTCTAATGTACAGGCCATAAAATGATCTTCAAACAATCATCATAGGATTATTGGTTTACAGTATACGACGTCATACCAAAGTTATGGATTATTTGTTCACAGGTATTTCTTGAATATTTCTTATTGTCATTCAGTCATTCGTGGTCGTGGTTTCTTACATTCGCCAACACCCAACCCCTCAATCATCCGGATATATCGATTTTCTGAATGTCCATCCAGATTCCCAACGGTGTCGGTTAAACAAGGTTGTACTGTATTTGGGGCAGCGGACTAAAATATGTCAATTAAAAACAAACTATCAACTAAGTACTTGCTAGTAGCTAGACACTGAAAACAACACCAATAGACCCCAAGCAACTACTATGAATTGACATCTACTACTGGAAACCGCTAGCTAGCGAGAGGCAACTACTGTATATTCACGTATAAAAGCCAATGGCGTTTATGTGAAAAAGTGCGACTTTGGAGTATTTTTCAATAGTAAAAGAATTCATATGTGGGCTGATGGACCTAAGAACGCCAACCCACGTTTTGGCGATGGATAAGTATTGCATTTTGATATAGCAAATAAATATCTCTTCATTAATCAATTCAAACTCACATATGGCTTGCATCAAAGTATGCTCTTTGTCACTGATATGTTTAATATAATACTAGGCCCATGGGCGTTTATTCGTGAATCGACGGCTATACCAACAAAACTGACAACCGCTTGAGTAGCGCGAGGAGAAGCAGGTAGATCATCGCAGTACCATTTGCAGGTGTAATGATGATGATGATGATGGCGATGAGGACTGAGCTGGGGACGGCTGCTGCTGCTGCTGCTGCATTACCTGCAGACTGCTGACAGTCAGTGCCAGCCTCTGCGCCAGAGACGACGGCACGGTGCTGCTGCTGCTGCCCATGGATGCCGCTGCATTGACTGAGGCTGTGCTCAGCTGAAATGAAACACCTTCGAAATGATTTTGATTTTAGATCCGACTTGGGAATTTATCATTATACGGGAGGAGGCGATTTGGTGCCGGCGTATAGTCGTGGGTTCGAATGGAATCAGAGTTTATGAGATTGAGTCCTAACCTGACTTGGGAGTCATAAGTCTAATGACTTAATTACGTATAATGATACAACTTTGTTAAGTTTCGAGGGTTCGTGACACATGGGAAACAGATGTGGAAACATCTGGGTTTTTTAATGTGAGAAACAGACATTTTAATTCGTCTTTTGATGTTGAAAACTGGTGTGTTATGACATTGGACACAATTATGTACTCATAATGTGGGACAAAGACTTCATCTTGTGACACGGGAATCAAAAGTGTCTGGAGATTGAAGGTACCTTTAACATTACACAGTCACAGTGGTTGTATGTTACGAAAAGTCCAATACATTCTGAATTGGAACCACAACCTGCACGAGTTTATGCGTCAGTTGTGCTAGTTAAACGTTAATGACCTTATTGAAAATATTCAAGGCATCATATAAAAGAACATGTATTTCAATCTAATGACTCACACCTTATAAGAGCAATTTTGAAAAGTGGTAAACACCTTAATTCTATCACTCCGTGCATAAATCATCGCCAATACTCTACTCTGATTGGTCCAGATGCATGCTCAATTGAACGATTGACTGCATGCCAGAGTTGGGTCAGGATTAGTTTTAATCAATAGATCTAATCAAAATTTGTGTAATTTAGTTTAGTTTTAATTAATCAACAAACTAAAAAAAATCAGTTTGGTTTAGTCTAGTTTAATCATAAATTTCCATTTTAATCATGATTAGTTTAGATTAAAAAAAAATTGCCAAAACATGTTGTTTAAGATGACTCTTACAGAGAGCAATTTAGAGCAGGAAATCGCAAACTGCTGATCAGTGTAACAACTCTAAAGCAATGACCACTATGATGCAATAGGGTCAATTGCTGCAAACTCTTTTTGTGTCTAGGTATAGAGGTAAGCAATTTCCTGTGATTTTTAATTTCAATTGCTTTACTTAGGATAAAAGAATTAGGTTCTATTGTGCATACAATTAGCTTTTTGTTTGGTTCTGCCTTGAAGGAGATTGATAGCTTGGTTATGTATATTTCATTCAGGATATACTGGATATCAGATATTATAGACGTGTAGAGCACTGCACACCCAGTTCGTGTGTTATTTAAATAAAATTGTTAGGCTCCAAACAATAAGCACACAATATTACTACTTGAAACATTATTGCTTTCCCGGTGCCAAAGTGAAAAAATAAAATTTCTAGTAAGATCTAATGTAAATAAACATGTTCAAATCCCTGATTATCGCCACGCATGAAATGGGTGTGCATGCAACGAATTGCACCATAGATCATATAATTTTAATGAATCATAACTGTGTTTATCATGCGACAATATAAGTAAGTAGCTTAATTTTGACACATCAAACACTATTTAGGGTTCATTAATAGCTGTGCTACGATTGTTTAAATAATAAAATGCACGAACTGGGTGTGCAGTGCTCTAGGTATTTCAGCCTGGTAGGAAATGTAAGTGCTTTTCTCTTTTGTTCTCTTTTATGGATATTTCACATGCTATTTGATAAATTTAAAACAATTCTTTCAGAAACAATAGTTTTTGTTATACCTGTATGTCACATAAATTTGTAACCTCTGATTCGGTTTCCATTGAAATGTTCACATTATTTTGGATGTCACCATCACATAAATTTGTAACCTCTGATTCGGTTTCCATTTGAATGGTCACATTATTTTGGATGGCACCATCACATAAATTTGTAACCTCTGATTCGGTTTCCATTTGAATGGTCACATTATTTTGGTTGTTAAGAGTTGGGAATAACAAGTCCATTTCCTGAAATATCATCAAATTCAGAAGGAAAAAATACAGCAAAATGTAAACACTGGAAAATATGTATCTTTTTTATAATAAATCAATATCAAACTTGCTATCCCATCTTTGAAACAACACAGTGAAATATATTAAGGTTTGAAGTTAAAAGTGCATACAGAAAATAGTTGAAATAGTTGTGATTGAATCGATGTTTGAATATTGATTACAAGAATGCAATATTGTGTAAGCATATTTAATTTCTAATGAAAAAAAAGAGAGATTTAGCTTAAATGACCACTTGATTAACTAAAACTAAACTAAAGTGTTGTTTCATTAAGTAAATCCTTCGTTTGATAAATTTAGTTTAGTTTTAGTTAATCAAGTGGTCATTTGGTTAAGTCTAGTTTAATCATAATATTTGCCCCAGTCAGTTTAGTTTAGTATAATTATGAAAATTGTTATCTAGTTTAGTTTAGTTTTAATCAAAAAAAAATTAGGTGCCCTAACTCTGCTGCATACTAAATTATCCACACTCCAACAACACAATTAAGTAGGTCACAGCTTCAAACTGTTGCAGCCCCGCATGAGACTGTTATGATATGATTTATCTAAAAATAAAAACGAAGCAAACACTTGTTTAGTGTGCAATGTTTTCATGATAGAATGGAATTTGACCACTAGATTGTCGTGATAATCGTGAAATTTAGCACGCTAATGCTTGATTTTGTGTCATTCACACGTCAGCATGCTAAATTTTACCGATTGACACCCAATCTCGAGGTCAAATGCTACAATACCCCACCTGAAGTCCTTGGCCTTTACTCTGTGATGCAGCAAGTCGTGCCATGGTCGCTGCTGTCACCTGGGAGGATGTCAACCCACCCAGCAAGTTCCCACTGCCAGCTCCGGAGGCCTAGGGCGAGGGGACAGCATTAAGTGTTTGTACCGTTAGTTTTCAGGGCATCATTTTCTAAATTTCATTTTTACAATGATTTGCCACATTTCACGGCTGTACAAGCTGTTAGAAATTAACATGTACCAGCTGAGAATTACGTCAATGCTCGAGATGACCTAATGACCACTCAGGGGTCTAAGCAGACTAAGCTCTATACCGGTAGCCTCATGGGTAACTTGCCAATCCGGGCAAGTTGTTAGGCAATTCTACTTGTCGCATGGAAAGCAGACATTTGAACCATTTGTGTAACCTGTGTTGTACTATATTTATGTTGAGCATCATTCTTCATTGCCAGGTAAACAAACATACTTGCCAAAGTCCAGTGGTCCATCATAAACGTAGAGGGCTGTCGCTATCATACAGCCCTGACACCAGAGTCGTTCCTCAAGTACAGGACTAGCAAGTAGTGTACTTGCCAAGTACAGCAAAATTGCTGTACTTGGACTTTGACTCGAGTACAATCGAAAAAAAAATCATATGCACTTGCACTTGGACTCAAGTGTACATGCAAAGTGCTTGGACTGGACTTCCAAGTCCGTACAATGTACTGACTCTGGCCGTGTCTCACCTGCAGAGCTGCAGCCATGCTGGAGACGTAGGCGGAGGAGAGGCCGGGCGACATGGTCACACTGGTGCTGGCGCCGCCACTTCCCAGACCCCCGCCCCGGCAAATGACTGTAACAGCTGGCCTGGAGGATACATGTTTTAATTTTTTTGTTGAGTCACAATTCTTTATGATAGCACTATTGTGCAAAAGTGGGTAAAAAGACATTTTTAGCTGCTATTACTATTGTGTTATTAAACGTTTTTACACATATATACACATATTGTACATATTTGTCTGTTCTATGGCATATTTTACATTTTTACATGAGGTATATATATGAGAAATAAAAATATTCTTATTCTTATTCAGAACCTCATTACAGTGAATGTCCCCCTAACACGGAGGAGAACATCGGAAAAAAAAAAACTAACTAAAAGCAAATATCTAATGATAATAAGCGCACCCCTGCCAATTTTCACGGTTCCTGCTTTTCTTTTTATTGCTATCACAACATTTTTCACAACGCCACTGGCGTGAGCTTTTATAACGCGATCAAGTGTTAGTCTTTTTTTTCACAACGCGCCCAGCGCATACCGGCGCAGTTAGGCTTGCAATATGGGGGATATAGACATGAAATCTTTTGCACATGTTTGGAGGAAAAAAAGCAGAATTTGATTAATTTAACTGTAAACAGGGTACGCTTTTAATGGGGCATGTGCGCCTAATAAGAACAAATACGTATGTATAAAATTTATGGAAATAATGGAAATCCTCTCTTGATTTGTGACTGCAAATCGACGTGGTTTTTTAGGACACCGCGATTTCAATATTAAGTATTAAGTTATCTCAAATTCAATGTTGGTTTTTAAACATATTTTATTTCAAAATGAAAAAGATTCGCATGGCAAAATGCGACTTGAGCTGTCTCCACACATTAAATGGTATCTCGACAACAACAGTGCCAGCTACAGGCCTACCAGTGAGCAGCCCGGTGAGCTGGGGACGTGGCTCCCCCCTGTGAGCTGTGACCGACCGGGGCACGGTGCTGCCATCGGGTGCCAGGGTCAGGGTCGGGCGTGTTGCCCACATTTACTTTTTTTTGACCGCTTGCCGCCGCCTTTTCGCGCTCTTGTTTTGCAGCCGCTTTCACTGTAACAGAGCAGAACACTGATGGGTAAACATTTTGAGCATCAACACAATGGATCTTGTGTATTAGATACTGTATAATGAACGGACGTGCACTATAGACTAGTAAGATAAACACTTTTATTGTCAATCAACTTCTACGGACGGTAGAAAGCTGAAAGGTTACGTTTGACTAATCAACACAGGCTAGTCATAGTCAAACTTATACAAATGCAAACAATACTTTTTGGCAATGGTGACTCAGTGTTACCCAAACATAGATAATGTAAACTAAATATTGATTTTAACTCAGCTATCAATGCCCATTGGTCCCATTATCTACTGATAAATGCAACATGAGATATTCACTAATTAATATATATTGTCATTTGTACTTATACATTGGTATCAATGCGATTGTATTCATTGCATTGCACATTCTAACTAAGTAGATCAGTCTGTGGTGGTATTATTTTGAAAAAAAAAGCAAAAAATGCGATTCATTATAAAGAGTAGCAAATCATTTTCAAACTTCTCTCTCTATCACTTCTCTTTAGCAAGCATATTTCTACCAACGATAGATGTAACCATGTAACCTTTTAACAGCCCGCTGCTTGAGATGATGGGATCATTCTGATTTCACAACCTTGGGGTCGTGAGTTTGAGTAGCGCCAGGGCCACTTGATAAAGTCAAATGGAAGCTTAGGGTTGTAAAACCAGTCTTCATGTATATCTATCGTTGGTAGATATATGCTTGCAAAAAAAAGACGTGAGGGAGAGAGAGAAGTTTGAAAATGGACGTGTCCGCAAGCAGTGGGAAACATATATATACCTGTATCAGTAGCAAGTCAATTTACAATCAGTCAACCTTACATGTATTGGTGTTTAACAAAATGCAAAATTTAGTACCAATAACTGTTTCCTGGTACTGTGTTTAGATAAAAATGCATGATGTTCAAATGCACATTGGTAATAAATAAGTTTTCATACACATTACACTTATATTGTTTCTCCCCAGTGTTGAGGCTATCTAGTGTTTGGTCATGATGCCCACGACTAGCTAAGTGCTGTATTTTCCCTCTGAAAACCCTTTTCAGCAAGTTAAGCTCTTTTTGAATTAGTCTTCTTTGCACCCAAAAGGCTCCTTTGTGTACTTATGTTTGATTAATACAATGTCACTTTACAGTAATAAATACGATTACAAATAAGTCTGTGTCTACAATGTAATAGATAATTTTTCACATACAAATTGCATAAACAGATATGATATCAATATATCTTTAGTGAATTTTCATTAAGAACACATTTTAAGAAGTTGATATGCTTTATTTTGTCAATGTTAAAACCTAAGATTGTCTACAAAAGAAAATTTAAGAAAGCAAGCATCATACACAAATGAAGCAAATTGTGTTTTTTTCAAATACTATTTCATTCAAATTCTTAAACAAACAAAATATCCTTGAAATTTAGTAGGGTTATAGTTGAGTTTTAACATGCGTGGTACTTTTTAGTACATTCAGAACCAAGTAGACTTATACAGTCTTTGACTTGGCCTGGGCGGGGATCGAGCCCCCCCCCCGACCCAGAGGTCAACTGCACCGCTTAGCGACTAGCCAACAAAGCCAACGCTATACCAACTACGCCACATTACACTTATATTATAGCTAACAGTACTGCTCAAGTGTTGGGTTTACTGTGTCAGGTCGACCTAGGGTTGACGTAGTCGGCAGATGCTTAGCGTAGGTGAAAAAATCTAACTGTCCAACTGATTTTTATCAGCGGAACGTAAGTTCCCAGTAAGTTCCCAGTGCGCCGGAAGCAGTGGGACGCGGCTTTAATGGCCTGGTAGGCTCTAGATGTCAGTTGCGTTTTTACTTTAGGTCTTTAGGTCCAAAGAATTTCTGGTGGAGTATCCTGCTTTATCATAACGGCTGTTGTTATGTTTTTCATACTCTCTTCTTAATCTTTCAGACACACATTTACTATGATGTTTCCTTGTTGTTGTGTTATTTGAGTCAATCCCGGTGTAGTTAATCCTATGAATGTGTATTGAGATTCTTTACTTAACATGTACTAAGTAGCATCACTTTGCTTGCAAGTAAGAGTCATCTAGATACATCTGAAACTACAATCTGCAATAAAGACTACCACCATGTTGTTTCAATAAAGCATAAAACAATACTAATCACAGTTTTGAATACTGTAGCGTGTAGGAAAGTGGCAGAACTGTGTATATGTCAATCAATGTCAGCATTAATCCCGGAGTTATATTGCAAAGTTGGATTACACCGTCGAGAAAATGCACCAACTTCTTGCATTTATACATGAATATCGTTTTTGATCATAAAAAAAAACTAATTAACCAAAAAAATATTTAAAAGCATATTTGAAAAGAGCGTCTCAAGACCTTTCCAATGATATTCTACTTGACCAGATACATTAAGATATAAAAAAATATCACAGCATATTGCTTGTCTACTGATACTGGTTCATGCGGGTTATAAGATGCTTTGTAGGTGTCAATATTGAGTTGTGGGGATTAATTTTTCGTTGGCGTACATGACCTAATACATGTCTTTAGCCAATGTCAGCATTAATCACTGAGTTATATTGCAGAGTTGGATTACACCGTCGAGAAAATGCACTTCTTGCATTTATATATGAATATCGTTTTTGCTCATAGCTCAAAAACTAATTAACCAAAAAATTATTTGAAAACATATTTGAAAAGAGCGTCTCAAGACCTTTCCAATGATATTCTACTTGACCAGATACATTAAGAAATGAAAAGAAATCGCAGCATACTGCTTGTCTAATGATACTGGTTCACGCAGGTTATAAGGTGCTTTGTAGGTGTCAATATTGAGTTGTGGGGATTAATTTTTCGTTGGCGTACATGACCTAATGCACGTCTTTAGACTGCTCACGTGGACAACACGGCCTTGGTGCATTCTAATTGGTTGGATTCTTGATCATAGTAAAAAATGGGAGTGGCGTAGTAGGGAATTTGTGAATGAATGTGAAAAAATGGGTGGGGCATAGTAAAAATTTATGAATGAAAGCTTTTTTATCCACCATATTACTACGGTGAATGTGAGAATAATAAATAGTTCCTAAGAAATCTGTATATATTTCTTATTTACAGGATATTTCTAATTTCCAAAGTGTAATGTATGTATTGTCCAGACACTAACGAATACGTACATACCCAGCAACGAAATAATAATATCTTGGGCTCCGTTCAAACGTTACAAATATATATCTTGAGAAATTATTATTATTATTATTAGTTAGTGTGAGCATTAGGATGTATATTGTCATCTGTACATGATTATGGACACCAATGCGCTTGTATTCATTGTATTGAATATTCTAGCTAAGTGGATCGGTCTCTTGGTATTATTTTGAAAAAAAGCAAAAAATGTGATTCAATCTAAATTTGTAGTCTAGCCAATCAATTTGCAATCATATATGCGACCTTTACAGGTAGCACATATCATTGTTTCAAAGATACAAAATTAAGTACTAATAACTTTCTTGCTGGTTATATAGAACCACTATATTTGGTCTCAGATAAATTATACAGATATCATGTCAATATATATTTTGTGAATTACCATAAAGAACACATTGTTTAAGAATTTAAAATGCTTTATTTTCAGTAATTAAAACCAAACATTGTCTATAAAAGAAAACTGAATAAAGCAAGCATCACAAATACCGGTATTGTGTGGGTTGACAGTCATGCAAGTTCAGTGAATAGATCTATTTACAGCTATGCAAACCTGCTTAGTCTGGATGTACATGGATCTACTAAGATCATAGGTAGATCCAGGGGGCGCAGGGGGTGCCCTCCACCCCCACCCCCATCCCAATAAAATACTTCATTTTCAGTTTTTCATGAAATGCCATAAATGCGCCCCCCTTTTTCCTTTATGCACCCCCACCTTTTTTCAAAATCCTGGATCTACCTATGAAGATACTGTGCAGCAGTACAGTACAGGCATTTAATATATATGTAAAGCTTGGAGTTTGTACATTAGGGACCATTCAGTACTTATGACAGGGTGAGGTAGGAAGATTTTCCAAAAAATCCTGTGAAAAAAATTAATAGCCCCCCTCAAATCTCTGTGAAATAATTGGTAATATAACCACCCTCAATTTCATGTGATAAAAATTTATGACCCTCACCCCCCAACACTTAACGCAATCATTGTCAGTTAAAAATCCTATTTGATAGCTATCCATATAAAAACAGCAATTTGTAGTACAGAATCTCTCAAAATAGGGGTAATTTTTTGTGAAAAAATTGTTAGCCCCCTCAAAAGTGTGTGAAAAAATTGATAGCCCCCCCCCTAAACATTGTGACAAAAGTTCATGGCCCGCCCTAAAATCCTCCTACCCCACCCTGTCATAAATACTCAATGGTCCCTTATGTACAGTCATGACTCCTCAAATGCAACAATTGAATGTGAAAAACTTTATATCCATTTTTCCATACCCGTGTCTAGTATAATACACTGATGTTCTATATATGTAAGCTCTCCATATTTTAGGCATCTGAATAAACCACAATCACAGATGACACACGGATATTGTGATGTCCCTTATAGGACCTATTACTGCTAACATGTCACTCGGTCGATACCATGCAACTTTTATTTTTTCATTCTTTTTTTTCGTTCTTTTTTGGTATCCCTTTGGCCTAAATAATGGGCATATGCCATCCTCAGCTCGTTTTACTTTTTGTTTTTCATGTGTTTTGATTCCACTTTCTATTATTTCAAGTCTATATCGTTCCCCATATACACTTTCTTGTAATATTACGCTAAATTCACTTAGGTCTTTCACTACCCTGTCTTCTTGTGTTCTACTGGTGTCTCGTAGTATCCTTACAACTTTTTGCACTAGACATATCTTTTGAGCTTTTTAGCAACACTCTAATGCAGGCAGTTCACAATGCACAATCCAGATGTAGGCCATATCTCCAATCACAGTTTACTGACGACTTAAATTTGCTTTCTACTTGCTGCCACCAGTCATGCAAAAATCCGGTATAGTTAATCCTATGAATGTGTATTAATCTAATAGTCTCTATTTATGACAAAAAAGCCATGCTATTCCTGTGGTGGTTTATCTAACAAAATAGATGCTGAAATAACCAGTTTACTGCAGTAGGTTGCAATGATGACGAACGGGTACTCAATTTAATTAAGCCTCGCATTTTGATATTGCAGCAAGATTATATTCGAGCGTCACACGCCAGTAGTTTACTTGCTAATACTCTTCAGTGCAGTATCATGCCGGCTTTACATTATATTGTAGTGGGATTATAGCCTATCTTGGACGTCACACTTGAATGCATATTGCAACGAATTATAGATCTACGTGCACTGTTTTCCGGCGTTGTAGGTGTCAATATTGAGATCTGGGGGGGGATTAACTTTTCGTCGGCGCACTGCAGGAGATTGCAGGATTATACGTGCCTAGTCTACCAAGGTCAACATTTGCGAGAATTGTACTTAATAACTATGTGTTTTTGCCTGTATCTCAAAAAGTACTGGTTCGATTTTTTATCTGAAACTACCGCCGAAGAGAGCTCGTTGTACCCGTTCTAATGCGCTATTGCACGATGCCAAGCTCATAGAAATAAAGAAATGTGGCGGACGTGACTGTATACCACGTCTTTTAGCCTGCACACGTGGACAACACGGCCTTGGTGCATTCTAATTGGTTGGATTTTAGGCGTAGTAAAAAATGTGAGGGGCATAGTAGGGAATTTGTGAATGAATGTGAAAAATGGGAGGGGCATAGTAGTAAATTTGTGAATGAAAGCTGAATTATCAACCATATTACTACACTGAATGTGACAATATTAAATAGTTCCTAAGAAATCTGTATATATTCATTATTTACAGGATATTTCTAATTTCCAAAGTGTAATGTATGTATTGTCCACACACTAAAGAATACGTACATACCCACCAACGAAATAATAATATCTTGTCAAACGTTCCAAATATACATCCTAAGAAATTATTAAAATTTGTTTTTTAATGAAAATGGGTTTGCAGCAGATGTACGTGAGAGGACGGGTCTAAACCAGGATTGGCTTTAACACGATTGGTTAGTTTCTTGTTCACGACCGAGCAGTTACTGCTTTGACCGCACTTTCATTGCTGATTTCACCGTTCATCAACCTCTTACTAGGACGGTGCCAAAACTTTTAAATTTACGTAAAACATGGGGCTTGCGCAGATACCTCCCAGCTTTGACGCGAGGCTCCTTGCCGGACCGCTACGCGGGGGACTGCCTGGACTGACTTTACGTGCTCGGTCATTCACCCCTCGGTGCTCTTCTAATTACACCTAATGGCTCCACGTAAAACATGGGGCCCCCCGCAGATAACTCCCCCAGCTTTGACGCCGGGGCTCCTTGCCTGACCGCTAACTGGGGACTGCCTGGACTGACTTTACGTGCTCGGTCATTCACTCCCAATCGGTGTTATGCAAAACTAATTACGAGGAACAATAGGACGCGGAATCGCTAAAAAAGTAGAATGTTCAAAAATATGTAAAAATACATCATTTGTTGCGATAATCCATCATTAGGTTTGGCATTGGACTCAAAACGATAACCTTGGTTAAATAGTAATATTGAAAAAAAACTAAATGTTAATTAAATTGCTTGTGTGATGTTGCTTCCACTATTTTTATTTCATAAATAATACTTGGTTGTAAAGGCTTCAATTGGCTCTACTAAAGCACTTTACAGCTTCAAAACGATAATGTTATAACAAACATAAAAAGTTTAGAACACTTAACTCCTTGATTGAGCGTTAAACAACAAAACACATACTTTTTTTCAATCGCTGTCTAATGTTATAATTTCTAGTGCATTGATTGTAGAAAGGCTTTAAGCCAAAGGGCTAATATGCACTGTCTAATTAATTGATGATGGCTTTGCCCATATATAAATAGTTCTTTGCACTAACTTGTATATATAATAATATATAATAATATAATAATAATGTATAATATAATTACTCAAGATTATATATTTGGAACATTAGAACGGAGCCCAAGATATTATTATTTTGTTGATGGGTATACATATTCCTTAGTGTGTCGACAATACATACATTACACTTTGGAAATTAGAAATATCCTGTAAATAGTAAATAAATACAGATTTCTTAGAAACTATTATTATTCTCACATTCTGGGTAGTAATATGGTTGATAATAAAGCTTTCATTCACAAAATCATACTATGCCCCTCCCATTTTTTCACATCCATTCACAAATTCCCTACTATGCCCCTCCCATTTTTTATCAGGACCTAGGAGCCCACCAATTACAATAGATCAGTGCCGTGTTGTCCACGTGAGCAGTCTAAAGACATGTATTAGGTCATGTACGCCAACGAAAAATTAATCCCCACAACTCAATTTTGACACCTACAAAGCTCTGTATAACCCGCGTGAACCAGTATCAGGAGACAAGCAATATGCTGCGATTTCTTTTTATTTCTTAATGTATCTGGTCAAGTAGAATATCATTGGAAAGGTCTTGAGGCGCTCTTTTCAAATATGTTTTCAAATAATTTTTTGGTTAATTAGTTTTTGAGCTATGAGCAAAAGCGATATTAATGTATAAATGCAAGAAGTCGGTGCATTTTCTCGACGGTGTAATCCAGCTTTGCAATTTAACTCCGGGATTAATGCTGACATTGATTGACAGATACACAGTTCTGCCACTTTCCTACACGCTACAGTATTCCAAACTGTGAATAGTATTGTTTTTAGGCTTTATTGAAACAACATGGTGGTAGGCATTATTGCAGATTGTAGTTTCAGATGTATCTAGATGACTCTTACTTGCAAGCAAAGTGATGCTACTTAGTACATGTTAAGTAAGGAATCTCAATACGCATTCATAGGACTAACTACACCGGGATTGACTCAAATAACACAACAACAAGGAAACATCATAGTAAATGTGCGTCTGAAAGATTAAGAAGAGAGTATGAAAACATGACAACAGCCGTTATGATAAAGCAGGATACTCCACCAGAAATGCTTTGAACCTAAAGACCTAAAGTAAAAACGCAACTGACATCTAGAGCCTACCAGGCCATTAAAGCCGCGTCCCACTGCTTCCGGCATACTGGGCACTTACTGGGAACTTATGTTCAGCTGATAAAAATCGGTTGGACAGCTAGATTTTTTCACCTACCCTAAGCATCTGTTGACTACGCCGACCCTACGTCGACCTGACACAGTAAACCCAACACTGGAGTAGTACTGTTAGCATGTCATATAGTAAAGGTGCATGTGCAAATTTGGATTTTTACTTTTGAAGAAATATGTACATATAGAAAATTTGTAAAAAAGAAATTGTAAAGGTCTCTAAAGAGATGAAAAGCTTTTTGTGCAATAAAATAAATTTTAAACTTTACATATTATATGTTAGAAATCTAATGTAGTAGGAAAAGACTATACATGAAATGAAATGAGACCTACTGCCACGTACATAGTACATAGAATACCTTTTATACAAATACATGTAAGGTTGACTGATTGTATAGATTTGCTACTTGATACAGGTACATGTCCATTTTGCTTGTTTCTCTCTCCCCTCACGTTTTTTGCAAGCATATTTCTACCAACGATAGATATACCTGAAGACAAGTTTTACAACCCTAAGCTTCCATTTGACTTTATCAAGTGGCCCTGGCGCGACTCAAACGCACGACCCCAAGGTTGTGAAATCAGAATGATACCATCATCCCAAGCAGCGGGCTGTTAAAAGGTTACATGGCTACATCTATCGTTGGTAGAAATATTCTTGCTAAAGAGACGTGATAGAGAGAGAAGTTTGAAAATGATTTGCTACTCTTTATAATGAAACGCATTTTTGCTTTTTTCAAAATAATACCACCGCAGACTGATCCACTAAGTTAGAATGTGCAATGCAATGAATACAATCGCGTTGGTGCCAATGTATAAGTACAAATGAAAATATAAATCTTGATGCTCACACTAACTTGTATATAATATATTAAGCTTAAAATATAACTTTAAATTTAATCTTACTGTAAATACTATGTAAAATTAATATAATTGATACACAGCTGAAAAAATGTAAATTTCTATATTATTGTAATGCTATGTTTCATTCTGAAGTTAGATTGTTGGGTTTTTTTTCATTTCTAGATTGATTACGTTAAATGCTTGTGTAATGTTACATATTACGTTTAACTTTATACGTCACATGTTTGATGACTTACGTTTTGGCCAGTAAGACGTGTGACATTCTTAATTGTTTATTTATACCTGAAGAAGCTCTGATGGAGCGAAAATTTGTAGAAAATAAATATTTCGTATCTTTTTAACTTTATTTAAATTTATGTTATATTTCACCAAATTTGGTCTCCTATTCATTACACAATATATTTCAATAGGCATTTAATGATGTATAGGATTTGTGTCCACCACGAGATCATTTTTTGTTTTTCAATTAGTACATCCAACGTAGGTAACAAACTGATTCACAGCAGTTACCTACACTCTTGACCACGTCTCGTACCTTGGATGACCTCCCTGCTGGACAACGACTGTTCATCAGTCTTCCATTCATAGGACTTTTTCGCGATGTTTGATTGATACTGTATGAGGACAGAACGCAGCCAGAGCATTTTCGAAGAATTACTGGAAATACGCGGATCGATATGACGTATTATGACGTCATATCATGACATAATTTAAACAAAACAAAACAAATACTTAATAATTGCTTCTTCGTACTTATATCATAAGTAGAAATTCATTCTGAATTCTTTGTGTTGTATCAGTTTTTTTAATTTGTTGCATATGTATAGACAGTGGTGAAAACAATTTCTTGCACTTCTCTGAAGCATTACAAATGCAGATACCAACATGGAAGTGCAATATGGTGAGGTTTTATGCATATATAATATATCTTCATTAATTATCTAATATAAGAAAATATACATCAGAATCAAATGATGTCAAGCTCAAATTAGCATGTATATAGAATTACAGTATGTACCTGTTTCATCCATATTGAAATCAAGTTTTATTGAGTAATAAAAGCCAAATTCAAAACAAACCTGATATTATAGATGTCATAATAAACTCAATAGTATGATCAAGTATTTTTGTTGTTAATGTTCATATTAATATAAATATCCCTTGACTTGAACAAAAGAATACTTAGAAGGTATGACTTGTAAAGTAATTTTCAAACGAATAGTAAATGCATAATGTTGTAGTTTTTAAGTTTTATGAATTACTTGTTAGGACGGTGTAAATTACATGGGGTGTCCATTATTTTAAGACATTCAATTGGAGTTGGTTGGATGGGCCATCTAATAATTCATCCATCTTGGTGATGGAGGTTCAAGATAATTTTGTACATTTTATTCACCTGCAATAACAACAGATTACAGTTTTGAAACTTATTTTTGGGCGAGTACCCAGAACGACATTAAACATTTGTTCCCAAAAAGCGTTTTTTTTCAAATTGCCATATACAATAAATTAATGTTATCATTATTTCACAAATCATCATGAGTATTAGATATACACTGTATACGAAAACAACATGTTTGTACCTATATACACGTATTATGAATCCAGATTCAAATGATAGATTTCTGAAGGAGATGGTTGAGAAGTAGACTGGGCAGCTAGGCCACACTCAAATCGAAGAAATGATTGGGACCTTTCCAAACAAATCTAGGGTTTGATTGATTGTTGATTGATTGAAAATTGTATTGTAAAAAACAAGCCAACCAGTGATTTTGGAAGTTGATGGAAAGACTTGACGTCTTATGTTTATCTGTCCACCACAACCTCCCTTCCTTAATTGTAATGAACACTCCCTTATGGTATATTTCATCCTATAATATAATTTGACACATTTTATGAAAAATAATTATGCTGCTTACTTGAAATTATTCTATCATGTTTATAAACTATACTTATAGTTTAGGTTTTGCAAATAATATATCTACACTGTATTTGATATGGCAACAGTATGTGGGACATTGCTCTTTAGCTTTAGATCTATGCTTTAATAGGTTATATGTTTTGTGCGGGGCAAAAACTGGGGAAATTTGTGCATAGTAAAACCTTTTCTTCAAATGCAGTCAGTAGAAATATAAAACAGTTAGCAACACATTGTCTTGTCCCCTAGATAGATGACTAAATACAAATTCATCCCCTTGATGATAGTCAGCACTCCATAACACTTTATAACCCATCCTATTTGTCTTTTTCCAGCTTATGGTGAGTCATAAGGCAAATACTAGTCTAGCACAATCATTTCATTTTCTCTAAAAAATACTTCTTATCTGTGTACATAACTGTGTCAGGACATAATAAAGCAGAGTTCTTGTTGGTCTAAACTTGTAGTGGGACAATTGGCCCCTTGGTAAGGCAAATCAATGGGTCAATTCTGTACTTGATGGGCCAATATTTTTTGCGGTAAATTTTGACCGTGAACAGTTTCAATAAATAATATTTAAAAAAAAACTAACTCCAGTGCTCACGTTTATGCTGAGTAACCATGACTTATAGTGAAATAAAGTACAATGGTTTAAGTAATGTTTTTCATATTTTATTTATTCACACATCATAAGGCGGCAGTAATATTTTATCAGCATTTCCAAATCATTGATCTTAAATCAAGAACATTTGTTTCATTTTGAATAATATTTAACATGCATAGGCAGAAGAAATAACATCAACATGCATCACTACAAATCTGTCTGCACATTGCAGAGTGGGTAAAACGATTATTTTTTATAACTGTAAGCGCATTAATGGCGGTTTTACCCGCTGTTGCTAACGCTTTAAACAAGACATGATATTATAAAACGCACACACTGCTTTAACAGCAGCTGAGAGCTGCTGGCTGGCTGCCAGTATTGATAAGGCGCTCAGCTGCAAGCTATAAATAGCACCGGCTTTGCTGTGTCTGCCTGAGAATCAATATTGCTCATAAACAGTAGTACACAAGATTAAGTTAACGGCGCCGGGAAATATTTGCTTTTGAAATGACAGATATCATAATAAAATGGAGATTTTTGACCATGGCGATGAATACTCGGGATTAGGTGGCCAAAGAAAAAGCAACAATTACATAATATTGGGCGAGTGAAACCCAACACTGAATCGCCAAAATGACAGGGAAAATCCACATCGCCTATCTGGCCAATATGAAATAAGTTGTGATCGCCAATTGTGATTCTGAATTTTGCCATTTTGCATGACAAAAGAACAAACACACGAGCCACAATGCGTGCATAGTGCATGCATGCCGGATAGACAGAAAAGAACAAACACACGAGCCACAGAATGCGTGCATATGTACTGGCGTATTGATTTTGATCGGCTGCGGCTTTTGCCAAGCTCATTAACATCGGCGATTGTCGTTCCATTGATAAATATTCAAATTGGGCACTAATTTCAGCGCGTAGTTTATAGTATACTGAAGCACAGTTACGTCTGTCCGATGGATCATGTGATATTCACGCTAAAATGTGCCAAGTCTTTGAGAACAAGTTTTCTGGACATTTCTGGCATTTTCTGGCATGTAAGCAATATAATATATGTTTTTGTTTGTTTTATGTTGTTTTTTGATTGCCTGATGCTATGGTATAATTGTAGGATCGCGGAAAGTGACAGCACAGGTAAAAAAAATCCATTCTATCATACTTCGCTATACAGCAGACAAATCCGAGACCGTTATTATGAATAAAATGTTTTAAACTAGGAGAGTATCGTCATCGTCGCACCACGCTGTGTTTGATAGGTTTTATAAAATATAAGCGTTTGTATTATATTTCTAAAGGTTTATTTATCTCTTTTTAACCTGAAATACCACCCTCTGAGGTTAAATTTAGCTTTAAAAGGGGGAAGTTACGAGTGAGTCATCGATACAATGAGAGTGCAGCCCGCTCACATGCGAAAATGGCATAGGTAAAAAGCTACCAAAGAGATTTTTTTTTTGTTAATGATCGATTTTCATGGATATGTGAAGTTAACCAGCACAAATTCACACAGCGGATACAACATAAACCGATCGCGCGATTTTATAAGGATCTACCGAAGCACAGTTACGTCTGCACTACTATGATGCATTCTATCATTCCGCCAATAATCCACGCTGATTGGTCGAACAGGCGAGTCAATTATACGATATGCACGTTGCTAAGGGCTGTAACGCGCATGCGCGGAAATTAGCACAGTAAACATTTACACATCTTCCGACTTCCAACTAATATTTGACAAACTTATAGCTGCTGGATTTGTTATTTCTTGGTGCCAAATCAATCGCATATTCGTCCTTTATCATTCACAAATGTTTTTATAGTGGATAATTTCGAAACTATGCTAAATATCCAAAGGTTTTAACTGAATAACAGCCGCTGAGTCAGATCGTCAAAATGGCAATGAGAACTTTATGTTATGATTTATTTTAAAATAAAAACGAATCATACACTCATTTAGTGCGGATTTTAGTCATTTTAGTCATGATAGAATGGTATTTGAGCACTCGATTGTCGGGTCAATCGTAGAATTTTGCACGGTGATGTGTGATTGACACTCACTGCGTTCGTGTCAATCACACATCACCGTGCAAAATTCTACGATAGACCCTCCAATCTAGACCCTCCAATCTCGTGCTCAAATCCTACAATATTCCACACTGATAAAATGTGCCAAATCAGTTTGAGACGTTTCTGGACGGCAAACCGGTTACCTACTGGATATCATTGAATGTGAGCATTATAATATATATTTTTGTTTGATTTATGTTGTTTTTGATTGCCTGATGCTATGGTATTATTGTAGGATGGCAGGAAGTGTCAGAAGAACATCTGGCAAAATGACATCTCTGACCATTTCGAACCGATGGTGGAAATAAAGTGGATAATCCACTTATAAATACCCCCATATTTCAACCATCAATCCAGGTATGCCTGCAGCGAGACTTCACAGCACTAGACAACTACGCAAAGAGGTGGGGCATGCGTTTCAATCCCGCGAAATGCAACATCATGAGGATTTCAAGGAGCAAGCAAGTCATTACCGAGCTGTACGAACTGTGTGGAGTCATACTGGAGGAGGTGGTTGCTGCCAAATACTTAGGTGTGACCATTAGCAACAACCTCAATGGAGCAAGCACATCGCCATTGTGACGAAGAAGGCTAGTAACACCCTCAGCTTTCTCCGGCGTAACCTCCGCTACTGTCCCAGAAAGCCCAAGGAGACCACGTACCTGGCTTTAGTGCGTTCCACCATTGAATATAGCAGTGTGATATGGGACCCACATCTCCAGAAAGACAAAGACCAGCTGGAGAAGGTTAACAGAAGAGCAGCTCGCTTCGTGACAAACACATATGATCGCAAACGCAGTGCCTCTGATCTGCTTCAGAAGCTAGAATGGCCGACCCTGGAGCACCGACGATCTAACCAGAGACTTACAATGATG
>CM032668.1:16378774-16402912 GCA_019095985.1 Streblospio benedicti | reverse complement strand
CCAAGTTCGATCTCCCGTATATGTCTGGAAAAAAAGGGGGCTATTCCAGAACGTCCGGTTGATGGGAATATTCGGTTTATTGATATTCGGTTAAACAAGGTTGTACTGTAAGTATTACTAGTCCCAGACTAATATTAAACCAGCAGGATGAGTAAGATTTATAACTTACTCATCCAGCAGACTAAGATCTTGTTTTGAAGACCGTAGTGTTAATTTGGTGCATGGAAACATGTGGGACTTAGTCGGAGGTTGTGGAAGACTGGTAAGTTTTAGCCATACTAGCTCTGTATACTATTACTAGTAAGCTTTTTGATTTATGTGGGGCACTTTTATGTACATGTATAAATGCCTAACTTTTGTCAAATTGTTGAATTTCAATAAAATTGTATTGTATTTGTAGATTTGTCATTTCATGTTCTAATATACAGATAAAACAATCTTCTTTATCGGCTAGAGAGTGTCATAAGACCCAAGCTCATAGTTTATCTATGACACTACTGTGATGGATTTAGTAATACGTCATGAGTAACTCTGACCACTAACCAAGTATTAGGTCGCCACATCACTTTGGTCATTTGATAAATAAACACCACGGCTCTCAGATTGACTTATGTCGCATACTCAATTCGTTGAGTTGCATCCAAACTGTGCAACATATTTGCTTCTAAGTTTGTGACATCAATAGAACCATTTATCACAGTAAAGAAGCAAGTCTGTAGCCCAAAATTATTTCAATGTTCGCGATAACCAACTGACATCTGGTCATAATGTAGTTGAAGCGAAATAAAACCAACCTGGAAAGACCAGAAAATTCGAGCTAAGAAATCGCACGACAAACACATTCTACTGAAGGCTCTGAACGCCGCGTCGTTTTCCAGGAGCGTCTGCTGTCTCACCAGGCTGCTGCCGCTGCTGACGGCTCCTCCCCGGCCCCAGGGGGTTCCCCGCGACCCCCGCCGCCGAGTGGCAGCCTTGGCGCGCCCAGCGCGGCGGTGACGCTGCCGTCGGGGATGGGCGCCGCGCTGTCGGCGGTGATCAAGAGTGCGGCTGCGGCGGGCAGCAGCCAGGCGGCCACCGCGTCCTCACACATCCAGCACCTCCTCACCTCCATGGCCGCCGCCTCCTCCAAGGCTCAGGCCCCCGCCGGCGGGGCCGGGCATGGCATGCAGGTAACAGCAGGAATGTGACTCGTTCAGAAGGCAAGTGACTCTAAAGAGTCAATCCAAACTAGCCATCTTTAGTTAATAAAGTGTTGGCATCAAGTAATCACACTCGCCGACTGTGGCACGTGACTTTGAATTTACACTAGCTAACAGAAATTTACACTAGCCAGGGGCGAGTGGTGAGTGCTTGATCAACACCCTGTAACAGCGGGCACTCCTTGCAAGTTCAAGATCAAATGTATAGTTACCTATTGGAACCTGTCATTTTGTCTTTGGCAAGACTTGGCTCAAGACCTACTTCGTTAATAGGTTTAATGAATGAAAAGATGAATAAATGAATTTAAATCAAATATACATTTATTGACCTAGAGCAAGTTGTGGCAGATGTGAATTTTCCCCCCCCCCCTGTGGTTGTATAAGGTTGTCCATGCGTAAGAAATTTCAGGCCGCGATCTAATGCTTTTTCTCAACACTTAATCCACATAGTCTACATTTGCCTAAAAGTGTATCATCCATATAACTGACAAATCGTTAGTTTGCCAATGCCAATTGTGAACGAGGACAAATCAGTGCCATCACTTGAACTGTGCACATTGTTTTCTCGTGGTCGTGTGAGCAGCCGCCGATGTTGCCCCTCCAGCCATGCGCGATGCCTCAGCCTCACCCTGTACATCCCATGGAGCGCGTTGCCGTGCCAACCACTGCGTCGTCTGCGTCTCCGAGTGGCGGCAGCATCATCAGTCCTGGTCACTACACCCGCCCGCCGACCACACCGGTCACTCTCACGGACAAGGTGGGTCACTGCACCGGTCACTCTCAGATACAGTGGTCACTCCGCTCATAGGCAGATCCAGGGGGCGGGTGCCCCACCTTTTCCCACCAAAATACTTCATTTTCATAGGGTTTTTCATGAAATCCCGAAGGGCGCCCTCTTTTCCTTAAGTGCCCCCACCCTTTTCCAAAAACCTGGATCTGCCTATGCCGCTTACTCTTCACCACCGTTTCACACAGTGCTGTAGTGGATATTGACGTTCACTTACGTTGCATGTTTTATACGTGGAGAAAAACCACTCAACTGAATTTTCAAAAATGACGATATGTTTTCATTGTGGTCAGGCAAAAAGATACCGCTGGGGAAAAGTGCTGTAAAATCGCTATTTCATAATTGATTTTGTCATACAATATATCATTTTAAAGCTGAATACATAAAGATTAACTTCATGTCACTTTTCATGCAATATATGTCCAATGTATATAGACAAAAAAGCATGGCCAATGGTATTATATGGATGAAAATGACCATTGTTTTAACTTGCTTAGAATTTTCACTATTGTCATAGAAACCTAATCTTCCCCAGGAATTCCATTCATATTTCTTTAAAGAGCAACACTTCCTTTCTTATAGTTACTTGAAAGTATTGTTTACAGGTCCTTATATATTTTTGTACTTCTGAAGGGCTAGTATTGCATCATTTGGTATACATGTACTAATTTTCACTACAATTATGTATGTGATGAGTTACCAACAAACAATATGAATATTTTTGTAGAATGTTATTCAGACGTACAAAAGTGGAAAGGTGACTATCTTTCATAACACTAAGATTTTCAAAGTTCAAAACAATCCTAGTAAGGGCCGTGAGGGGAAAAATTGTTCAATTTTGTATATACATGTAGCGCCAAAATTTCAGCGTCTGTCAATATTGATATGCTCTTTGATTTAAAACCAGGACACACATCAGCCGTCCATTATTTCAGCCGCTACCATAATTTTATACAACAAAATTTAAATCTGATGTAAAGTGAAAGATATTATTGATACAGCGTCAAATAAAATTTTATTGCGAATAGCTAGTTCTTCCAGTTGAAAAAATAATGATGCAAATTTATCACATTGGATCAACTTAATTTCCATAAATTAGCATAAAACTGCATGATATTCTTCTGTAGATTAGAATATTGTATGATGATTACTGAGTTGTATACAGTATTTTTAATATTTGTTTTATAAACTTTGTACATGATTTATATAAGAAAGGTAAAATATGCCTAATTTGTGGTTACCATGGCGACAAATAAACACTGTATGTTTGGCAAGAAATCCAAGCATGTCAGTCTGTCTATAACCTAGCCTCAAAACAACACAATTTTTACATATGCATTAACATTTAAAAAGTAAGATTCATACAATTCAATATGGCTTCCAAGATGGCCTCCCAAATTAAGACTATTGGTAATGTGGTTCATACTTCATATATAAATGTGTGTAATATGTAAAATATATGTATTCAAGGCCACCAAACGCATTAATGATATCTGATTATGAAATGACACAGATTTGCATTAATACTATTTACAAGATGGTATACAATATACAATTGACAAACACAGAAAATTTGGCGCTTTTGTAATATAGTGAACGATTCTTCAAAATTTGGACCCTTACATCCCCTACTACCCTGCAGTTAAGTGTTCCAACATAATGTAATAAAATCATTATGAAATAGAGGTGAACATTTCTTCAGGATACTATGTTTCATATATATTAAATAACAATTCATAGTTACTATCCAAATATATTTACTTTTATTTGTGTTGAGACTTTCGTCAATCGTATCACGATAACATCTTCGGAGCAGAAACTTGACAGGAAATTCCTTGCAGGATGAATTGTTATATATATAATGAAATATAGTACATTTAGGTGTGTCAAGAATGTAAGGCCCTTAATTGGGATTTTTCAGTACATTTTGCCTGCTATATATTTTCTATATTCCAATATACTAAAGTAATTAGAGGCGAAATATGGTTGGAAATATGTTTATTCTCCAACTAGTAGAATTTGGGTTAAAGTAATGCATCTACACCCTATTTTACGTAGTTCCCAGAGTGTTAAGCAAAGATTTAAAACTGGAAACATGCACACAAGTATACAAGGTTTATAAGGTATATAGCTTGTCATTGCTTTCTTCCAGTTAAGGGCTCAAGAGCTACTCAGCAAAACTAGTAACTTTAAAAAGGTGCTAGACCTCCCCCAAAGTTGCTCGTCCTGACAAGTTGTCGTTTTGGCTTAGCCGCTACTCGTATGTAGGACGAGTGAATTGAATTCAGCGCTAGTCCTTCCCAATTTCTACTGGTCCAGACTGGCTGACTATTGACTACATGGGAGACTGCATTGGGAAAAAATTGGTTTTATAATAATACGCATTCAAACATCTACCAAATGGTTTCTGTTCTGTAGAGTCCACACAATACTTCAACGAAGCTTAACTAAAAGTATGCTCACATTTCAATGTTAAACAAAATCATCTAAATCTGCATAATTTTCCATTGATATGCTGTAAATTTGACAAAAATGCATCAAATATTAGTCTTTCAAGAATGGACTTCTTTCCAGACCTCTAAAATGCAGTATTCTGCTGTCAAAGGTAGCAACCCAAAGTTGGTACAAGTGATCAATAATGCGAGAGACGCAAAAAGTCTCAATGGCCCGTTGAAACGGTGGTGGCTCACGGACAAGGTGGGTCTCTACTGATGTGGACAAATTTCGTTGTTGTTTTTCGTTCGATTTGAGTTTATTGAAATATTATTCAACATGTCATGTTTTAAGTACATATTTTACTCTTTATAGGTGCTGGACTATGGCTGCCTACAAATGTTTTTTTTCCACATACATTGGATCTCTTGTCATTAGCCATTCAATCTACAATCAGCAGCAATAGAATAGAATAGAAACATTCAGATCAATTCCATAGAAAACTATGCAGACATACCAGGGTATTTAACTCATCAAAATTTGCTTACGAACCACAGGGCCGGCAACCATAAAAAGTAGCCAGCCCTGGCAAAAAGTGTACAGCCCTTCATTATGTTCATATTTAGAACTCCCAAAAAGTAGCCTACCCACTGGGCGGTGAACTTTTAAAACCAGCCGGCCTGGGCCACAATCAGCCGGCACCGGGCCGCCGGGTAGGCTCTATTTCATACCCTGGACATACCCATACACACACCTGTTGACTAACCTGCCCCTCCTCCTCCGTGCAGGACCGGGAGCGTATCCAGGCGATCCAGCGGCTGCAGTTCACGGGGGGAGCAGGGCCGGCGTCCACCGTGGTGTCGGCGTCCATGCCGGTGAGGAACCTGTTTGCCAGCATGGCGGCGGGGGGGAGCAGCAGCATCCCCACCACGGTGCTGGCGGCCGCGGCCTCGGCTCGGCCCAGCACCAACCCACACACGCTGACCGGCGGCAGCGTCGTGCACACCAAGCCTCACCCCGCAAGCAGCAAGCCCGCCGGTAAGGCAGCAGATCATCCCCAGAATCATTCATTTCCATGGAGTTTTTGGCACGCCCGCCATCGATCACGCGTACGAAAATCCCTAGAGGTTATGCTCAGTGGCCGATAAAAAGTACGCTTAAACAGAAGCAATATGATATGTTCTGTGCACTCTGAAAATTTCTTTCATTTAAACAGGGTATTGATATATATTGCATTTAACCATTGTTTGCATTTGCCAGTCAAAGCAATCTTCATATGTATGTATTTGTTAAGTTAATGAGTTGAGCTGCAATGACTACCATTTACGGGCCCTCATGGGCGCTCTGATGGTAATGTTTACCACTTTTAGCAGCTTCGCTGAGCTCCTATCAGCACCAGAGCATGTCCTACCACCAGCAGCCGCCGCCGCCCCCCATGCTGGAAATCCCCAAACCGGTGGGACTTCCCAACATCTCCGCCCCCACTGGTGGCAGCGGCGGCGGTGGCAGAAGCGAGTTTTCATCCTCGGCAGCAGCATCAGCCTCGCGCACCGAGAGCCTGGGTCAGGTCCAGTCAGTGATGCACCAGGTCGGTAAAGGGGCTACCTGGGTGGGTTATGAGAAAACTTGGTGGGACACTTGAAAACCTCAGCTGCATTTTGTGTAGATATGGAGAGGGGAACTCATAGCGGAGCAGTAGTGTATAATGACTACCCACGATACAACGATTCCTTTGAGCCAGTGCATCTCCCCTATCAGAAACTCTGATGATCCTTTCAATGAGGTCGACCGTACAGTGGAGCTAGGGCACAGAGTAAAAGAGCGCGCACACGTTTAGATGGTATATACATAGTATATACTACTCGAAGCGACAAGACAATATTTGCTTATAGTGATACAAGCACCAAAATTGGTATAATGATTATCAATATTTCCAACCTTTGAGTCACCTAAAAAATCACAATGGCAGCCATTTTTCAAGATGGCCACCATCTTGACTTCGAAATATCAAATTATGTTATTAAAAGTGAATTACAGAGTACCTATGAGGACTTTTCTAGCATAATTTTATGTATTGAAATATGATAAATTCATTTTTGAAATTTTCCCATATGGCCACCATTTCTCAAGATGGCCGACATTGGGTCGAGCACCTTTTATATATGAGACCATGTTTACCCTCAAGCTAAATCTTTCTCAGGTGACGTCTCGGAGCGGCGGGGGTGCGGTGGTGACCTCAGTGACCTCCGCGGGTCACCCCGTCACCGTGACGACGGTGGCGCGGCCGGTGGTGCTGTCGGCCTCCACCTCAGCGGTCACCTGCGGTCAAGCGACCAGCGCGTCGTCGTCGTCTGTGGTTGCCCGGGCGACACGCAGCGCGGCCAAAACGCCAAAGGCTCACGACGATGATGAGTGAGCAGCGCTCGGGGGACGACGTCGGGTCTGGAACCTGTGGGAAACAGCTCCGTCAAACCCAGCAGGTCCTGCATTTATTTAGGCAGGTCTTTTTTCTGTGTGTGGCGTGTAAGAAAAGTGAGAAGACTGTGGCCGCCACGGAAGAAAAATCATGCCCGTTGTAAAGTGGATAACATACCTGGCCTGTTTTCTACTTAGCTACTTATTTGTATTTCTTTTTCTCCTGAACAGGTCTTGTTAAAAGATGAAAATATTTGAGAATAAAACAAAAATATATTTGAGAATACATGTATTAAACAAAAATTAGTTTGGTTATTTGAGAATAAAATAAAAACTTAGTTTGGTTATTTGGATTTTAGATTTCTATTAAATGGTGAAAAAGACGGTAGCCAGAACATTTGTGATTTAACCAGTCTATTAGATAAAGTCCGGTACTCGAATAGTAAAACAGTCACAGGTTTAATCTGTGGTCCCTAAGTGCAGTTTTACAGTGATGAACCATGGGATTTGAATGTGTCCGTGTATCATGAATAGATCTAGAGCGATCTACACATAGGCTCTCTAGAAGCTCATACGTGAAATACTGTACACTGGATATGCATTTAAATTCTGCACATCTCTGCAGTAAGATGCGACAGTTTGTGGGACAATAGCTTTTGGGTATCTTCATTCTCATCATTCTCTGCTTTGTAACAAATAATGTTATCCTTGAAGAATATTAGTTATATATTATTGATGTATACAAATTATTGTATATCACATTAGTGATTGTTTTTGTTAGATATTTTATGTCTCTAAAGCTTTGTTATTTTTTGTTGTTGCTTTTTCTAACATGCATATGTTGTATATATGAATTGATCATTCGATAATCTTTTTATATGAGATTCTAAATAAGCTGTTGATGTTTAAAAAGATTTTAAATAAATTTTACAGAAAGTTAAGCTTTTTTGTTGTCTAAAAATGTGATGAATAAATTCAAATATTCAGTATAAAATTATGCATTATTTTAATGATTAAATAAACGAATGACAAAAAAATCTTATGAAAATTTATTTATTTTCAAAATATTTTAAATGGCCACATAAGGACAGTGAACAAATAATATGTTTAGCAAACATTTTTACAGCCATTAACAAAATAATTTCCTGGTGAGTTTCAAATCAATCTTCATACAATATTCATTCTTGGGACTTCAGACTTTATATTGGAATGATAAAAGGATTGTCATATTTTAACTTCTTTATAAACTTGAAAGCAACACCCTTAAAAATAAAATCTGGTTCATATACATTTCTTATATATATTAGACAAACTTGTATAAAGATAAATTAGACATTTCTTAAAACTTTTTATTGAAAACTGAACACGTTGGATTTTTATGTAATAAGACGTACTGATTTGTATGCACCTTTGTCATTTATAAAAGCAATCCTCCTAGGACTCCTGGTTTCGAAAATCTTATTCTATGATGTTGAATATCCAAGTTTCATAAAATTTGACATTATGCAAGTATAATTCAAGACCATATTGACAATAAGTAGAAAAGCAACATAATAAAAACATCATTGAATAAAAATACATCAGAACAATTATACTAGAGTGTCACAATACCACCCAATATTGTAAATACAACACATGGACAATTGAAAAAAAAAATCTTTTTATCAAGTTCAGAAAAAGAAGAAAAAATATACATGCATTACATATATAATAATGCATTCAATACATGTGTTGATAATAGGTGGGGAGTGTATGGTTGTGGTTGAGGGGAACAGTTTCCACTCCACTAGCAAGGGCCAAAGCTTGCAAATGTGTGTGGGGAGAGCAGCATATTTCCAGTATCTGTCATTTAAAGCTCTGTAGCCCACTGGGAAGGTGTTCACGCAATATAATTTTGGGTTTAATTTTGAGGGGGGTGACACAGGATAGTGGAACATGGAACATGGGGTCAAAAAAATAGTGGAACATGAAACATAGGGACAAAAAAATAGTGGAACATGGAACATAGGGGTAAAAAATAGTGGAACATGGAACATAGGAAGTCATAGTGGAACATGACAATTCCCTCTATTGTTTTGCACTTTTTATGCGATTTTACAGTGTTTTGACTCAATTTTATGATACTTTTGTTAAATGGGAGAGGTTTCGAACGCACAATAAGGACCATATTGTATTGGGGTGTCAGTCAATATGATATCCTACACTTCATTATCGTGGCAATCCTCCAGCCAATGTTTGGTTTCTACAGCATCTACCAAATGTGATTCTTTGGCTGAGTGAATAGGCAGTTAGACTAGTGACCAGAAGGTCGGCTCTGTTTGTGGGTGTTGAGCAAACTCATACCTAAATAGTTGCACACAGCTCTGTGGCACCTACAATTAAATTAGGTACAGGTTGTAGGATTGAAAGAGTAAGTGAGTAATTGTGAGAAATTAGCAAAAGTGTAGCAATGACCTGACCAGTGTAAAATGTAAAGTCGTGAGAGCAAGACTTGGATCACAACTATGAACCACCACATTTACATTTACATCTACCTTACTAAAACCTCTATATAAAATGTATATGTAAATGTCTGGTTTTATAGTCTTGATCCAAGTTTTGATCAGATTGATCATCAATTGATCATTTCTCATATACTTGCATCAGCAGCACCTTCAGCGCACGATGCTAATCACTCACACAATCACTCACTCACTCAACCCAATGACCTGTACCTAATTAATGTGTAGGTGCCATGGAGCAGTGTGCAACTGCTTTTAGGGAGGAGTTTGCTCAACACCCACCACCAGACCCGACCGGGAATCAAACCCACATATAAAAGTTTGCAACAGTTACCTTTTCGTCAATATTTTTACACTGCTCAAACTGGCACATATACACTCCAGTACTGTGTGTGAACACTCAGTAAGTGCTCATAGACAGTTGCACCGCCACTCCAGAGCTTCAATAGGCCAATTTCAGAGTATCCATATATTTATAATGGCTTTACACAAAGGATCTGGGCTGGGTGGTAGGATAAGGCTTTGAAGATTCAGACCGCTCCTCAATGTGTTTAAAGACTTATATGTTTGAAATTACTGACAGTTTTATATAAAACATGATGCCGAAAATGGCACATGTGAGCACACAAAATTTCAAAATTTCCTTGGGGGAGCATGCCCCCAGCCCCCCACCTCCACCCCACCCACAACACATTTATCACCATTGTTTGCTCTTCTTAACCTTCCCTTCACTAACAACATGGGGCAGCCCCATAAATGGATATTGGCAAAATTCTTGACAGATTTCAGTGTACACCATACCCATAATATGGAACTAAACAGTGTTTTACAAAGATCAATTGTGTCACTTCAAATGAAGCAAAATCCGTGTTTTTGTTTCGTTCCATGAGCTCCCCCCCCCCCCCCACACACCCCCAGTCGCTATATGCTCCCTCGCAAATGTGAACCCCTCCTTGGTTAATGATAAAAGAAATTAGTATATGGTGCCATCAATACTAGAAGCATCGATCATTGCTGAAAGTGGTACTGGTAGTATAGAGGTAGAGGCTTCTGGTGATCTCTCTGGTACCTATTATACCTAACAAGTACTACTACATCAGATAAGAATGCAAAAAAAAGTCAGAAAATAGTTCTCTATACTTGTACATATCCACACGAATGTTCATTTATGCATCAAAGAATTAACACTAATCAGTACATTATCAGTCCGTTCGGACCCCAGGGGTATACCTTTTATGATACATTTTTATCTGCTTGTTTTTTCTTCTTTTTCTATTTAGTAGTTATCACCCTATAGCTTGCCTTCATCAGGACTGAAGATCATTTGATGTGGTTAAATATTAGGACTTCCGCATAAAGTATTTGATTTGGGTCTGCATATATTAAAGAATTGCTGATAAATGTGTTTAAAATGGTTTTCTTGGGATCATTTTCATAGTGGAACATGGAACATGAGAAATTATAGTGGAACATGGAACATAGGGGCAAAAAGATAGTTGAACATGGAACATAGGGGTAAAATAAATAGTGGAACATGGACCTCAGGACCCCTGTGTCACCCCCCTCAATTTTGAAGGCACACCATTTGCCTACTCATCCATACTAGTCACGTCATAGCCTGTAGGTTTCTAACGGAGATGTGAAGCATTAGCCAAAGCAATTTCTCCATTTGATTGCATGGGGAAGGCTCTCCATTGGTCCGAGACCTTTATTTGTTCCTTTTCACATCATTTACATATTCAATATTACACCAAAACATAGTTCGAAACATTATAAATTACAAGAAGTAATGACTTAAATATTATATTGCAACAACAGTTTAGAATAGTACAGCAAATATAAATAACCATTTAATCTTTTCTAATCCCTTATTCAAATATATGTAATAAAATACAAATACATTAATACGCCAAATCTTGTCGCAATGCGGACAAGAAGTTCGGTACCTTATTTAACACTAACGTATGACGTACTTACATCAATTTGCTACGTAAGCCTCGTATCATACTCACAATCGGTGGAATGTGCTGAAGACATAATGCAAACAGCAATGCGAGCGTTCCTAATAGGAACATATCCATGTATGGTATTATTCATTCATAATGTAATCAGGACACCTGAAAGGTAATCACTTTAATCATCAACTCTTACCTGTGTTTTTGGTACTATTTATTCTATTTTGTGTTTCCAAACTTTTTAACATCATATATTATGGTTAGCTAATTTAAAGTAGTCCACATAATATCTATATATGACATTAGATGTCCTATTTCCTAAATTTGCTACTTCCATATTATTCAGCAAAGACATTTTATTATGACCTCATTTCTTTCACAGGAAAATCCCTACACCTGTCATTTATGTGTGATGGGGTTGTTCATCAGTTCATAATTGTCAATTAATGTGGTGACAAAATTATAGTGGAATTTGGATACGAAAAAGACCAAGAAGATGGATCCCCTACTGTGGGGTTGTGTGTTACTGGTTGCATGTGTTGGACATGTTTCTGGACAGATTAGAGCTGGTTAGTACAACCAACTTTTAATGTTTATGTTCAATTTTACCTGTCTTATATTTTGGTAATGTGAATGCCCCACACAATGTTGTTGACAGTCTTACAAACTTTGTAAAATAAAAATGTATGTTTCCACTAGTTATTAAAGATTTCATGGGTTGTTTTATGTGGGTGTTTATAATTAATAAGTCTTGTAGAATACAGAATATATTGAAAATATATTTTACTCCATTGTTTTAATTTTCAATTTAAAAGGAATGTTTATTATTTAGATCTATATATGTGGTCATTTTCAAATTTCACAGTATAATTAGTTGTTACCACTCTATATCATATTGGCTTGTGCCTAAAACAAGTTGTTTTGAGCAATATAATGAGCTCTATATAGTCAGGGTGGTAGTCACTAATTTCAAAACTATTTTGATAATATTAATAATGAAATTCAATCTACTAAGAGAAAGTTCTGTACATCATAATAGTTAGATACGTGGTATGTTAGGTAAATATTTTTGTACACTATATACATTCCTAATTACTATTCAAATGAACTCTTTAATAACATTACGGTCTCCATCACTAAACTAAATCGATATCCCTACTCCTAATAATAATTTACATGACTATACTTGGTATTTTGTTGTATTGAAAACTATATTTCATTCTTACAGAGGCAAGATGGTGTACGATGAACGACAACGAGATGAATAAATGCATAGGACTTCAAGCGGCCATCAATGAAAGAATCAAGAAGAGCAGTGTTTATCCGAGTGGATTCAAGTGAGTCGATTCCAATATAAAGTCACAATCTTTTAGTAGTTACTGTAATATTTAATTAATTAAGCAATTTTGATGTGCCATAATGTGTTTATACTTTGTTAGAAAGTGTATAGTTCATAACTATTCAACATTGTTTGCTATTTTATATTTCATTGTTATTAATTATTCCTAGTTAGCTATGGACCACTGTATCATATGTGCATGTTGTGTCTGAAATAAACGAATTGAATTGAATACTATGAATACACTATGCTGTGAAAATATTGATAGCCCACCCTCAAATCTCTGAAAAAATTGGGAACCCCCTTCAATTTCATATGATAGAAATTGATGACACATCCACCCCCATCGGTTAACGCAATAATTGTCAGTTAACTCTAATCCTATTTGATGGATATCCAATCCATATTATAAAAACATTAAATTTTATTACAGAATCTAAAAAAAAAATAGGGTTAAATCTTCTGTGAAAAAAATGATAGCACCCATCAAAAGTGTGTAAAAAAAATTGATAGCCCCCCCTACAAACATTGTGACAAAAGTTCATGACCACCCTAAAATCCTCCTACCCCAACTTGTGAAAAAAACCTGAATGGTCCCTAAGATGCGAGCCTGTGTGCTGTAGTTGATTCCAATATAAAGTCACAATCTTGTAGTAATAACTGTAATATGCACTTACATGCTGTAGAAACTTTTCCTAAGATGCCAGCCTCTATTAAAACAGAACAAATTATGAAGTCCTGAAGTCCAAAGGTACTAAATTCTATTGAAATCACGAATTTTTGCATCTTCAATGCTTTATCAAGTAAAAAATGTTATGAAACATTGAAACAGTGAAATAACATTTTGCACTTGATAAAGCATTGAAGATGCGAAAATTTGTGATTTCGATAAAATTTAGTACCTTTTGGACTTCATAATTTGTTCTGTTTTAATATAATATGGCCTGTCTGCTGTAGGCCGTACCCCGACCTGCCCGAGCTCAAGTGTGTGCGCTCTGCGGACCAGTTCGGCTGCATGCACATGATCAGCGAGAACGAGGCGGACCTCATGCAGCTCGACCCCGGCATGGGCTACACGGCCGGAGAGTACTACACCATGATGCCGCTCATGGCCGAGCGCTACACCACCGGTGAGTGACCACCGTAATGACAGGGTCAGGATTAGGTGGAAAAGTGCTACTCGTCAGCAGGACTAGTAACCCTCAAATATCTACTCGTCCTGCAAAAATATTTTCTCGTCCTCCTTGCACAAAGCTCTATATTTGTATGCCAAATTGATCAGAATTGCTACTCGTCAAAAGGACGAGTTGCTAAAACATTTTACTCGTCCTCCACAAGTTTTTACTGGTTAATACGAGCGGACGAGTGGCTAATCCTGACCCTGAATGAGGGAAAAATATACCCTACCCCATTCTCAAGTCTCAACAAAAATCCAGGGCCATTCTCAATAATTTTCTAACCGTTCTCATTTTACAATTTCACAGTTTCACAATTTCTCAAAATTCTCAAAGAAAATGGACCCTGATTCTCATTTCTCATAAAAAATCAAGGGCCATTCTCACTTCTCAAAATAGCTATATTTCCTCCTCTATATTGGGAATTTCCCATCTTAATGAATTACTAATTGTCCACCTTAAGTGGAATAGCAAGAATCATTCATTTTGGGATAGTATCGAATTGACAATAAACGTTTGCCATTGTAGTTTACTTCCTTGCTTATTTCTGTGATAATTAATATACTTCAAAAACACAAACCTACAGCAATCGCACAAAAAAAACTTCAAAAGAAACTCCATTAATTTTTCAAAATTAAAAAAAAAATAATAATAAGCTATGAACTCTTTTGATTGGTTTACTGTGTTAACAACATGTTTTGATTGTATATTTTCGTCATTTTTCAGGGCCCGGAGAAGCAGGCCTGACCTACAAAGCCGTGGTGGTGGTGAGAAAAGACTCCCCAATCCGGAGTCTAGAAGATCTGGCTGGAGCCAAGTCGTGCCACACGGGAGTGGGGAGGGCCGCAGGCTGGGTGATTCCAGTGTCGACACTCATGGGTACAGACACCTCACATGTTAGACATATATATGATGAATTCGTCTTTTCAATAGCTGTATAATTGCATATTAAAATAACCTTATATTATAATGGCTTTCAGTCCATCATCTTTTTCAAAGAAACCAGTGAACTAGCACTCCTTCGAGGTTGTTTACTTCCAATTCCAAGTAAACAACCTCGTTTCTTTGAAAAAGATGGACTGAAAGCCATTGAAATATAAGGTTATTTTAATATATTAAATTATACAGCATTGATAAGATGAATTCTTCATATATATGTTATCAAATACATAGCTAATGAACTTGTTTAATAACCTCACATTCTAGACATAAAATATATCGTCTGCTGCTTTGCTCAGTAGTGGAAAGCTAAACCAGCAGTTGGGCAGTCGAAGCTTCTTGTGTCTGTATGAGGATTTCATCAAGAACACAGTGAATTTGATTGACAAGAATGAAAATAAATGCCTTATTTCCAATTATATATGAACAATTTAAAATGAACAAATACTCTTGTACAAGCATTTCTATAAAAAAAATGTAGGTAGATATTTAAAGCAATACAAGATTTCCATGTATCATACAATTTTCAATTTTTACATACGCTCATCTCATATTTTCACAGAGAAAGAGATAATGCCGATTACCGAATGCAACGTGCCCGTCAAGTCTGCGGCCTCGTTCTTTGGTGACATGTGCGCCCCTGGTGGCCTCGCCAGGTACTACAACCCATTCGGTAAGCTCAACATTATTCCTGCTAATAATTCATTCTGTGTTAGAGCATCTTGAAGATGATTTATGATATTTCAAACTATGTATCTTTGAGGTGGTCCTCGTAACAAACTTAATGCCTCAGAATTATCCCCTTTGGAGGAAAGAGGGATTTGTGAAAATGAAGTCATTCATACTCATGCATTTACTTCATACTTGTATTGTACTCCAAAGACATCTAGAGAGAGGGGAAAAATACGAATGATAAGGACGTCAATAGCCTAGTATAAATAACGTCTTAAGATCCTGCTCTACATGCATGCTAATGCTCACTCGAGCAGGCCCAGACACCACTCGTGCAAGCTAGTGTTATCTCTACACTAAAACAGACCATTGCCTTTTTATCTCCCCAGTTTAACAGAATTATTTAACTTGACGGTGTTTACCGTTCACAAAGTAGGGAGATAACCTGATCATCTACGGCTCTTGACCAATCAGAATCGAGAATGAACGGCAAACTGGGGAGAATGAGAACTATTTACACAATGTACAGTCTGCACAGGCAACAACCCCGTGACGGTGTATGAGAACTGCTCACACCATAAACATATGTTTATATCTTAAACAGGATAATAAGTTCAAATTACATCTTGATCTTTCGGCAATTGCTCTTGCCTTGTTCACAACAAATGACGTCATAGGTCGTCACTGTGAAGACCTATGACGTCATTTGTTGTGAACAAGGCAAGAGCAATTGCCGAAAGATCAAGATGTAATTTGAATTTATCTTCCTGTTTAAAATATAAACATATGTTCATCAGATCCAGGATAAGTGAACTTCCATCATACTACTTACACAATGTGCAGTCTGCGCAGGCAACAACCCTGTCAAAGTGGGGAGAAAAAGGGTAATGGTCTGCTATAGTGTTGAGATCACCCTATCTCTGCACGAGTGGTATTTGTCTGCACAAATTCGCTGGCGCTCACTTGTGCAGACAAAGATACCACTCGTGCTGAGATTGGGTGATCGCAACACTATAGCAGACCATTACACTTATATTACACAATGTGCAGGCAACAACCCAGTGACTGTGTGTGAGAACTGCCGCGGTGACCAGCAGACGCAGTGCACGACCAACGACCCGTTCGCCGGCTACCAGGGGGCGTTCGAGTGCATGGCATCGCGCGCCGGGGATGTCGCCTTCGTCAGAGACTCCACCATCGCGGACGCCGCGCAGAACAGCACCGACCACTCCCCAGAGGTAAAATAAAAGCAAAAAACCCATAACACATGTATAAATAAACACATTTACATTAAAAACAATCTATTGTCTAAGTAGAAATGAGAGATGACTTTTTCAGCTGACATCACTTCCTGTTATTATTGATTATTTTTTCCAAGATGTCAGCCCACATGAAAATTGAAGCTAGTATACTTATATTTTTATTCTTTGAAGAATAATACTCCACATTCGTGGATGCGAGTCCACGAACCGTTGCGAGTGCGAGGTAAACATGACAGTTTCTGTCTCACTAACACAATGTTAGCTATGCAGTATGACGAATCCAGAAGCTATAAGAATTCTTCTTAATGAATATGACCGTGTTAACCGTGCTTGTTTCAGGACTTTGAGCTGCTGTGCCTGGACGGGTCTCGGGCTCCGTGGGACCGCTCCGCTGCCTGTAACTGGGGTGAGGTGGCCAGCCACATCGTCATGACGTCCGCCATGAGGTGAGACCGCGCGTGGCATATTCTGCCCCATTAAGCGCACCCCCCCTGTTTATGCAGATTAAATATCATACAAATCTTGCTCTTTTTGCCAAAGATTTCACCTATGGCGCCATATTGTAAGACTGTAACAATATGATTCCATATTCAGATCACCACATAACCATCCGGGCGCGTTGTGCTATCATGTTCTGTGGGGTCAAGGGGGTGCGCTTATTAATATTTTTTTTGCTGAAATTTGTTTTTGTAAGCACACTGTGTGCTTATTAGAATGAATACGGTGATTATCATTTTCTTATTAAAAATAATCCATGTTACCTTGTTTGGAGTTGCATTTTTGGATGTTCGTTATGGACATGTTCTCTTTTAGGGGATGGCATAGAAGGTTATAATATTGTAATTGTGTTTGTCTCTTTTTAGGGGATCCTCATAGGAAGTGATCATACTATATTTGTGTTTTTTTTTAAGAAGTCAGAATAATTTCTTCATTTCTAATTACCATTACTATGATTGAAAAAAATACAGATATAGATTATCAGAATCCAAACAACTATTGAAAACAGTTTTTGTTATGTTAGGCCCCATAAAAATAATAAAATGTTTCTCGTCCCCTCCCTCCTGTGTAAAAAGCAGCCTCCTGAACATTTTTATTGCCTCCCCAGTGATAAAAAATAAAATGGCCCTCCCGCCTGGCTGCAGACAAGACGGCCCCGTCCCTGTCATTTGTTTGCTATGCACACTAGATATCATACTTCTTTAATTATACTATAGTATACTATATTATACTATAATAGTTTTTTATTGTAACTCAATACAATAAAAGTTGTTTTATAAGTGATGTTTTATGATTTTAATAATAGAAAGACATTGTTCACATACAATCAAAACACATGTAGTTCATTCATGGCCCAATATTCAAAATGAAAGATTTCGCGCGGAAGAAAAATAAAAAATAAAAAGTGAATCCCTCCTCAATTTTTTTATAATATAAGGACAGAAAAATCAGCAAAATAAAAAATAAAAAATAAAAAATAAAATTGACCTCCCTCCTATGTGTAGGAAAATAGGCAGGACGAGAAACATTTTATTAATTTTATGGAGCCTTAATTGAAATGTTTTCCATGTTTTGTTCTGACAGAGACAGCGTTTTGCGAGGAGAATACAAGATGCTTCTGGATCTGATGAGCCGAGACTTCGGTGCCGAGGGAACGCACACCGACATTTTCGAACTGTTCAAGTCGACAAATTTCGGCCGCGCAAACCTGATGTTCACAGACGCAACGAAAGAGCTGCGTGACGTGGGGAGTCGGGACAGCTACTACACGTGGGTCGGTCAGTGCACGCTTTTGTTTTTATGAATAACTACTTGATTCCTTGAATGAGTTCATTGTGTTGGTAATTATGTAAATTTATTATTTTCATATTTCACAACACAAATAATTTCTAACCGTTTGACAGTTTCGGTTAGAAATTCTTTGTGTTGTGAAAGATGAAAATAATAAAACGACGTGATTTATTGTGATATTGTGAATTTATTTTCCCGTGGCTTTCTCACTTTCGTTTTAGTCAACAAACCTCCGTTTGCTCTGGTAAAATGCTCTGAGGCTTATAAGGTTAAATACCTAACAATGGAGAAACACTAACTTCTTCACATTGGTTTTTCAGTACAATCTTTGATTTATAGTTGAATAATTGAGTGATACTTATCAGTATTTGGCATCGCCAGAATATTCGTTATTTCAGTATATTTATATACTTGCAATTTTCGGGAGTGTCGCCAATCTCGTATTTTGTAGTTGTTTCCATATTCCAAATTTTCAATGTTTCTCTATAAAACACAGGTGTGGTGTATGAAAATCTGTCTGAATGTAGATAAAAAGTTTGTTTTCATTCAGCTTCTGGCTTTTTCTCATTTACCCTTGTGTCCTTCCAGGTGAGGAATATAGAAGTCGTCTGCTTGTCCTCAACAAGTGTCCCATTGCACTAGCAAGATGGTGTGTCATCTCCAACAACGAGATGGCCAAGTGCGAAAACATGATCATGGCTTTTGCTGCAAAGAACCTCAAGGTAAAAAAGCATATGATATTGTAGGCAGGGCGTTTATTTGTATAGTGGTCTTATTAGCTCTTGCGTTTGCAACAAATAACCTCAGGTGAAATTTATTTGATATAATCAATAGTGCAATCAACTGGCAGATTCAGAGTTTTAAAAAAGAAATGGAAGGGTATGGGGATTGGGGCGGGGGCACCAGTAAGTCATTAAAACCACTGGCTGTTTTCTAAGAAGAATTGGAGGTGTGCCTCCCCCACCATGCTTTCAACCATGAGGGGGGAAATATACCTATTTTGAGATGTGAGATTGGCCCTAGCTTTTTTATGAGAAATGAGAATGGGGGTCAATTTTCTTTGAGAATTGTGAGAAATTTGAAGATTTAAAAATTGTGAAATGAGAATGGTTAGAAAATTAGTGAGAATGGCCCTGGATTTTTGCTGAGATTTGAGAATGGGGTAGGGTGTATTCTCAACTATGTATCTGGCAGTGGCATGACCACCTGTTGTCTGTTGACAGCCGGACCTGAACTGTGTGCTGGGCACGAGCGTGCGTCACTGTATGGAGATGATCCGCCAGGGCGACGCCGACATGGTTACTCTCGACGCAGCCGACGTCTACATCGCAGGGAGGTCAGTGCCCCACCCAAATTATATACAGTAGAACCCTTCTATTGAGACCACCTGTGGGACTGAGCTCAAGTGGTCTCAACAGGGAGGTGGTCTTTATAAGGAGGTTCATTTCGATCACTTTATGAACGTTTTGGACCATGAAAAAGGGTCCTATTACAGAGATGGTCTCAATATAGAGGTGGTCTTAATCGGAGGTTGTAGTGTACCATAGAAACATCCAGACCGTCATAATATATGAACAGATTCATGTATTGAAAAGCACAGCTGCCAAATTGAATGTTTTATTACCTTAACGCCAACACTTAGGACATTTGGATGGTGGTATGTGATAATTATCAATGGTGTTTAAGTGATGAAGACTGTGGGACTATTGTCAAGCGTATTGTAAATGCTTTTGTAAAATTTTCTCTAGTAACATACGCGAGTTTTTATAAAGTTCAGACAAGAGTTTTGTGTAGGTTCTGATCTAGTGCTCAAGTATTTATAGTCATGAGGAGATGAGATTCACACCTCTGCTAGATAAACTTCTTTAGCCGCTGTAAACAAGTAATTATATAGTAATTACTTTGCACTTCTTCCACTTAGAATAAGGAAATTAAACACTTAGGACTTTGTCTTTCAGAGCGTATGACTTGGTGCCGATAGCAGCTGAAGATTACACAGGGTATGATGCATACACGTACTTTGCTGTTGCTGTAGCAAGGAAGATTGAGCCACACCTCACCATATTCAATCTCAAGAGTGAGTAAATATTTGTTTTCATAATGTATTATCGGGAGATGGAAAGCATACTGGTAATAATGCTGCCTACTATGTAGGTAAGAGGATTGAATGGAGCCATTTCACTTATATGGTCCTTGCCATAAGCATAGTTTATCCCAAACAAGACGTATCAACCAGTCGTGCTTTAGATTACAAAACTTAGCAAAACAAGGAGTAAGCAACGATTAATGTATAGAAATCGATGTTGTCGAGAATCAACAGGTGTGCAATAATTGCATTGAATCTTGTGTTACTTGGTATCAGACTTTCCACATTTAATTTAAATAATATTTATTGTTTGCTACGTATTACAATTGAAAATATAGAATATAAAAAAGTGTACAGTTGATTATACCTAGTAAACTGTTGGTTCAGGTATTGACCCATTTGCATTATAGTGAACTCTCTCCGTTACATAATAGTCAAATTTTAATATAATCTTTAGTTTTAAATAGAGCTATGAGAGTATCAATGATAACCAAGCATGGAAGAGCACTCAAGAAGTATATAATGATCTAAGATTATCTCACTCAATCACCCATTATACAATTTGAGCAGATTAGTAATGTGCCTATGATAGGTGAGAGCTTTCTACATTTCTGACCCGACCTAACTTGGGTGAAGAATTGCAGTCAGGATGGACTTTGCTAACCTTTGTGTTTTCCAGGCCGTCGCTCGTGCCACTCGGCCGTGATGACTGCTGCTGGCTGGGTGATTCCCGTCGATAAACTCATCGAAACCGGACAGATTAACGTCAAGACATGCAACGCCTACTTCTATGTTGGTATGTATCAGATATGCAATGTAACCTGTAGGGGGGCTAGCTACGTAGAGAGGAGTGTCTTTATGGAGGCTCAGGATGTCTTAATTTTTAAGCGGTCTATTTAGAACTGGTCTTATTTTGAATTCATACTGCAGCACTTTGAGTGTATTTGAGAACACATACTTAGAAGATATCTGCGGGGTTGGCCTTCAGTTTCTGCAATAGTGTAATTTAGCATAAATCATGAATTAGTTTGATGGAGGTTCATTTATCCTGGATTTAATAGACATACATAATGCTATTTATTTTAAACAAGATAATAGTTAAGTCAATTACTTACATTGAGCTTTCAACAGGAGGAACTCCTGTCTTGATCACAATGACATACAGCTAAAGGCGACTCCCTGACGTCATTGTGATCAAGATCAGGAGTTCCTGTTAAAGCTCATTTTCAGTAATTACCGGTTTTTAGAATAAATAATTATGTATGTTTGTAGAAGTCCAGTATCATTTTACCTAGATCCGCGTCCCCCATCTTATTTTTTCTCTAGGGGCCGAATAAAATGTTACAAACTACCCAATAAGTTTCACGGACGCACTCTTATTTTAAATAATTTTTTGTCGTTTTCCTCCCAGCACGGGTGCCGCCATATTGTAAACATTGTGAATATCAAATGCGCCTCGTGATTGGCATATTCAAGTTCCATCACCATGAAATTACGGATGCCTCTGATTAGCTGCTGATATAGACTGTTACACTGGCCCCTTTTTTCTGCGCCTCACGCTTGCTAAATGTTGCAGCGGTCAGTGCGAGAGATACAGGCAGTGTAACAGTCTACTGCTGATACACAAGCATAGGTAAAACACAGCGTGTTCAGCCATGTTATAAATCAATGAGAGCGCTATTCATTTTCAACGGTGTGGTTTTTGCCAATTTGGCAGTGCCCACGTGATAAATATATTTATACACTATTTTTTATTGTTTCAAGTATATTCTCCACACTTTGATGTAAAATTATAAGCGCAAACAGTTACAATGCAGCCTTCCTTGAGAAATGAAAGTTGCGTCTGGGAGGATTATTATGCACATAATCACGTAATTGCGCACACCAGATTGAACTCTCCAGCTCGTAGTTCATCACTATAGCAAGACTGTCTTTAAAGAATACGATCTTCATTAGAATGAAAAAATACATGGTGATGTCTCATTGTTCTTTCCGTCTGTAAATTTATGTTACTGTCTTACACTTATTGAATTGATTTTGTAGCCTGATCCACATAATCTAGTATGTGAATTGAGCTATGAACTATTTATGAAATCAGTGTTTGATTTAAGTGAAAATTCCATGGATACAGTATACATGAATAAATAATAAGTACATTTATTATTTGAAAGTGTTCATTTGTATTATTTTAAACAATGTAAATTAAGTATGTTATTTAGGTATGTAAATTGTTCTTGTATCGTACATTAGGACTCACAAAACCATGGTGGGACTCACACACTTTTCATTAGGCGCATCCCAGGGACTCATGGGTTTTGAATAAATAAAATGATCACTGTAAGTTCATGTATTGTTTGTGAAATCCATAATAGCATTAGTTATCAACATTAAAATTGCCTTGAGAGTTATAACAAGGAAAAGAGTTCGATATTTATATATACGTTACTAATTTGATATTTCCACAGGCCAATACTTCTCCAAGAGTTGTGTGCCTGGCATTCTACATGAACACTACAACAAGTACGGCACCAACCCCGTCAACCTGTGTGAGACGTGCTCCTCTGGTGGCCCCGACCGCTGTGCAAGAAACGATCGAGAACTCTACTACGGAAACTCAGGAGCTTTCAGATGCCTGGATTGAAAGTAAGTAAAAGTTTTGTATTCAACAACTTGATTGATTCTCTATGATAATTGTCAAAGTTATCCTGTTTACAGAAATTAAATGTGTGATTATGAAAAGCTGATTGAACATTAAAGATTGCAAACTGTAGCATTTATTGCATTTTTTAGAGTAGATGGTGGTGATGTGGCTTTTGTGAAGCATACAACAGTATGCACAGGAAACCGAAATAATGCCAGTGGGCGAAACAGACGATCAGGCGACTTATGAACTGCTGTGTAATGATGGCACCAGGAAGAACATAGGCGCTTGGGCAGAGTGCAACATGGGGGGAAGTCCCATCCAATGCCATCGTCACAGCTAGTGAGTACTTTACATCTCTTCTACAACTACATTGTAGAATGTTAAAAAAATATTGAATGTGGATAGGAATTCATCAATGAATAAATGCAATATATTTATTATTCATATCTCGATGCTCTAAATTACCACCAAGATATAGATAAAGTGGATTTGTATGATATCTTTTTTTAAATATCATCAACTGTTAAAACATGTTTCTTGTAAAAGAAAATGTATTTATAAAGGATAAAAATGACTGTTTCATATTATAGAAAGAAGATTAATTTAATCAATTTTTTTTTAGGCTTCCAAAACTCCACGAGAAAGAGAAATCTACTGGACTCTATTGAATTTTGCACAACAGTTCTTTACTCTGAGCGAGTAGTATTGTTTTATTTCTAAAAGACTTGTGTCAATAATATTATTCATTAGATATTATGTTCAAATAGTTTCATTTTTAACTGTGTTTATGATAAGGATTTATATATGATGCTCATTTTTTATCCAATAGAATTTTGCATGAGCAAATTATTATATAAAACATCACTTGAAAGAAGTACTACTCATCATGAACAATGAAAGGTTTGTAAATGGTAATTTAATCAATTAAATATTTTTTTTCCCT
>CM032668.1:16282157-16378674 GCA_019095985.1 Streblospio benedicti | reverse complement strand
TTGTTTGGAGTTGCACTTTTGGATGTTAAGTCATGGACATGTTCTCTTTCAGGGGGATGGCATAGGAGGTTATAATATTGTATTTGTGTTGGTCTCTTTTTTAGGGGGATCCTCATAGGAAGTGATCATACTATATTTTGTTTTTTTTTTAAGAAGTCAGAATAATTTCTTCATTTCTAATTACCATTACTATGATTGAAAAAAATACAGATATAGATTATCAGAATCCAAACAACTATTAAAAAAAGTTTTTGTTATGTTAATTGAAATGTTTTCCATGTTTTGTCCTGACAGAGACAGCGTTTTGCGAGGAGAATACAAGATGCTTCTGGATCTGATGAGCCGAGACTTTGGTGCCGAGGGAACACACACGGACATTTTTGAACTGTTCAAGTCTATAAACTTCGGCCGCGCAAACCTGATGTTCACAGACGCAACAAAAGAGCTGCGTGACGTGGGAAGTCGGGACAGCTACTACACGTGGGTCGGTCAGTGAACTCTTTTGTTTTTATGAATAACTATACTTGATTCCTTGAATGAGTTCATCGTGTTGGTAATTATGTAAATTTATTATTTTCATGTTTGACAACACAAATAATTTCTAACTGTTTGACAGTTTCGGTTAGAAATTCTTTTTGTTGTGAAAGATGAAAATAATAAAACGACGTGATTTATTGTGATATTGTGAATTTATTTTCCCGTGGCTTTCTCACTTTCGTTTTAGTCAACAAACCTCCGTGTGCTCTGGTAAAATGCTCTGAGGCTTATAAGGTTAAATACCTAACAAAGGAGAAACACTAACTTCTTCACATTGGTTTTTCAGTACTATCTTTGGTTTATAGTTGAATAATTGAGTGATACTTATCAGTATTTGGCATCTCCAGAATATTCGTTATTTCAGTATATTTATATACTTGCAATTTTCGGGAGTGTCGCCAATCGTATTTTGTAGTTGTTTCCATATTCCAAATTTTCGATGGTTCTCTATAAAACACAGGTGTGGTGTATGAAAATCCGTCTGAATGTAGATAAAAAGTTTGTTTTCATTCAGCTTCTGGCTTTTTCTCATTTACCCTTGTGTCCTTTCAGGTGAGGAATATAGAAGTCGTCTGCTTGTCCTCAACAAGTGTCCCATTGCACTAGCAAGATGGTGTGTCATCTCCAACAACGAGATGGCCAAGTGCGAAAACATGATCATGGCTTTTGCTGCAAAGAACCTCAAGGTAAAAAAGCATATGATATTGTAGGCAGGGCTTTTATTTGTATAATGGTCTTATTAGCTCTTGCGTTTGCAACAAATAACCTCAGGTGAAATTTATTTGGTATAATCAATAGTGCAATCAACTGGCAGATTCAGAGTTTCAAAAAAGAAATGGAAGGGTATGGGGTATGGGGATTGGGGTTTTTTAAGAAGGGGCACCAGTAAGTCATTAAAACCACTGGCTGTTTTTATAAGAGGGAACTGGTGGTGTGCCTCCCCCACCAAGAATTTCAACCATGAGGGGAAATATTGGGTTCTTGTAAAGGTGTGCTGTTAGGCGCCACCCCCCTCTGATTAAGGCTCAGAGGAGGGAGAAGCCGGAGTCCTGCTTTTTAATAAACTTTTGCTGGCATTTGTATCTTTTATTCCATGCAAAATGTCAAAAAAATACAACAATTCACATATAGGCATCAATTTAGAACATCTAGAATTCGAATACTTCTAGAATACATCTAGACATCAGGATCCAAGGAATACAAGAATACAAGGATACCATAGAGCAAACCAGCAGCTGTACATATACTAATTTCACAAGCCTTTGTCAGCAATATCTGACCACATTAGTTTCCTAGTTAAACTGGTAATATCAAGACTATTACCCTGCCACGACTCACTTTGGCAGTTTATTAAAAGCTAATCAATGTTTTAAACACGCTTGTTCTATAATTAGTATATTTGCCGACAGAAAGTCTGATTTCTCTGATTAGAGCGATGCGCATCACAAACCTGATAACTTTTGGCATAACAATCTAAATGAAAACATAACATGCTCTACTTTAAATAGGCCATCTCTTTACAATCACCCCCCTGCCTTTAAGATAAATTAATTTACCCTAAAAATTCATTTATCTAAAAATGAGAATCAATGCGCGTCACTCCAATACAAAACATATATAACATCAATAACATTATGATACCATTGCACCCTTAACCGGCACAATTTACAGACATTTCATACATGAAACCATTAGCTCATTAAACATTACTATCTTCAGTAGTCAAAAACTCTTGAACTACAATCAGTTTCACCATTAGTAATATCAACATTATTATGTTTTGTTCCTCAGCTTTTTAGATCTCTAAAATATAGTATGATTTATATACATGATGATTTTGATATGATCATAAATTGATGATTCTGCCAACTCATCTATGGGTGAGAGTCTTGTTGACAAGGGTGATTAATTTATGGGTAAAATTAAATCAACCTAACAAATTATAGTAACAGTTAAAAGTTTAGGCACCCGAGCACGTTACTCAAACACTCATTTGCCTACAATGATGCAATAGTGGAACCTTGGCCTAGAATTCAGACTATGCATGACATTGTTACAAGGACAAACAGCATACATCCTAAAACTTAAAACTCACACCTGCCCGTCAGCAGATGCACATCTAGATCTCAAACTAGCAACAAGACCGTTAACTAGTTCTCCATTTCTGGCATTAATAACTAGATACTAGATGTATCCGTGCATTCACAAGATATGGGTTATCTCATGCACCTGTAATCTAACTACAGTAGATTACCCGTAATCTTACTAGATTACCCGAAAACCACACACTACATAACCTTACACATTGCCACCTTAAAACTAAAACAAGTTTTTAAAAAATACAAACCAGAATATTGTCATACAATCATAATCTCCTTAGAACATGTCCTCCACTTTTAACCTGCCACATCAACAGAGATGTACATCTACTTAACAGATAACTCAATTACTTGAATACTTAATCTACAACTCATTATTAAAATGTCACTTGAAATCTTAAAACATTACACCATGCTTTAACCATTGGTTCCAATTTACTTAAGTCAAAACTTGATAGTTTGCTATAAAACCTAAAAATAAATTGTACTTATAACATTTACTTTACCAGTTCATTTAACTAAAGTTCACCATACTTGCATTTCATTATCCAGTATGTAAGAATCCACAATATCACTAAACACACATCATCGTACTGATATCAACCGATCCATGGCAGTATAGGTCCATCCATGTCCACCAATGACTTCTTGATGACCCTGGTTCTTTGAACTTTTTTTTCTCACTTTGGCAATACCTGTAGCGTGCTTCCTGGTCATCATCTTGTTGAGTTTTGATGACCATGTAGACTGGTACCCCTGGAACTTTGATCATTCCCGTCTGGTACTCTTGAAGACACCTTCCACTCATCTTGACCTTTTACACCTCCAGCCCGATCCAGGTTGACAGGCTGGCATCATCTTCTTGACCACAGGTCTGGATGACAGGTCGCGAGGAATGTTTTTTTTTCCCACTCAACATAACCACTGCTCATGTCCACAAAGAAATCCTAGCAGCCTAAATAGTCCTGCTAACACTAGCCACACTAGTCCTTGCTAACACTAGCAATGTTTTATTGTCACACCTGGCCCATGATGGCAATGTTTCATTGTCACATCTAGCTATAGCCACACGATGGCAATGTTTTATCCAACACTGGCCCCTTATTGTCACACCTAGCCCCACGTTGGGCGCCAAATCTGTAAAGGATTGGCTTTCTTATAGTACTTTCTTTACAGCTGTGATTGGGTTCTTGTAAAGGTGTGCTGTTAGGCGCCACCCTCCTCTGATTAAGGCTCAGAGGAGGGAGAAGCCGGAGTCCTGCTTTTTAATAAACTTTTGCTGGCATTTGTATCTTTTATTCCATGCAAAATGTCAAAATACAACAATTCACATATAGGCATCAATTTAGAACATCTAGAATTCAAATACTTCTAGAATACATCTAGACATAAGGATCTAAGGAACTAAGCATTACAAGAATACCATAGAGCAAACCAGCAGCTGTACATATACTAATTTCACAAGCCTTTGTCAGCAATATCTGACCACATTAGTTTCCTAGTTAAACTGGTAATATCAAGACTATTACCCTGCCACGACTCACTTTGGCAGTTTATTAAAAGCTAATCAATGTTTTAAACACGCTTGTTCTATAATTAGTATATTTGCCGACAGCCAGTCTGGTTTTCTCTGATTACAGCGACGCGCATCACAAATATGATAATTTCTGGCATAACAATCTGAATGAAAACATAACATGCTCTACTTCATGGTCACTCTGGACGCTGCCGACGTCTACATCGCAGGGAGGTCAGTGCCCCACCCAAATTATACAACATAGAAACATCCGGACCGTCGTAATGTATGAACAGATTCATGTATTAAAAAGCACAGCTGCCAAATTGAATGTTTTATTACCTTAACGCCAATGTGGACATTTGGATGGTGGTATGTGATAATTATCAATGGTGTTTAAGTGATGAAGACTGTGGGACTATTGTCAAGCGTATTGTAAATGCTTTTTAAAATTTTCTCTAGTAACATACGCGAGTTTTTATAAAGTTCGGACAAGAGTTTTGTGTAGGTTCTGATCTAGTGCTCAAGTATTTATAGTCATAAGGAGATGAGATTCACACCTCTGCTAGATAAACTTCTCTAGCCGCTGTAAACAAGTAATTATGTAGTAATTACTTTGCACTTCTTCCACTTAGAATAAGGAAATTAAACACTTAGGACTTTGTCTTTCAGAGCGTATGACTTGGTGCCAATAGCAGCTGAAGATTACACAGGGTATGATGCATACACATACTTTGCTGTTGCTGTGGCAAGGAAGATTGAGCCACATCTCACCATATTCAATCTCAAGAGTGAGTAAATATTTGTTTTCATAATGTATTGTCGGGAGATGGAAAACATACTGGTAATAATTTTAATACTATATTCTCTTTTTCGCTGCTTTATTCATCAAACAAATCAAATTAATAAAATATTCTACTTGTTTCGAGATCTTCAGTCTCCTTTTCAATCATTGAACAGATCAATCATTGAAAAGGAGACTGAAGATCTCGAAACTAGTAGAATATTTTATTAATTTGATTTGTTTGATGAATAAAGCAGTGAAAAAGAGAATATAGTAATAAAATGAGACCTTATGCTGCATACCAGGTACATTGAATTTTACTGGTAATACTGCTGCCTACTATGTAGGTCAGAGGATGGAATGGAGCCATTTCACTTATATGGTCCTTGCCATAAGCATAGTTTATCCCAAACAAGACGTATCAACCAGTCGTGCTTTAGATTACAAAACTTAGCAAAACAAGGAGTAAGCAACGATTAATATACATGTATAGAAATCGATGTGGTTGAGAATCAACAGGTGTACAATAATTACATTGAATCTTGTGTCGCTTGGTATCAGACTTTCCACATTTCTGACCCGACCTAACTTGGGTGAAGAATTGCAGTCAGGATGGCAGTATTGTGCAGCCACTCTGAGTATCAGATGTGCTGAAGAGACCTCTGACGCATAACCATTCTCATGAAAAATTCAGACCAATCACAGCCTGTTAATCTATAACCATCACTGGCCTGTGATGAATATAAATGAGGCCAAGTGACCAATCACAGCTGAGTATCAGATGGGTGTGGCGGGTTCAACCAATCAGGTTGCAGTATTTAAACAGGTCACATAAATTATGTTAATCCGCTATCAGGCGAAACATTTCACAGGTCAATTTGCTTGGCATCTGATACTCAGAGTGTGTGCAGCGAACTTTGCTAACCTTTGTGTTTTTTCCAGGCCGTCGTTCGTGCCACTCTGCCGTGATGACTGCTGCTGGTTGGGTGATTCCCGTCGATAAACTTATCGAAACCGGACAGATTAACGTCAAGACATGCAACGCCTACTTCTATGTTGGTGTGTATCAGATATGCAATGTAACCTGTAGTGGGGCTTGCTATGTAGAGAGGAGTATCTTTATGGAGGCTCAGGATGTCTTAATTTTGAGGCGGTCTATTTAGAACTGGTCTTAATTTGAATTCATACTGCAGCACTTTCAGTGTATTTTAGAACACATACTTAGAAGATATCTGCAGGGTTGGCCTTAAATTTCTGCAATAGTGTAATTTAGCATATGTCATGAATCAGTTTGATGGAGGTTCATTTATCCTGGATTTAATAGACATACATACATAATTATTTATTTTAAACAAGATAATAGTTAAGTCCAATTAATTACATTGAGCTTTCAACAGGAACTCCTGTCTTGATCACAATGACATACAAATACTCCTGGCGTCTATCCTGTTTAAATAAATAATTATCTGTATGAATAAAAGTCAATCATTTTACCCCTGCGTCCCGCGTCTGAGACGCATATTTTTCTCTAGGGACGCATAAAAATGTTTACAGTGCGTTTCACGGACGCACTCTTATTTTAAATAATTTTATTGCGTTTTCCTCCCAGCACGGGCGTCGCCATATTGTAAACATTGTGAATATCAAATGCGCCTCGTGATTGGCGTATTCATTCCATCACCACGCAACTACGACGCCTCTGATTAGCTGCTGATATAGACTGTTACACTGGCCCCTTTTTCTGCGCCGCACGCTTGCTAAATGTTGCAGCGGAGCAGTGCGAGATACAGGCAGTGTAACAGTCTACTGCTGATACAAACATAGGTAAAACACAGCGTGTTCAGCCATGTTATAAATCAATGAGAGCGCTATTCGTTGCAACGGTGTGGTTTTGCCAATTTGGCAGTGCCCATGTGATGAATATATTTATACACTATTTTTTATTGTTTCAAGTATATTCTCCACACTTTGATGTAAAATTATAGCGCAAACAGTTACAATGCAGCCTCCCTTGAGAAATGAAAGTTGCGTCTGGGAGGATTATTATGCGGGAATCACGTAATTGCGCACACCAGATTGAACTCTCCTGCTAGTAGTTCATCACTATAGCAAGACTGTATTTAAAGAATACGATCTTCATTAGAATGAAAAAAAAATACATGGTGATGTCTCATTGTTCTTTTCCGTCTGTAAATTTATGTTACTGTCTTGCACTTGTGTGAATTGATTTTGTAGCCTGATCCACATAATCTAGTATGTGAATTGAGCTATGAACTATTTATGAAATCCAGTGTTTGATTTAAGTGAAAATTCCATGGATACAGTATACATGAATAAATAATAAGTACAGTATTTGAAAGTGTTCATTTGTATTATTTTCGTATGTAAATTTCACTGTATGTTATTTCGTATGTAAATTGTTCTTCTTGTTATCGATATTTATATACATTGGGACTCATAAAAACCATGGTGGGACTCACACTTTTCATTAGAGCTGGCATCCCAGGGACTCATGGGTTTTGAAAGGTAAAATGATCAACCTGTGTGAGACGTGCTCCTCTGGTGGCCCCGACCGCTGTGCAAGAAACGATCGAGAACTCTACTACGGAAACTCAGGAGCTTTCAGATGCCTCGTTGAAAGTAAGTAAAAGTTTTGTATTCAACAACTTGATTGATTCTCTATGATAATTGTCAGTTATGCTGTTACAGAAATTAAATGTGTGATTATGAAAAGCTGATTGAACATTTAAGGATTGCAAACTGTAGCATTTATTGCATTTTTTCCGTAGATGGTGGTGACGTGGCTTTTGTGAAGCATACAACAGTACGAGAAAACACCGGAAACCGAAATAATGCCGAGTGGGCGAGAAACAGACGATCAGACGACTATGAACTGCTGTGTAACGATGGCACCAGGAAGAACATAGACGCTTGGGCAGAGTGCAACATGGGGGAAGTCCCATCCAATGCCATCGTCACAGCTAGTAAGTACTTACTTCTCTTCTACAACTACATTGTAGGAATGTTAAAAAATAGTGAATGTGGATAGGAGTTCATCAATGAATAAATGCAATATATTTATTATTCATATCTACGATGCTCTAAATTACCAGCAAGATATAGATAAAGTGGATTTGTATGATATCTTTTTTAAAATATCATCAACTGTTATACATGTTTCTTGTAAAGAAAATGTAATTTATAAAGGATAAAATGACTGTTTCATATTATCAATATAAGAAGATTTATTCTAATCAATTTGTGTTTTTTAGGCTTCAAAACTCCACGAGAAAGAGAAATCTACTGGACTCTATTGAATTTTGCACAACAGTTCTTTGCCTCTGACGAGTAATTATTGTTTTATTTCTAAAAAGACTTATTGTCAATAATATTATTCATTAGATATTATGTTTCAAATAGTTTCATTTTTAACTGTGTTTATGATAAGGATTTATATATGATGCTCATTTTTATCAATAGAATTTTGCATGAGCAAAATTAATGAAATAGTCCGTCAATATATAAAACATCTTGAAAGTACTATATCATGAACAATGAAAGGTTTGTAAATGTTAATTTAATCAATTAAATATTTACTTTTCAGCAATGAGGACTTCCCCATGTTTGACTCCATGCTGGACTACAAGGACTTAATGTTCCAGGATTCCACTGTCAGGCTAATTCCAGTAGAACCGGAAAATCAGGACTATGTTAATTATCTTGGTGAATCGTTCCTCAGAGCCATGGAGCGAATGCATGCAATTGACTGTATCACATCATCACAAGCGCGAGTTCATTATAGTCTGGGAGCTATCATAATGTCATTGATTGTGTTGTTAATTGGAAGATAATTTTTTTGCCATCATTACATACTTATTTTCAGTGAAATAGCACAATATAATTTCCAAAAGTGATCAAGTCTATGCAGCTGTATAATTTTTGAAAAATACAATTTAATATTTCTGGTTTACTAAATATTACGGTGATTTTTTTGTAGTGTAGTTAATGGCATTGGCAATGACGAATTATGCTTGAATGCGCTCAAAATGTGGATTGATTGTTTTGAAGTATGCATGTGTATATGTGTGGAAGTTTTTATTGATAGATAGAAAGCATGTATGTTAGATTTAATTTCCGCAATGTTCACCTATATTTTGTGCATTATAGATTATTGTTTTGAAATATTCTGTTCGTACTAATCCTATTTTTTACTTTTGTGATAGTATGATACAGTAATTTTTAGACATGTTATTTACATTCCATCAATTGTGTTTATTCAACGAAGTTTACCACTTGGAAAACCCATTTGTAAATCTAGAAGTGAGATATTCCGGTTCCTTAAATTTGTTCCTATATTCTTTTATAAACAACTTTATATATTTCAGGACTCATTTTATCAGTGATACAATTTTTTTCATTTGTATATATCATATTCAGATGGATATATTTTAATAAAATATTTTATATTCTATAACATTTAGTTCTGTTCGTATTATTACAAAGTCTTAAGTCCTCTACATAGCAGACATTTACTTTTTTAACATATTACAACTTGGTGATTTGTTTTCTACTTTTTAATGAACTTTTTTTGTAAAATTTTATATTTTCTAATAAATACAGAAAATACGATTGAAAATTATGAAAATTTTGGTTTTATTTCATGGTTTTGCAAAAGTTCTTTGAGGGAGGATGAGGCCACTAAGATATTGAGGAATAATTATGGCCTGTCCACATTTGGGATTATTCGATTGATTGATAATTTGCAAATATAACTTTTGCTGGATGGTGTTAATTCCTTACTGATAAATTAGGATTTAATCAAGCTGAATTGGTCATGTCTTGACATTTGATACTCAGTGCCTCAACTAAACATCAGCTTTAAATTAGAGACATGTGCATGATGTGTCAGCTTTAAACACCTTGCCGCCAAATTTATTTAAGACTGCATATAGCAAATAAAATAAACAATATGTAAAAGTAGTACTATTCAAAAGATTACTTGGTTTTACATTACATATAGTAGTTTAAGATTTTAGATTTAACACATCATCAATAATATTAACTCAATAGAGCTACTCTATACAAAATTGTATTCAATAATTTATTTAATGAAGCGGCAGCATCATTTACCGCCATCTTTGTTGTTGTTTAAGATTTAACACTGAATATCGCCCACAGAAATACTCGTTTTGTGGGCTGGATATAGTCGCAGTCATTTCCAAAGACTATGCAATAACTTACTGAAACATCATAGGATATAATCATGTATATAAAACAGGTTGGTACTGTGTACTTTATGTACAATATATTGAAAGATGGGATGAACTATATTCAATACTTAAGAGAATAAGATTTTGTAGAAAGTTAATTATGAGAACATTCATCATTGGATGCACATATTTATGATTTCAGGTCATTATTCAAGGGTTTCGTAGTTACAGAGACCAAACAGTGGTGGAACCTTTCAGCTCTAGACACAATGTTATAGGTATGGCTATAAAGTTATTGATTTTCAAGTATATCATCTCGCCACATTTATACTCATACTGTGGTTGATCGTTTCGGACCTTTCCGCTCTAGACACAATAAGTATGCCCAATAAGTTATTGTTTTTCAATTCTTTCATCATCTTTTGATGAGTTGCACACTTAATGAACTTGAGTGAATTATTACATGCCACACCGATGCCATGGAACATTTTGACAGCATTCATATTATACGCAAGTCACCTGTTCATGGCTGACATGGCTTAAACATGACGTGACACAAAATGGGGTTATAACTCCACAAATTTGTTTGCATCTTTAAAGTGTGTAATAGGCCTATCAATGATAGGTATTTAATAGCTTAAACGAACAGTAGAACAGTAAAAACAGTAAAGCATATAAATCCAAAAAAAAATCAACTATCATTAAAGTGTCTATTGTGTCCAACTTTAAAGATAATGTTTCATTTGAGAACAAGAATTTAATACAGACCTGAAAGTTCAAAGAAAAATTCTAAAGATTCATAGAATATCGTGAGCTAAAATGTGTCCTCTATTAAACAAGTTAATTGTGAGAAAGGCCAATTGATGTTGAAAATTGTCATTGCAATGTGGGCAGGACATTGGCTATGATCACAACCTTGTCCTCTTCATGATTATCATTGGTTTATTAATATTCCTTTTTCTGTTATTTTTAGTTGGCCGCAATGGATCAGGGAAAAGTAACTTCTTTTATGGTAAGCCTTTCAATTTGCATTATATTTGTTACTGTTTGAAATTTGAGTACTTCCGGTATTCTTGCACTGTCATTCATGAATATTATGCAAAATGGATTGATGCGACATGCACGAAGGAGTCGTCGATAATATTATTCATAGAGTGAACATATATTTCAGCCATCCAGTTTGTGCTGTCAGATGAGTTTTCACATTTGCGCGAAGAGCAGAGACAGGCTCTGCTGCATGAAGGCACAGGACCCAGGGTGATTTCAGCCTTTGTTGAAATTATCTTCGACAATACTGACAACAGAATACCTGTAAGTTCTTTCATTGAATTCATTTTTTATTTTTCTGAAAATCTTGGTTAATAAATTGAAACTGGTTGCTGAGAAGTATTGGATAATGATAATAGTAATAATAGTTTATTTTAGAATCTTACAATTGAATATGATCTATAAGCTCATAAATTAACACTACATAGATCTACCTACATTGAGGTGCGTACTCCCATGTGTGTGCTTTCCAGAAAATTTGTCATATAAGCAAAAGCATTTTGTGTGAAATAATTCCATTTGTTTGGTATCTGATAAATGATGTGGAATTATATTTATAACCATTAACTTTTATGAATTATATTTATAACCATTAACTTTTATGATTTTTTTATCCCTTCAGATTGATAAGGAAGAGGTCTCATTGAGAAGAGTTATTGGGTCTAAAAAAGATCAGTATTTCTTGGACAAGAAAATGGTGACGTAAGTTCAAGATAAACTCTCAAATTGAGCATGATGCATGAAATAAATTGATACTTACCAGTTACCTTGACAAGTGAATGATGAAGTGCAAGTAATTTTATACTTACAATCAATACATGCACATGGAGAATTGCTTTTGTATGGTGTAATGAATGTAATAAGGATGAACTTTGACACTTGCAGCAAATCTGATGTGATGAATCTGCTCGAGAGCGCTGGTTTCTCCAGAAGCAATCCGTATTATATTGTCAAACAAGGAAAAGTAAGTATATTCTATTACCATGAATATGTATCGTATCAGCCCATAATCATGTAAAAATGTTACCCAAAATTTTGATTTTTTAACATCATTATATGGACCATTTAAATATTAATTTGAATACACATTCATGTAAAATCCAACCCATGAATCAGTGTTTGAAATAGTAAGGGGCCAGAGGGGCCTGAGCCCCCAACTTTTGACCAGGGCCCTTAACTTTTAGGACTTGAGGGCCCTGCTGTCCCTTAACTATTTTTGGTGAATATTGGTTAGTCAGAGTGAATTCCATACTTTACCACATTTTTAAGCTAACATTTCAAACACACATCACGACAGGGCCCTCAACTTATGATCAGGGCCCCCAACTATTTAAAGTTAAGGGTCCTGCTGGCCCCGAACTTTTTCCTGCGAGTTTCAAACACTGCATGAATTGACAAAAGTTCTATCTAAAAGCTCATAGGTATTTAATTCACCGTGCACTGTCATTTCTTTTGATAGCAGTAACTATTTGATCACACTCAAATATTAGACACGATCTGTTTGTTTTTTTTGTTTTTTTAAATTTTGGATACTGATACCTAAGTGCTCCATAACACCATCATTTGCTTGTTGTGTATTGCTTCGTCTCCAGATCAACCAAATGGCCACAGCTCCTGATTCGCAGCGTTTGAAGCTGCTGCGAGAAGTGGCTGGCACGCGGGTGTATGACGAGCGAAAGGAAGAGAGCAAGTCGATCCTCGTAGAAACAGGTCACCGCGCTTCTATACACACACTTATTTTTTTATTCAATGAATTTTTTTCTCTTCCTGAAATAGTTGATTTGTGACATGACTTTGATGTTCACAGTATGAAAGTATTTTATTGAAAACATAACACTCAACAACTATGTTAAAGAAATTTACGAAATTCACAATGATTAAGTAAATAAAACAATGTGAAAAAAAAAAGTGTACCTTTATACTCTCCATACTCTCTTCAAAAATATGCTCAAACATCTTTACCGTGGTGATATTGCAACGGGAAAAATTGTCTCGATCACTGACTGAGTAGTCTGCTTTCACTGATGATCAACAATCGAACGTTTGATCCACAGAGGGCAAAAGGGAGAAGATCGATGAGTTGCTCAAGTACATCGACGAGCGACTCAACACGCTCGAGTCGGAGAAGGAGGAGTTGAAGGCGTACCAGAAGTGGGACAAGATGAGGCGCTCACTCGAGTACACCATCCACGACCACGAGCTCAAGGAGACCCGCAAAAAGCTCGAAGAGGTAATAGCATTTGGACTTTTTATTCTTTTCTTTTTTTTTAATCATAACATTTTTTCACAGTACATATCAATTTACAACAGCAGATATAATTAAAAATACATAAATAATAAATACTGCAATATTAGAGATGATTGAGACCATTATGAATAAATTCTATTTGAAAAAATAATCAATTCATTTTGATACATGTGGGCTTTCTTTTTATCTTTATATTGAATATCCACAAACGTTAGCTAGACAATTCAGTAATTGTAATCAAATTTAATATATAAGGATAAGGCAAAGCCTTAAAAAATATGACCGCTCACGTTATAGCATATGATGACATATGATAAGATAGGAACAAAAATATTGTTTTTTACTAGTTGCCAGTCGAATGAAATGTTTCCCGAATGGTAGCTATATTCAGGCTTTTCCTTCATAATATTACTAATAAATGGGAATTTATAATGAATTTTTCTCCTCAGCAACTGGAAATGAAATACTCTGTTGAAGAAGATTGATGGCCAACACTCAAAGCTAAGCAGGGTAGAGGGAGCTGGTTATTACATTGTTAATAGATCTTACAAAGCATTTGTTTAGTGGTCTGAGATGTAGATTAATCTTGTTTTATTATAGGTTTATATTTTGTAATTAACATGGTGTCTAATTCGATTTTGTTTTTAATCATACTGAAAGAAATGAAGATAAACTAAATGACTATTTGTATTTTATGATATTTTTATTGGGAATCTGTTCTTAAATAAGAAAAACAGGTCTTTCATTTATAATTGTGTTAAGGGGCGCGTTATGTTTCTGCCATTTTCCAGCACCTGTCTTCTCCATGGCAACTGGAGAATGAATACTGTGTACAAAATATTTATTAAAACAATAATAATCGGGAACCTTTTCCTAATTAAGGTTTAACTGAAACATTGATTTCCTGTTTTAAAATGTTTTGATTTTAAACTCAATATTAACTTCACTCGCGAGACTTGAGTTGGAGATTCCTTAGGTGGGCAAAATATGAAAATTTGTCAGAAACTGGACAATTCGTGGTTATACACAGTGTTGTTGGTTAAGTAGATGAATGATTTGTATAGCGCTATTGAGGTTTTAGTTTTGTGTCAGGTTTGAGCATTCTGCTTGAAGCGGATAGCGCTGAATTTTTGCAAAATATGATTTGCCTCAGAAATTCCACGATCAGTCCCTAGTAATAACAGCTCCCTTGAGCGGTCGCTATAAATTTACCAATATATCTTAAAGTAAATTGATAACATAGTGCTCGATTCTGTATACTGGTAAAATATTTGTAATAACAATAGCAAGGTGGATGATGAGTGTGGCCATAAAAACAGAGTGCAAACGTTTTGGATGGTAATCAAGGTTGTCTGTTGAGAATGAACTGTGAAAATATAAACGTTACGAGGAAAAGGCTAGCATGCAAGCATTGTGGGAAAAGTTTCAGGACTAAGTTGAAGCTTAAAGCATAGAAAAAACGAAATATCGAAAAGGGCTGTGTAAGAAAAAAGATAGAAAGTTTAGTAGATGAATTTCAACTAGAAGTTACAAGTCCAATTGTAATAAAAAATGTTGAAACAATTGATTTATGTGAAAACGAATGTGTGATTATTGGGAGTGAAGATGAAGTTAGCGGGATAGAAGAGACGAAATCGAAAAGGAAATGTAGACATTGTAATAAAGAATTTAGCAATAATGAGAAATTGAAATCCCATAAAATGAGGAGGCACAAAACAAATAAAAATGATCTGTTGAAAACGGCACTAGAAGATGTGATGATCAGAGATGGGATAAAAAAATTTGAAACAATTGATTTATGTGAAAACGAATGTGTGAGTATTGGGAGTGAAGATGAAGTTAGCGGGATAGAAGAGACGAAATTGAAAAGGAAATGTAGACATTGTAATAAAGAATTTAGCAATAATGAGAAATTGAAATCCCATAAAATGAGGAGGCACAAAACAAATAAAAATGATCTGTCGAAAACGTCACTAGAAAATGTAATTATCATAGATGATCATGGACTGGTTTCAGCAAAAATAGAAAGTTTGAAAAAATACAGTTGTAATGTGTGTGGAAAAGAATATGAGAAGAAAGTACAACTGAAGAGTCACAAACGGAGAAAACACTGTATGAAAAAGAGCGGCATGGGTAATAAAGTGGATTTAACAATAGATGAAACTGAAGTTAATAATAATGAAACCATCTTCAAGAAACGCTTATATAAGTGCAAGCATTGTCCAAAACAATATAAAACGAAAGAAAAAAGGAAGCAGCACAGACTTAAAAAGCATCATAACATTAAAGAAAAAACAAATGTTGAATTAGAGTCTTGTGTGGTAACAGATAATGAATTACCTTCCAATATTGAACGCTATACATGTGAAATCTGTGATAAAAGTTTCAATGATGTACATGCTTTGAATCGGCATAAAGTGATACATATGGTCCAAAGTAAATGGAAGTACCAGTGTGAATACTGTGAGAAGAGGTTTTATAACGTGGGAAATTATAAATTGCATGTAGCAAGTTACCACAGACCAAGTGAGAAAAAGCATAAATGCTCATATTGTGCTGCAGCATTTTATTTTGAACGTCACCTTGACATACATATCCGTGTTCATACACAAGAAAAACCATTCAAGTGTATGTATTGTAAGAAACGTTTTGCTGTAAAATGCAGTTTAACCTATCACATAAGAACGCACACAGACGAGCGTCCATTCGAATGTCTTTGCTGCGGCAAGGCATTCAAAATTAGATCTCATTTAAGAATACATGAACGTATCCATTCAGGTGAAAAGCCGTATGAATGCAATATATGTGATAAGAAGTTTAGGCAGAAAAACCATCTTTTTAAACATAGAAGTACCATTCATTCCACCATCTATGATGAGTAGCAGCTTACACAAGTGCCTGCTTGTTTCATTTACATGTATGTAGCAATTGTTCATAATTTTATTATGAAAAGTGAAGTTCTTTTATAAATGGCTAAGGTCTTTGTATGTATCTTCAAATATATTTCCAAGGATTGTTCAAAATCTATTATTATAGCATGATGTATTGGAATAGCGTTTTCTAAAGTATAAAAATACTAGGATAATGAAGCTGGAGATTATAGAGGATACACTAGTTCCAGCCAACTAGGTTGAGAGGTTTACTATGCTATCTGATAAAAGTTTACAAAAATTGTGCGGAACGTCATTGTGGGCTTGAAAAAACTGATAGAATAACACTAAAAATTGGATTTTATTGACGAGTAATAATAAATTGCAGTGATGCAGCTAGGACGCGGGATCGGGGGATTCCCGCGAAATATAGAGGTTTGGCGCTGATTTAGAAATGTAGAGGGCCAAGACTTGCGCAAAAAGAAAAAAACTGGCGTGTTTTTATGACCTGTTTGCGGGTTTTTATTATCAAAATCGACTTCTGAAATGCATTTGTTTTGTTTACCACGGACATGCATACTACGCAGATAAAGTTACATACGTTATTGTCGTTTTATTTCACTGTGCCGCCTTTCTAGGAGTCTTTCACAACGCAATCAGTTGTGTTTCATAATCGGGAATCGATCTCTGTTTGGTAAATGCTTCTGCAGTAGTAGGCGTTCGCGTTGTGTATTTTTGGTATGTCACCGATAGCATTGTTCTATCTATTTTTTTTTGTGAATCCAATCTTTTAACCATGAAAAGACGTCTCATTGTAGATTATTTCTATAATTTTATTAATTTTATTATTTTTATTATTTTTATTTTTTATTTTTTATTTTATATTTAATTTTATATATTTTATTAATATTATAAATAATTTTTTTATTGCAAAATATATTTTTATATACATTACTTTTATAAATATTGAATGTCTTTTTTCTGGCCCAGGCAAAATTTTATTGCAAAATATATTTCATTCTGCATCACTGAAAAAATATCTATGATTACGAAATTATGTGTTGATTGAAACATGGTAATTGAAAAGTTTAAAAAACTTTTGTTCCTCAGCATTCTTCTTTATTCTGTTTGATCTTCTCTGTTTAATTTAGATGATTTAGACCACAAATGTGTATTCAAACAAATGTGTATTCAAATCTATATGAAATCTATATGATTTCATGTAAAGGTAAGCATTTTGCATTGTATGTTGTAATATGCATAAATATAGGAATAAGAATAAAACAATGTGTATTGATATCACAGATGTTGTGCATTTATTTTCATCTTGGCTTCATATATAAGATATCACCGCTTTTGATGACTCAAAATTTATAATATACTCTTTTATATCAAACTTAACAACCTTGATTATCAACAACTGCTAGTATAATCATTTCAATTGATAGTACTAAAAATACTATTGGATAGCTGCTAGGAAATCTATTTTCTAGATGTTCAACTCAAAAGGTATGAGTTGAATATTTGTATCGATTTGGATTTCAATGGTACCTCTTCAAGTCGGACATCTGAAATTATGCAATCAATATTTTCAAATTTAAATACATTGTTCTGTAGTAAAATAAAATTAATTCTATATAAAAAAAATAATTAAAAATAAGTCACATAATTCAAATTATTACATTTCCTTTAAATAGACAAGATATTATCACTTATATTCTTACCATTTCTGTACATAATTTATCTAAATATGTAACATGAATATCATTCCTTTCTTTAAAATAATGTTTTAGAAGCATATAACATATATGACATTTGGACCTGTTGATTGTAAACTCTGATTGGGTACTTTGTTAACCATTTCTCATACTTCATAGTTTAGAAATTTGATAGCTTGAAAAGTAATTCTGATGATTCAATTCTTTTTTTTTTTATTTAGACTTATGTTTGAGTGTACATTTTAAAAAGAAGAAAACGTTTTGTGAATAGTAGTTTTTGTAGGGTCAACAAATGCTTGAAATATTTACAATTAGTCATTCAATGTTTTCAGTTTGAAGGAAAATTATGTTTTAGGTATTATGATTTTGTTGGATTTATGTTTCAGTTGCAAGAGAAGAGAGAAACGAGCGGCCAGGAGACGCACAAACTAAGGGACGCGCTGCAGGAAGCAAACGACAAAATAAAGGTACGCTTGGTCATTATGATCACTTAAACATCTAAATCATGCTAATATTGTCAAAATATAATAGTCTGGACCAATTTTAGGAAAAGGTAACATGCTGATTTCAGCACACCCAAATTACCCTAAAACCACTCAATGACAAACTCTGGTATAAACGTATGTATATTTATAAGCCACACAACTAGATTCTTTGATAAGAATTTGGTGGCCATTTTGTTTTTGAATTTTATGGGTCAAAGGTTAAAAATATTTTTTGTCAACCACCAGATTTGGATTCAGCACCCCAAAAATAGGTTAAAACAACTGTCTGACCACTTGTACTAAAAAATGCCTCCACAACTTTTTAGAGCTGCATTTTCCCACAATTGGTCCTTCCTATAAAGTTCATCAGCTAGTTAGCTGTCTGATTTCCATCAAATCAATTCAATCAAATCTTAAAGATCAAGAAATGGGGTTCAAACTTTCTAAATCGTTTACATGTGCACAATCTACATGTATCAAGTAACCTAATGCGATATATAATACTGACCACCAGTTCATGGTATTCATATATATTGCTAAACGGCATAGAAAAATTTGTGACATAACAAATAAATTATGATAATATTATTCGCACATGCGCATAACGCTGATTACTACAGCAGCTTGAAACCAGTGAAGTTCGATGACATTTTGTATAATGACGTCCGGTCTATTCACAGATCCTTTACATCTATCTGAAATGCATTTGAGTGACGATTTCAGTGCCGTGGTTTATTTTTTTGTAGCTTTGATATTAAAATAGTTATTACCAGAAAACAAAATGTGCGCCAAAAACAAGCCGGCATGTGTTATGAGCATGCGCAATCCATGGTGTGCATTTAGAGTTTTAAAAGTTTGGTACTGTTTGAGAATGTCGTTTTTTATTACAAACAAAAACTTTTTAAGGTTTATATACCAATAGAAAGAATGAAAAGAATAAATGACATCGGTATAATTGATTGCTGAATATATTGAGAAATACAAGGGTGCCAATGACCTGGTGTGAATGTAAAGTCATGAGAGCACTAGAATCATGACAGACCATCACCCTTTATATTCTCCGCTTGCTGCAGTCGATCAGCAAGGAGCTGCGGGACTCCAAGGCCAAGGTGCAGGGCTACATCGACGAGAAGGACACGATGACCGCCGACCACCAGGCCTACATGAAGAGCAAGGCCAAGCTCGAGCTCGACCTCAAGGACATCCAGGAGGAGAGAGAGGGCGACCAGGGCGCGCAGGTAGGAGGGCAAGGGTGCCAGAGTTTGTGTCAAATTTGATTTTAAATCTTTTAGTTTTTGAATTTTGATTTTAGAATTTATCTAGTTTACAATATTTCGCCTTGTACAGTCAGTGGATACGGACTTGAAGAAGCCCTTACAAGGCGAAATATTGTAAAATGAATAAATTCTAAATCTAAAATTAAAATTCAAAAATTAAAAGATTTAAAATCAAATTGGAAACAAGCATCTATCTAAATCTATCTGCTCAATTATTTTAACGGATGCAACACAGAAAATTTTCTATTATTTGGCAGTTTGCTGGGTAGATCTGGTTACAGAGATGTGAGGGCCCTATACGGTCTAGGTATTCAATCTGCAGGCCACTACACAGGAATATGACGCAGATAGGGCTAAAAGTGATATGACAACGCATCTGTTTTAACCTGTACAACTAACATAATTCGAGAGCTGATGCTGACCAAGTGATTGTTTTTAGCTGTAAAGTTCTTGTGAGTGTGTTTATACATTGTACATGGAATATATTTGTCAGGTTCATTTGCTGTGTGTCATACAACATTTTGCTTATTACCTTTTTATATATTTGAATAGAAAAAGACGGAACATGAGATTGTGAAAGTGCAAGAAAAAATCCGACAAACGAGAGAGCATCTTGACAAGATCGTGCCCCAGTATGACGCTCAGCGACAGAGGGAGGAGAACGCATCCGCACAGTCAGTATAATAACACATCCGCACAGTCTGTATAATAACACATCCGCACAGTCAGTATAATAACGCATCTGCACAGTCAGTATAATAATACATCTACACAGTCAGTATAATAACTAAAATAGCTTTATGAAGATCAGACATTCAGGTTTGATGATATATGAACCAAACTGAAACTGGATATAAACATATAAAACAGGATACTTGGGTTCATTTCTGTTTTTGTTTCTAATTTACTACTAATATGTCCAAAAAAAAAAACTATCAAAAGAAAATTTTATAATATATTTTTTATTAATTTAAATCTCAAGTACATATGCTCCTTATTAAAAATTAGAAAAAAAAATAAATACATATTTTTATTTTATTTATTTTTTATTATTATTATTATAATTTTTTTTTTGATAAGGAGTATATGATCTCGAGATTTAAATTAATAAAAAGAAAATATAAATATAATGTTCTTTTGATAGTTTATGTTTGGACATATTAGGATTAAATTAGAAACAAAAAAAAGAAATGAAACCATATGCTATGTACCTAATCAACAGTACATTGAAGGATACTTGGGGTTACATCATCCATCCGAATCGCACTGATGAATGTTACATCCGGTTATAAACTATTCCTATTTATATCTGTATAGTCTTAGTTCAGTTCATGTCGATAAACCTTATGGTTGTCTACTGATGATTGCAATTATTGAGCTAATTGTTAAAGGATATTAAAATGTTATGGTGAAGAATGCCTAGTATTGAAAGCAATTAAATATACATAGAGACAACACGAGTTGGGGGGTAGAAGGTCAATGTTTATTGACGGTTGAAAATCTGCTTTACATTTCCTCCACACGGAGTAAAAGTTTTTTTTTTTTTTTTGACAAACAATAGCAAAGTATTTTATACTAACATGCAATTTTTTATACAAAAGTATGACAATGCTAATTTTTACGTGTACTACAATAATAATTCCACTAGATTTTTTAACATACACTTATAAAGCAAAATAAACTTATTTACTAACAATACAAGGGGCGAGGCGGGTTGGAAATTATTTTCTGCTTACTGCTTGCCGGCTACGTTCAAACTGAACGAGCCGGTGTTGTACGGAAGTAAAGGCCAATGCGGGATCGAAATATTTACGTTTTGCATATAATTTATTAGGCCTCATTTCGTAGCGGAGCGGTCCCATTTTAATCCCAGATATGAAAAAAGTGAACTTTTGCTGCAACTTATGGATTGAAGTTTGACTTGGTCTGTACATATGGGTACTACAATACAATTAGAAATTCTAATCATCAGAAACATTTTTTTAACTGCAAATTTAGATAGAGTGAAAGGTTTCATTTTGCTCTTTGCAGACTTGCTCTGGCTGAACAGCGAAGGAAAGAGTTGTACGCCAAGCAGGGTCGTGGCAACCAGTTCACCTCAGTCGGAGAAAGAGACAAGTGGATCACCAAGGAACTGAAGTCACTGAATAAGGTGAAATTTCTACTGGCCATTTTAATTTTACCTTCGAAATGTTTGGTGTTCGATTACCATCCCATTGTATTATGATTCCTAAAAAAAAATATGCGATCGGCAAACTGAGTTTGAATCAGCGTAGTTGGCACTTAAGTTTTGGTCTCTAATTAAATGATAGACTGTCATAAATGTAGCCTGATATTTACACATGATAGTATGAAATCTAAGTGTTTGTTTTCTATGTTTAAAGTTCTATTAATTGTAATTTTGCAGGCGATCAAAGACAAGACAGACCAGATCAGCCGGCTGGGAGAGGATCTCACCAACGACCAGAAGAAAGCGGCCACTCTCGAGGTCCAGATCGGGGTCAGTGGCGTAGATTCTGTCAAAATCAAGTTTCCTAAGCCGATTTTTTGTGTCCAAGATTCGTACTCAGATTTGTACTGTCAAAATAAAGTTTCCCAAGTTGCCTTTTTGTGACCTTGCTGCAAGATTCTTTTGATGTTTAAGAAACATATAAGTTTAGCAAGAAAGAACTTATTACAACAGACATATGATACAAAGTTGGATAAATATTTTACATTGATGTGTTCAATTTTCAAGAAATTATGTATAAGAAGTTGAAATGCGCACCTATTTCATATACCCCAAGACCCATATCGGTGTGTATCCAGTAAAATGTTGCATCAATAGACCAGAGAACATGTAAGACGGCTCAAGTTGCATTTTGTCATGCCGAATGTTTTTTTCATTTTTAAAATAAAGTATGTTAAAGCCAGAACCCTTCACACCCTAATAATTTATCTCTAAATAGGATAGATATACAGTGAATGTCCTCAAAATGGAACCCAATTTACAGCCGCGAATCCTTCCATTGTAGAAGATTTCCATTGTTTACTCCATAATTTGCTTACATTATTGATAGGTAATGCACGAAAAATCTTTCTGTTATTCAGTTTTTCCTTTGTTCAGAATCCAGAAGCTATAGTATCCTATGAATGAATAATTATTGAACATGTCATGTACAAACTGTCTTGTACTACTTAGACGAGATACTGAATTTGACAGGTGACAATGAGTTACTAAAGTACTTTGTCGTGAAAACTTGCAGGAGGTTGGACATATGTTTATATGTCCTGTTTAAAATATAAACAGATGTCGTGTATCAGATCCAGGATAAATGAACTTCCATCATACTTGCAGGAGTATTTACAAAGTTCATCTTAACACAACACACAAAATTCTTACAATGATTGACAGTTTCGACAACTGCTGTTGCCATTTTCAAAATCTCTGCGCATGTCAAGGTCACTGTGCACGACTTCCGATACTAAAAATCGGGTGGTACACGTGAGAGAGTTGAAAGCGCCCCTCGTCATGACCTGTTTCTGTCCTCATTCATTGTCAGAATTTTGTGTGTTGTGTTATAAGATGAACTTTGTAAATATATATGGATTCCAACACGATGAACACATTCAAGGTTATACTTGCAGGAGGTTGGTGAGAAAATCGAGCAGCACAAGGAGATCATCGACCAGAACAACAAGTCGTTCTACGAGATGAAGAAGCAGAAGGATTCGCTGCAGAACGAGCGCAACGTGCTGTGGCGACAGGAGAACGGCATGCAGCAGCAGATCTCCTCGCTGCGGGACGAGCTCAACAAACGCGAACAGGCACTGAGATCAATCACCGGCAAGGTGGGGGAATGTTATAGATCACCTTTTCTGTGAAAGTTAACTTCGAAATTCAAATGTTAAATGTCACATAGAATTAAAATTGAAATATCATAGTGCTCCAATATAATCAAGTCTTATTGCATTTCTGTTCTAGTAATATCAATCTGGTTTTAAATACTGCCTTATAAATTACTGCTTCATCAAATTACAGTTTATACTGTTATATGCCTTACTATTTCATGAAATAAAATTTCAAAGTTGAAAAAAAAAGTTAAATGTTGACATTGAGTAAGGACTCTGGTCTCGTAGTGAAACTTCTCATTGTGTTCAGATACTATAAGTAATAAGTTTTCATTCAATTTTGAACATGATTATTATATGTTCACATCTTTTATTTCCAGGCAATCCTGAATGGTATTGACAGCATTCAGAAAGTTCTGCAATACTTTAAAGACCAGAAGAAGTACCCTGAAGTGAGTGAGGGCTACTATGGCACGCTCATACAGAACTTTGAAGTGGACAAGACGTTCTTCACCGCCGTCGAAGTCACGGCTGGAAACAGGTGACAAATGCTACGTATATGTTGATAAAATCACTGTCCAAAGTCGCAAAAATCACGCATAATTGGGCAAAAGTTTACAATCGATACTTCAATTTCATGCTCAAATCCTACATTTGACTGGTCAATATTTTGATATAATTTTGGTCTTTTTACATGGTTGTGGGTGCTTGAATGTTATACTAACAGTACATTCATAATAAGAAATTAAAAAAAAAAAAAAATAGAAAAAAAAACAACAAAAAAATATATTAAAAAAAAAAAAAAAAAAACCCCAGTCCATTCATAAAGCAGGTGTTTTTTTGCGTGGTTTTCAGACTGTTCCACCACATTGTGGACACGGACCGCACAGGCACTAAGATTCTGCAGGAGATGAACCGGCTGCGGCTGCCTGGCGAGGTCACCTTCATGCCGCTCAACCGCCTCGACGTCAGGGACACAATGTACCCAGAGACAAACGTGAGTCACAATGTACCCCGAAACTAACATAATTCACAATGTACATGAAACTATCGTCAGATATTCACAATGTAGCCCAAAACTATCATCTGATATTCACAATGTACTCTGATACTAACATAATTCACAATGTACATGAAACTATCGTCCGATGTTCACAATGTACCCCGAAGCTAGCGTGAGTAATTCACAATGTACCCTGATACTAACATAATTCACAATGTCCACGAAAACTAAAGTGAGTCATTCCACAGAAACTAATGAGTCCCATAATGCACGCTGAAACTAACTCGAGTCATTCACAATGTACCCAGAAAACTGATGTGAGTTATCCTCATTGTATAGCAACACTAATATCAGTTCACTTTTAACCATTCTTCTCTATATTTCTAAAAATCTTCCCCATCATCTAATACACTGATATAACGTCACAATCTTGACAATCGTTGTCAACGTTACCACAGTGAATAGTTCTCATGTTGATGGCCGTAACATCTTATCGTTACGTCTGCAGGATGCCATACCAATGCTCCACAAGCTGACGTATGAAGACAAGTTTGCCAAGTCGATGAAGCACGTGTTTGGGAAGACGCTGATCTGTCGCAGCATGGAGGTCGCCACCCAGATCGCCCGGACTCAGAACCTCGACTGTATCACGCTCGATGGTCAGTGCGTTTCACGTTTTTACACAACTATGTATACGCATTTCTGCTACTTCTGCTATCCCAATTAAGGATTTCCAGCTTAGGTTTTGCCACTATTTTAGATTGCTAAACGTGTGTAGATTTATGAAGTTTGTCATCATTTGAACATGCTTTTAAAAGTAGAGGAACACAGCAGTGTAAGGAAAGAGTGAATGTGTATAATTATAGTACGAAATCAAACAACTGTCAACTAAGGAGATGAAATTTTTTGGTGCTATTACATCAATAAGCATAGAAGGTGACCAAACTATAGAAGCGTTCCCATGTTGTGCTTTAGGTGACCAGGTGAGTCGTCGTGGAGCTCTCACAGGAGGTTACTACGACACCAGGAAGTCACGACTCGACCTTCAGAAGGGCAAGGTCGAATGTCTGCGCTCACTCGGCGAACACGAAAACGAATATGAGCAGCACAAACTCAAACTACAAAATATCCTTTTTTGACGTTTTCAATATATAAATAGATGTTATTTTTGAAATTGTTTATAATTGATATATGTAATGTAAACTTTGCAATGTGTTTCTGGCTGCATTGTGCAGATTTACGGTTAACCTAAAAGGATGTTAACATCTTTGGCAATGAATCCTTGACCCTTTGCACCTTTAGAAGGCCAAATTAACCAACTTGTCAGCGAGATGCAAAGAACGGAAACGAAGAATAGCAAAAACAAGTAAGTGAAGGAGTATTGAAACTTGTAAGTTCACTGTACAAAACTGGAAAAAAATAGGAAATGAATTAATTAAAAAAGAAATGAAGTAAAAACAAGTGAGTGGCCATTGTTTCAGAGACATCTATGACAAGATGCGTGCCGACCTGCGGCTCATGAAGGAAGAGGCTCAGCGGATCGAGACGTCACGAGCACCCAAGGAGCGCAGTCTGCAGAGCTTACAGGTCCAACAACACGCTATTCTATGATACTGTAGTCTATACTTGTCAAATCCTCCACCAATGTTGGCTGACATGTTCAGTATATTGTATTCTGTGTAGTGCCATGGTACTTAGTAAATGTCTCCACTTAAATGCGCACATATGGGAAACTATATAAAGACGTACTTCTGCAATCTTTATGAAGCCTTTGCTTCGTTGCCAGACGATGTGATTGTGATATGTATACTAAGAAAGTTTAGTTCCGCAAATCCGAGCACCAAGCTGATGTATATTGACCCTTTTTTACGCACATCATCATATGTGTACAGCATTATGTCCCGAAAATTAGAAAACGGCTTTAAAGTGTCAAGTAGCATACGTCATTTACGCCATTTACAATGAAAAAACAGTGTTTGGCCGCATGTAGAAAATCACTTATAGCGCCGAGCCTGTCAACATTTTGTAGTGACGTTGTTATTTAACTGTTTCTGGATGAGCTCCCCACGAGACTATCTATCAAGCAGCGCATTCATTATAAACTGGTCTGCTTGGTATACAAGTGTTTGCACAAGATAGCTCCACCATATCTGTGTGATCTTCAATATTAGGACTTACATTGGACAGACCCGACTGTCTATGAGTGATGAACATATGTTACATGTTCCCTTTACAACTAAATCGACATTTGCTGATAGGTCTTTCAGTGTGCCAGCGCCTAAATTGTGGAATGCATTACTCGTACCTATAAAGTCAAAAGAAACTTATCCAGCTTTCAAGGACGATGTAAAAACATTTCTTTTTACCAATGCTTTTGGGAGTTAATGTGAAATTATTATTACGTTTATTTTTACTTTTTCTTCTGTACAGCGCACTTAAATTCCTGTTTTTGAAGTAGTGGCGCTATATAAATGTTGTATTGTGATGACAGGCGAGCCTGGAGTCGATGAAGACGACGGCTCAGTCGCTCAACTCTGAGCTGGGCACGGACCTGCTGAGCCAGCTGTCGGTGGACGACCAGCGCGAGGTGGACACGCTCAACGACCAGATCACCTTCCTCACCAACGACAACAAGCAGGCGCTCAAGGAGAGGGTCAAGGTGAGGTCAGCGGGAGGTCAGGGGGAGGTCACAGGGAGGTCAGGGGGAGGTCACGATGATGAGGTCAGAGTAAGATCACTGGGAGGTCAGAGTAAGGTCAACAAGAGGTCAACGAGAGGTCAGGGTGAGGTCACCGGGGGTCAGGGTGAGGTCAACGAGAGGTCAGAGGTATGGATGGTCAAGCTGCTGTCTCCATGGAGACAAGCGTAGGGTTATGTGATCAATATCTATCACAAAGAGGTCAAGGAGAGGTCAGCGGTGGGGATGTCAACATATCGCTGGTTCTCACTCATTTAGAAGAGCAACTCATGGGGCCTCTTGATAGTTTAGGAAACATTAGACAAACTTGCAATCTTTCTTTCATTTAAAATTCTAACGTTGGGCAGACTTTGCTGTCTTTTTCTGAGTTTATTTATGCTAAAAGTGTTTTGAAAATCATTGCAAGTGTCATCTATTTTATCAGAAATATTTACCCTTTTAGCTGGAAACTGAGAAAAACAAGCTGGAAAACTTGCTGCACAACAACTTGCTAAGAAAGTTGGAGAGACTGCAGGCTGACATGAATGACATATCTGGGGAAGACAGGAAATCGAAGCTAGATAATCTGACCGTCGAACTTGATTCCATCAATAATCGTATCAAGGAAAACAATTCAAGATTTAATGGTATGTACATCATGGGTTATGTTTTACGTTTATGCATCACCCTCATTAATTGATTTGTGTCTCAAGGTTTAACATGAAGTCATTATGTTAGAAATTTGATTGTTTATTTTTTGTAATATCAAAGTAAAAGCAATGAATGTCTGTCTAAAATATTTTCTGTAGAACTTGACAAGGAAATCGACCGATACAACAAAGAACAGAGAGACTTGATGAACCAACTGGAATCTTGGAAATCACAAGAAAGAGAAAGCCAGGAACGGATCAACGAAGATGCCAAAGATCTAGAAAAGGTACAGTCATAGCAAGCCATTTCAAGTTTTCTCTGTGTGTGTTTGAGTGTGTGTTGCTTAACGATAGATTACAGCTTTAAACTGAAGATAAGCGATATGGTATTTTATACTACTGTTTACAACAGCCATTTACATATGTTTCCAACTATTGAACTTCCATTATTGATTGTTATACTTGTGGTTTGTGCGTTCGTTGTAGATGACCAACAAGCAGAGTTTGCTGCTGAAGAAGAAAGACGACTGCATGAGGAAGATCCGGGAGCTCGGCTCTCTGCCACAGGACGCCTTCGAGAAGTACACAAACCTCTCCATCAAACAGGTAGCAACAGTCGCGGCTTGGCTCGCTCCACAATCATTTCTAGATCCAATGTTTTGTTGATTAGGTACATAGCATACGGTTTTTCATTCTTTCCAAATGGCATTTGGCTCTTTGATAAGGAGTATATGTACTCGAAATTTAAATCAAATAAAACAATTTTCTTTTGATAGGTTATGTTTTGAACATATTAGCAATAAATCAGAAACAAAAAGAATGCATTTCTAGATCAAGCTGAAAATCAGTTCATTTCTCTATTCCATTTTACACATTGACGGATTCTATTGGCTGTTTTAGATATCAACTTGGTAATGTTTTGCTAGTGTTACGATACAATGGTGATACATGTGAAACATAATGTCCCAATGGCCAGTTTTAACAGGCTTGTTTTAGTGTTTTTATATATAAAATCATATCCCTGCATGTACAAAATTTACAGCTTCTCCGCGATAGTGTACAATGTGTATGACAGTCAACATAGAAACTTATTGATGAAGTTCAAACATCGCTGTTCCGCAAATCTGAATGCCCACTCTCCCGCTCAACAGTATCAGTGGTATCAAGCAATGACACACTTACAGGAACCATCTAATTCAATTTTATCATTCTTTTTCATGTAATTTCATTGGTTATCATGATCCAGAAGTATCCGATAACCTGGAGAGGGTTATCACGCCTCTTTGAAGAGGGATGGCATTGATACTATGGTTATCATGCTTGTACTCAGCCGAACTACTTTTTTCACATTTTTTAGAACAGTGTTGTAATTGTTTAGAAAAGAATGATAAATACAAAGCCGGGTTCGTTGTGTAACATGAATTAGTTTATCAGGATTTGTTCTTGTGGCGTATCAGGCTCGCCGTGATACGCCCCAAGAACTCACCTGACAGCATAATTCATGTTACAAACTCACACGGTTTTGTCTGTCTCTACTGTATCCTTGTCGATGACGTAATAACCTCGTGGCTCCGTGGTTTGCAGCTTTTCAAGCAGCTGGACAAGTGCAACGCGGAGTTGAAGCAGTACAGCCACGTCAACAAAAAGGCGCTCGACCAGTTCGTCAACTTCTCCGACCAGAAGGAGAAGCTCATCAAGCGCAAACAGGAGATAGACGCTGCCTACCAGGTGAGGGGCAGGGCGAGGGGAGGCATTGATGGCACAGCGTGACACTCTCAGTATCAGATGTCAAGCAAATTGACCTCTGAAATGTTTCGCCTTCTGAGAGTGGATTAACATAATTTATGTGACCTGTTAAAATACTGCAACCTGATTGGTTGAACCTGGCGCCAAACCCATCTGATACTTAGCTGTGATTGGTCACTTGACCTCATTTATGTTCATCACTGGCCAGTGATGATTATAGATTAATAACAGCCTGTGATTGGTCAGAATCTTTGATGAGAATATTTATGGGTCAGAGGTCTCTTCAGGACATCTGATACTCAGAGTGTAGGGTGAGGATTAAGTGGGGAAAGTGCCACTAGTCAAGAAGACGAGTGACGCTCGATAATGTAGTTATTTTCATGAAAATTGCACTAGTCAGGCAGAAAAATTTACATTTTGTTTTTCTATTTGTCAATATGAGCAGATGAATGCTTAATCCTGACACTGAATAGCAAGTATTTAAAATCCTGTAGACTTGGTTCACAGTACTTGGTCTCATGATAGTTTTGTTTTACAGTGTTCTTTACGGCTGTGCAATAATCACGAAAGAGAATTTTTAAAATTAATATTATAAACGTTTTCAAGCTCTACAAGGCCCGACGAAGCTCTTGAGACAAGAGCAAAAGTCTTGCCAAAGACAAAATGACCGGGTCCAATAGGTATCTATAATATATTTGAATCAATAATTATATAGTGGAACCCAATAGAAGTTTACATTCTGTGATTTGCCTTCCAGTCGATCTGCGATCTCATGTACCACTTGGACCAGAGGAAGTACGAGGCGATCCAGCTGACGTTCAAGCAGGTGTCCAAGTACTTCACGGAGATCTTCAAGAAGCTGGTGCCTCAGGGCCATGCTGTGCTGGTGATGAAGCGCGGAGACATGGAGGGGGTGAGTGCTCGTCCCAAGTGGGAGAGAGAATCATAATGTTTGTTTCACAAAGCATGAAACATTACATGTGAATACTACAAATAATTAACTAATACTAAATACAAATATAAAATACATAAATGCAAAATAAAACTGAATAACCGAAAATACAGATTTAATTATATGCTAGTTGATGATGACACAAGTGATAAACTTTCTATATCTTTAAAAGCCATAACACAAAATTTTGCTGAATTTATGAGGAGTTCTCCTTCACTGTTCAATAGGTATATGAGTTTAACATCATCCTTTAATTTATCAAAGTTTTTACATATGTCTCTTGCCTTATCTAGTAATATACCTCGCTTATCATTGTGTAAAATTCAAGTGTTGACAAATGTGCAGACCTGTAGTCTCTGATAATGCACTTGTGTCTATCGCTATTGTAGTTTCATTTGTTAATCTATGGATCCTCTTTCAGAAACCAAGAGGATCCTGTCATGTAACCTCTCATTTTTAAAAAGTTGATTTATTCAAATATATACTTTTCAATACTAAATATGAATGTAGATCTCCTGTTGTGAATGTTGTCACTATAGGCTATTGTCAAAAAATCCCTTGATATAGCCTTAACAATCGATTTATTTCCAATTAAAGTGGCTAGAATTTCATTTTCAGCTAAATCAGATGATTAAAGAGGACTTTGTAACTATTATCACTCATTAACCGAAAGATTTATAAAGTTTTGAATTGATGATAATGATTCTCTGTATGATAGTGCACTCAATAGAAATATTTAATATTATATTGTACGCTACAGTCTCAATAACTCTTACCTGAGTGGTTGAAATATGTAATATCTGATTTTAATGTTTGTAGAATAAATATTTACTTACATATCTTAATTTGAGACTTAAATAAATAAATAGATATATATTATATGGCAATAGATCTTATAATAAAAGGAAAATTACCTTTGCTGCTTTCTTCATTTTTACTCCCATTGTGGAAAAAAACCCTCGAGGATCCTCTTCACCTCCTTGGCATCAGTTAGTATTGTGAGCTGACAGTTTGACAGACATACATGATTAAATATTTTAATCAGGATAATAGTCCGATTATTCACATTGAGCTTTCAACAGGAACTCCTGTCTTGATCACAATGACATCATGACGTCATTGTGATCAAGACAGGAGTTCCTGTTGAAAGCTCAATGTGAATAAACGGACTATTATCCTGATTAAAATATATAGTTATGTCTGTCTGTCTATCAAATCCAGGATAACTGAACCTCCATCAAAAAGCTGACAGTTTGTGTTTGTTTGCCCGTTGTCAGGACGACGACGATGACGACCGCGGGACTCAGAGCAGCGACCCGAACGCGCGGTCCCACATCGTGGAGCAGTTCACAGGCGTCGGCATCAAGGTCTCCTTCACAGGTAGGCGGCTCGACTCCACGGATAGACTGTCTCAGTATTGTAAATGTTTATTTATCATGATCCAGAAGTATCCGATAACCCGGAGAGGGTTGTCACGCCTCTTCGAAGAGGGGTGATACCATGGTTTATCATGCTAGTACTCAGCCGGACTACTTTTTCACATTTTTTAAAACGGTGTTGTAATTGTTTAGAAAAGAATGATAAATACAAAACCGGGTTTGTTGTGTAACATGAATTAGTTTATCAAGATTCGTTCTTGTGGCGCCCCAAGAACTCACCTGATAAAATAATTCATGGTACAAACTCACCCGGTTTTGTCTATCCTATCAGGAATAAAAGACTGATTCTATGTGTAGAGGAAGAGCTCACGTTATGGGCAGTTTTCCAAAACGTCCCACAGTATGTAATTTCCTTTAAAAATAATGAATTCATATATGATATTTTAACAGATGATTAAAGTATAGATCATGTTCTATCTTTTATCAATAATTCATTACTAAATTCGTCCAACAAGTGTTAACTTTTTAAAAACATGTTTTGATAATCGTTTCCACCTGTACATGTTCGACATACGAACTAGTGCTCACGCTATGGGCAGGTCACGAGGAGCAGTTGTGAATACTGTAAAATGTCTCCCGATTCCAAACACCACTTAACAGTTTGCATGAATTATAATTACTAATGTTCTTCAGCAAAAATGTATATTAAAACTTACATCATTTGATTAAGTAAAATATGGCCAATTAACCCATTCATATCGGCATACGCAAAACGTCAACACGTAATGTAAACACTAGCGAACAGTGCCATTTGACAGTTTTACGTCAAAGACAATAACTTCTCTGGGGCCTACACATATGCTTATTTTTTTTACATTAATTGTACACGTGTATTCAGAATTGCATAGAGTTTCTTATTTTTACGACCCAGTAATAGGAATATGGCTATATTTGTCCAGAATATTTCCCAAACATGAGGCTGTTGCCGGCCTCGATTAAAAATGACAGGTTCGAGATACACTTTAGACCAAGAAAGACGAATTATAAAACAATACATGGTATTTGAGAAATATCCTTTCGTCCATGACTTCATAATCGGTTTATAATTGATCCGACACGTGAATTTGTGATGGGTATGTTACTGTGACGATGATAATCCATTTGTTTCAAAAAATATCTTCCCTTCAACCAACTTAACCATGGCGCCTTTTTCAATAGAAAAATTAGCCTTCATCACACGCCGTCATATCTCTACACCGATCACAGCACGATGCGATCAAGAGTAGCGGCTTCATTAGCCGTTATCAATGCAGAGAAAATGCGGGTTTATGGTGACAGCGCACGGTGTGCTCGAGGCTGAGTATTAATACCCTTATTTGGAGTAATGAATATTAAGTGGCTTTTTCCTAATGACGTCATAGAAAAATATATCAGCCTCATTTTCAATGAAAAGAAAAGAAATTCCCCTTCAAGATGGTATAGAACTTGTTGGGGTAATTTTTGTCGAAATTAGAGTATTTTGAGCTTGAATTTCGCAGTGTAAATCACGTGTTTCTTGTGCAGATATATATTCTTACAAATGATGCGTTAATATTATGAAAACCGTGCTTCACTTCCACAACATTTACATCGAAATGTAATGGTAAGCCGTTTATGTTGTCACTAGTCTAAATCCCGGCATCATGACCCCTCTGTTTATATTTGAAAAACGGCTATAATCCGGGGGACTTTTCAGTGCAAAATCGTGCGTAAAAATGTCCCTCAAGGGACATCCCGATACGAATGGGTTAATCTCTAGATTGTTTCCTCTTACTACGTTCTGTTATTATTTAAAACGTGTGCGTTCGCGGGGATAATCAACCCTACGATGGATGTGCCCATAACTGGAACACGTCCTCTCTATACATTATATTTCGCCAGAACCTGCTGCCCTTCCGAGTATTGCATTTCGCTCACATTCCCCTGTCTCCCAGGTAACCGCGCTGAGATGCGCGACATGCAGCAACTCTCCGGCGGCCAGAAGTCCCTCGTCGCCATGACGCTCATCTTCGCCATCCAGAAGTGCGACCCCGCCCCCTTCTACCTGTTTGACGAGATCGACCAGGCCCTGGACTCCCAGCACAGGAAGGCCGTCGCCGGTCAGTGCCCCCGCTTACATATTTTGCTCTCACTTCTTGCAAGCAAGTTCCTAACCACTGTATTGATATAGTTGAAGACACAGCTTCCATTTGACTATATCCAGTAGTCTGACAGGACTCGAACTCGTGAGATAGAAGAATATATTTCGTGTTTATACAACACATCCTCAGCTAATAATGAAGAATTAATGTACCCTGTAGTACAAGTACAAAGAAGTTATGTGAAAAGTACATGGTAATCATATTGCAGGTTAATCCTTTCATACGACCCTTATTACCCTTATAATCACGAGCATTTTTGTACATATTTTCTTGACAAAGTATTTTGCAGACTAGATGGTGATGTTTGGTTGGTTTCAGACATGATCCACGAGCTGTGTAAGGACGCTCAGTTCATCACCACCACGTTCAGGCCAGAACTGCTCGAACACGCAGACAAGTTCTACGGCGTGGTCTTCAGAAACAAGGTAGGTCTGCTGTGTTCTTGGTCTGTGAAGTGCAATACTCCTCCAAAATTACGCCGCATACTGAGACGATTCATTAGTGTTGAAACATGTACGTTTAAGACTCTTTCTGGTAATGGGTTATAAAATATTTGCTTGAAAAGAGTTCATAGGCGTCAATTTGGACAGGAAACGGGGCTGGCATGAAGTCAGTTCATACTGTATACAATTCAACACTAATTGAGCTATGGACTAAGTGCCGATTCTGTACTGTATGTAAATAGAATTAGTACATAGAATTCAAACCATAATTTTAGCCAGTTTTATTGTACGAGAAAGTGCTGAAGGCACGAAAATTCACACTAAAATAAAGTAATCATCCATAAACACAATGACACAAGCACACGCCAAGACGCTGACAGTGATAATAGAAGTTCGGCGAGTGCTGATTAAAACATGATCGTCTGTTTGCGACGTTTGATTTCATTCAGATAGCGCATATTTGGTAGTATCATAGTGTGCTCTCTGCTGTAGGTGAGTCACGTGGACTGTGTCAACAAGGAAGAGGCAGAGGACTTTGTGGAGGACGATGCCACGCACAACTGAGCAGCTCACGAGCCCATCCATGTGGTCGTGATGGGTTATAATGAAAAGTTTGCTATTTATTATTGGAAAATTGAAGCACCTACTATGGATATGTGATGGTTTCCTCGGGTAGAATGAACAGAATATTATGTAAGACTATATATTCACAATGTTTTTTACCGAGGAACTGTCATGCATTCTGTATTCTGTTGTCTGGTGTGAAGGATAACACTGATGAAAAAGTCGATTGGCTACTGCCTTATGCCAAGGGAAGATTCTTATTGAAGATGTCCAATCTTGCTTTGTTGATGCTCATTGTTCTGTCGTTCTAGACTATTGACAACTTGGTAAACCAATTCCAATGGGTGACATGTGTTGTTGATTGAATAGTTGAAATGAGAGCCATCGTTTTAATATTGCGATCAACAAACATGTTTTCAAATAATCGTTAAGTCTGTCAGTAGTTCAGCATGATAGAATTCGTGCATTCATTAATCCAAGTGTTTTTAAGGCATTTTCACACATGTAATGTTGGACATTTATTAGTTTGATCTTATTGCACATGTAGGATCCTCTCCTTATTAGAATGTTGAACCTACTCCGATAATGATCTTCAATTGTGGTTTAAGACATTTTATGTTCAACCATCGAAGATGATTCAATATCCTGGATGGATTGTGTTTACAATGAATATTGTATCAAATTTCTATGATAATAACTTATGAAATGTATAAAAACGCACAGTTCGAAATTCATTAACGGATTTGTGTTCACCAATCTAGTCTACCGCGTATACTGCCATGAAATGTAAATATTACTCTAAGATATGTTCGGTGTTGTTGAGGTATTCAATCATAGTAGATATTTGAATATATGTCCACATGATTTAATACCTAACTAACTAATTTAGTGAGATATTTCAACATCTTTTTATCAACTGACTGCACATCTAAAGTAATGAAACTGATATTATGAATGGTCTGAGCCGCTTAAAAGAAAAACATGGATGTTCTTTCAAGTTGTTTTTTAAAGAAATTTTGTGTACGATACTGTTTTTATTCAAAGCAAGAAGAGAACTGGCAAACATTCAGATAATATTGTACATAGAAATGCAACTTTAGTGGTCACCAAACGTCTACCAATTAGAAGACACATACAGATTTGATTTGTAAATTTTCATTTAGTGTTGTACTGGTAATTGTAATTCTGAGTTCTTACGTGTACTTAGACCAGTAGACGGCATTCAGTGGGTTTTTTTCAATTGTCCATGTGTTGTATTTAGAATAATATTGGATAGCATTGTGGCGCCGTAGTATTTTTATTCAATGATGTTTTTAATGTGTTGCTTTTCTACTTATTGTCAAAACGGTCTTGGATTATGCTTGCATCATGTCAATTTTTATGAAAGTTAAATATTTAACATCATAGTATAAGGTTTTCGAAACCAGTATTGCATTTATAAATGACAAAGGACCATGTAAGTAAAGTAAATTTTATAATATATATTGGGGGGGAAATAGTTCTTAGCTGTACATATCAGTATGTTTTATTAATATAAAAATCCAGCGTGTATAACTAACGTCAGGAATACATGTCATTTATTCTTGCTAATGTCATTAGTTTTCAGAAATGTCTACTTTATTTTTATACAGGTTTGCCAAATGTATATAATAAATATGAAACACATTTTATTTTTAAGTGTGTTGCTTTCAAGCTTGCAAAGAACTTTAAAAATGACAACAATTCTATTACCATTCCAATATAAACTGAAGTCCCAAGAATGAATATTATATAAAGATTGATTTGAATCTCGCCAGGAAAATATTTTGTAATGGCTGTAAAAATATTTGCTAATTGTGTTATTTGTTCATTGTTCTATTGTGGTCATTTGAAATATTTTAAAAATAAATACATTTTTATAAGATCGTTTTTTCACTATATTAAAATTAAAATAAAGCATCATTCCATACTGAATATCTAAATTTATTCATCAAATTTTTAGACAACAAAAAAGCTTAACTAAAATTTCTGTATAATCTTTTTTAACATCAACAACTTGCTTACAATAACAAAAGATAATGGAATAATTATAAGTGACATTGTATTTTTTCTTTACCACATACAGAATGTAAGGAAAATGACTAATGATTAAGGATTCTGCATAGATATTTAAATACAAGTATTTTGTTACATGAAATGAATGAAGCAGATAGATCTAGCGCTCGATGTACTTTGTTTTTGATATTCAGAAACTATTGAAATTTAAGAATTGTTTACAGAATTACTTAATATTTGGTAAGTAAGGTTCATTGCATATTGTATATGTATCATATTATTTGTTTTTATTTCTCTTCACAAACACGTGTTTAATTTTTTCCAAACGATATATCCAAAATAATAGTTTTTAACGTTTTCCGTTTTCGACCTCTGCCCTCTTCAGTTGAAAGTTATATTCTGAAGAGGAGAGAGGTCAAAAACGTTAAAAACTATTATTTTGGATATTTATTTATCATTTTAGTATATCGTTTGGAAAAAATTAAGCACATATTTGAAGAGAAATAAAAACAAATATGTTAAAAGAATTGAATGGCATTATGAAAAGAAAGTTTGGGAAAAGCTTTAGTTTTGATTTGAAGGACATAATTTTTTGCTACAAGTATGAAAAAAAATATATAAAGAATAAGGTCGTAGTAAAAATAAATGTGATTATAAAGTATACACAATTTGCATTTTTGTGAAAATATGAATACCATGCCTATAAAGGACGACTTTATGTGAATATTCTAAAATCATACTTGTATTAATTTAATATAATCGATATAATTAATTGTTAATTAATTACTTATATAATTTAATAATTATCATGTGAGCTGTAAGCATTTATATAAAGCACACTTATAAACAATATCAGGTAAATAACCAATCTAGAATGTTTGAACATACATATTGTATGTATGTATATATTTTCTTGTTTTGAGCTATAAAATAAATGTAGATAACACAAAATTAAGATATTTTAATTACCACTGGTATCAGTGTTTCAGGATTGGGTGGGAAGAAGCTACATGACGAGTAACTATGTTCATGAAAAATCCACTTGTCCTGCTAAAAAATTTAAATTTCTACTCTTCAATCCGAGCGGGCACTGTGTTATACACTTACAATTCATTATATTTTTTTACAACCCTCCCCCCGGCATTTGTATTAAAACATAATTGAAAGGAACACTTAGAACACCCAGAGCAAAAACTAAAGAAACAACACCTTCTGCAACAGTAGAAATTTATTATAAAAATATATACATCTTATCCAACACCTGTACAAAAATAAAAAGGTTTAGACCCTGAAACACTTTGAAGACAAAACATATTCAAAAGTTTTGATCTCAACACTCGACTAATCGCACACTTTCATCTCCAAGTTTGTTGGTAATTACAAAATGACTAGACAATGAATAAAACCTAACAAAAAAAAAACTACATCATTTCTGTTTCAGATTGTGAGTTTTCATTCTGTGCGTCGTACATCAAACAACGAAAAACAAATCTTATAATGACCCGATATGCCTTTCTCAATCGGGCTTGTGTATTCAATTCTATAATAATTTATCACCTTTTTTCTATGTACTATTTTACCCAGCTGTCATGTAGGATTCAGCATGAATTAGTACTGCATGATGACAAAAGTACACAAACCCCACCATTACCAGCATTTTTCGCCCTGGCAGGAGGACTCAAACTCACAATCCCTCGGTTTAGAGACTAATCAAACACCATCATCCCAAACAGAGAGTATCACCTCAGTCACTTGATATGTTCAAGTGGAAGAAATGCCTTCAACTATGGCAACGTACCGAGCACCAGATAAGTGACTAGCTAGCTAGACTAACTGTGTAGTCTTGGACTAGTGACAGAGTACTTATTTGGGTCATTCTGGGGAACTGAATATAATGATCGGAAGATGCTTGCTACAGGGAGATCACTAAAAGTGAATACATTGTAAAATTGCCTGACTAACAATATATGCGTCGATAACCCTTACTACCTTCAAAAAGTGATCATTTAAAAATCACATCTCATAAAAACGTTACAAAACTTTATCAAAAAATATTTAACCTCACTTATTTGACAAATATGCACTATCTCCTCAGAACATTCACACTTTATCATTGAGCAATCAAGTGCGGATATAAAATATGGCAGTAAAAAGTACATTCAGTCGTACAAAAATGCAGAAATCTAATATCTATATCAGTAATTTAGATCCATGTCAATAATCTAGAGTAGTAACTGTTAAGTACAATGAAGACACCAGCGTAAATTTTGATTTTTGACATTCAAAATCTTATACTTTGCAAAAGTAAAGCAAATTGGCAAACTTAAATCTAAGCACAGTTCTTTTTTGGTACGCATAGCACAATCAATGAAAAAAGGATTGCATTCTCGAAGTAATCTTGAATAAACATATGTTTGGGATCCTGCATCTCCAGGATCTAAATTGTTTAGCACATATTTCTTCGCCTACACCCGTAACAGCCATTGCCCGTAGCATAATCACAATGTGGAAAAGTGACAGTTTCCAAATAACTGCATAGTGTCAGCCAATCAGTAATAGGTTGACTCTTATGTTCCGTCCTCCCCTAATACACAAACACACTCAATTCTGTGAGCAAATTTGTTCGTTCAAGTAGATTATACCTACTTCCCCGCCACCCATCCTCCCGAACACAAAACAAACAAACAAAAACCAGTCCCCTCTTAAACTGTCAGTTATGTGAGCAAATTTGTTCGTTCATGTAGAACAAAAAAAAAAAAAAATCTCATTTCTCTTAGACAGAGAGTTCGGCGCGTGTCTCTGCGACGTCCTCGTCGTCGTCCGGCAGCAAGTAGTCGTCTGCTGACGAGTCTGAATCGTCTCCGGCTGCCTCCGCGGTCAGCGTGAGGTGCGTGGTGGTCCCTGCCGCCTCCCGGCCCGTCGCCCAACCAAACAGCGTCTTCTGCAAACACAGAAGAAGGAAGAATATATACCCTATCCCATTCTCAAGTCTCAGCAAAAATCCAGGGCCATCCTCACTAATTTTCTGCCCATTCTCATTACACAATTTCTAAATTTTTTGATTTCTCACAATTCTCAAAGGAAATTGACCCCCATTCTCATTTCTTGTAAAAAATTAAGGGCCATTCTCACATCTCAAAATAGGTATATTTCCCCATCAGAGAATGTCGCTTAGCAACCATGGGATCGTTCACAAATGACGTTACCTCATTTTTGGCCTTTTTTACCCCCTCCCCTCCCCCCTTTGTCACCATTCGTCATCTTTGAAAAAGTGTGACATCACGCAAGTGCTAGACACCCCCCACCCCTGGTCAACTTTTGTCAGCCATCGCTACACCCCCACCCCCTGCCGGGTGACGTCATTTGTGAATGACCCTCATCCTGGGGAGAAAATAGTCTTGGTTACTAAAGCGATGTAAAAAAAAATAGCAATGAGCTGAGTTTTCAACATTGATGATTATTAACAGGGTGGCTACTAAATTTCTCATTCCGAATTCCCCAAATTTTCCCTGAATGATCACGGAATTTCTTAAATATTCTAAGAGACTCAGAAAAAAAACCTCTCGTTTTAAAGCTTTCAAGGGTGATGAATACCATTTTATTGATTTACCAAGGATAACAACAAACTTTGTCGCTTCAACATCACCATAAAGAGTCTATTTTGAAAAACATGTCGCCTTTTCTCATCTGAGTCTTTCTTGCAATTTACAAATAAATTGTTTAAAACGTAAAAATCTCAAGTTACTAATTTGGCTTCAAAAATTCTCTGAATTTCCCCTGACATTTTATCTGAAAACTGAAATTTCGCTGAAATTGGGCACCAAAATATAATTCCCAGAAATCTCCTGCAGGGAATTTGTTTTACAGATATTTTCCTGATGAAATTGCGTGATATAGGAATGAGCCGACTTTTCAACATTGATGACTAAACTCACAGTTAGATAAACAAAACCGTTTGTTGACAGTGTAAACGATATTACAGTGAACCAATGAAGCTGCTTACCCTCATCCTAATAGACCTCATGTGAGGTGAGATATCATCGTCTAATCTCTCACACCCACTCGCATAATTACCTCTTTCTTTCATGTTTATTCATGATTCTAAGTCTTAAGAAACACAAGAGACTGTTGTTTCTCACCTGCACAGCCATGTTGTGGAGCATAAACCCCCACTTGCTGGTGAGGCGCACCATCTGGTCCTTTACCTGATGGATACAAATAACAGGCGTAAGTTACTTGGGAGGAAAGACCTGTGAGTGTGGCACATGACAACCATTGATAAACTAATTCATGTTATACAATGTACCCAGTTTCATATTTATCATTCTTTTCTAAACAATTACGACACTGTTTTAAAAAATGTGAAAAAGTAGTCCGGCTGAGTACACAAGCATGATAAGCAATTAAGCATACTATTATCGGATACACAGAATGTAAGTTTGTATTGGGTTCCATTATATAAAACAAACTGAAATTATATAGATACCTACAGGAACCAGTCATTTTTTGTCTTTGGCAAGACTTTCGCTCTTATCGCAAGAGCTTCGTCGGGCCTAATGAAATGATCCTCTCACTTGCGATAAGAACGAAAAGTCTTGCCAAAGACAAAAATGACTGGTTCCTATAGGTATCTATATAATTTCAGTATATTATTGGATACTTCTCGATCATGATAACTTATGAATCTACATTATAAAGAATGATAAAGACTTCGTGGAAGAACGACTTACGATGGTGCGATCCATGCGACTGATCGACTCCCTGAGCCGGCCCGTCTTTGACTGGACATAATCCATCAGGTCACGCAACGCCTCCTGTAAACACCAAAACGTCCCTTGTAAACAAGCCTTTCGTACATGATATAACATGGCAAACTTACACACATGCTCTCAAGCAGACCATGTTGATAAAGAGACAGGGATAATTCTGGGCTGCGCCATTGCGCCATAGGCACATTGTTTTTCTGATTGGCACAATCACTTGAAGCTTAGATTGTGTCATACAGCCATGTCTTTTACATTTCCAGCTCATTACTGGATGTACTTGTGGCTTTTAAAGTTGAACACACATTTTATGACTTTTTAAATCATGTTTTGTTTTTCAAATTTCTCATCTTCAATATATTTGATTTAGCTACTTTGTGATATCATTCCCTGGGTCAATACTCCAAATCAATTACCAGTGCATGTGTAATCAGTAATTTTCTAAGACAATCACACACAAGTCGTTTGAGGTTTGGCCAGCCAACTTGCAAAATGACACTTTTTCTTGAGCAAGTGTGCCAAAATGGCACATACTGTATTTTACCCAGAATTATCCCTGAACAAATGTAATTTATCTACAAGTACTTCATTTTTTCACTTCACTTATTTGATTGGTTGTTTTTGTTTTTATTGCTGATGTTGAGGCGGTGGGCACCCAACCAGAGGTGAGGTCGTCACTTCGCTGTGCACTGCGTCGATAAATGGCCACGGGCGGCGATCTGACACTCGTCAAAGTTTTGCAAAAGGTCTCGATGGCAAAGATTGTCACAAGCCCAAATTGAAAGACAGCTTATGGGCCATGGAAAAGAGATCTGTGGTGTGCATGGTCACCCAACCACATCAGTTTGTTGTGTCTAAACCTAAGCATTTTAAGCAATAGACAGAGTTCAACATAATCCGCTATTGATCTATCCGCTATTGATCTGGGGAATCCCCAATTATGATATCTTTAGGGATGGAATGTGTCTGTGTGTCTGTGTCTGTGTTTGCATGTCTGTCTGTCTGTGTGTCTGCCTGTCTGTTTTTGTGTGTGTGTGTGTGTCTGCCTGGTCCTCACCCTCTCCTGCTGGGTGACGGTTTCGCTGCCGGCCGCAACATCGAGCAAGAGGAAGACACTGCTCTGTAGGTAGTAATCTGTGTCTGCCCCCTCACAGGCTGCCTCCACAGCCCCCATCAGCCGACCCATCTACACAAACAAAGAGAGGGTCATATAGCAAAAATGTGATTGGTGATTTGGCCTAAATTTTGAGCGTGAATTGTGAACCGCCTGTGTTTAAGTGCGTGAAATGTGATGGAACCTGTTATTAGTGACTGGTGATCTGCTCATTACAAAGGCTGTGATGGATGTTTGGCCCTAAATCTTGAGCGTGAATGGTGAATTGCCAGTATTTAAGTGTTTGAAATGTGATGAAAACGTGGTGCAACCTATTCAATTATAATTCTTGGGGATTGGTGAAAGACAGTGAAATGTATTGGTGATTGGTGATTTAGGAAGAAAATGTTGGTGAATGGATTTTCATCAAGGCTATATACCCCACCCCACCCCTTGACAAACTTCTCTCTCACATATATCTGTTAAGCATATATATATATATGAACCTAGACCATAGAAAAAAAACATAACTACGAAAAAAGATACCACCATATGCTACTACATAAAGACTTCACAAAATCACAAGAACACTCTAGAACGAGTGTGTCGTGTCACAAAAAGTCTAAAATGAGCACGTTGTGTCACAAAAACAGTCTAGAACGAGCTCGTTGTGTCTCACGTGGAAGTCCTCGAGGTCCGCGGGAGTGACGTCCCCGTCCCCGTCTCGGCGTCCGAGTGCGAGCAGCGCGGCGAAGGCTGCGCGGCGGCGCAGGAAGACGCCGCGCCGCGCCTCGTACGGCAACGTGGACCGCGCCACCGACAGCAGGTCGTGGTGGTGGGGAGACAGGCGCGACAGCGAGACGCACAGACGCAGCGCCTAGACACGCAGAAGAATTCTTATAGCTTCTGGATTCTTCGTCATGCTGGATAACTAACATTGTTGTGTTAGTGAGACAGAAACTGTCATATTCACCTCGCACTTGTGACGTTTCGTGGACGCGCCTCCACTTCTACTGGGTCTTCTGCACTGAAGGTGACGCTGTCACAAGTGTGAGGTGAATATGACAGTTTCTGTGTCACTAACACAATGTTAGTTATCCAGTATATAACGCTCCAGAAAATGATACATAGGTGGTGTTTCCCAATGCTTCAACAGGCACGTACATGTAAAAACACATAAGCTTATTCTCAAGAAAACCCGCAGTTCCTTTCCCACGACAACAAACACGCACATGCTGTTGTTTTGACATTAGCAGCTCAACATTCATGTACAATTCGATACATAGGCTTTCCCAACGCTTGTGAAATTCATTTTCTGCATCCTCTCTCACGTGTTTTTAGCAAGCGTATTTCAACCACTGTATTGACATAGCTGAAGACAGGTTTTTTCAACCTTATGGTTCCATTTGACTATAGCAGGCTATGTCTATCGTGGTAGAAATATGCTTGGTAGAAAGATGTGAGAGAGTATGTAGAAAATGGACCCTCCAACATTCACATAATAAAAGCACACAAAACACACATATTCTCAAGAAAACCCTCATATCGTTTTCGGAGTCAACAAACGCACGTGTGCCGTATTGACGTAAACAAGTACCAGTATTTATTACTGTAAATAGGTTCAAAGGTTCACACGTTTGTTTATAGCATTGATGATGATTGTTCTTTGTTGTGTACAGTTAAAGCCACAATAAACCACTATTGGCAAAGTCTTCTCCAAATAAGTCCAGTATGTTATACAATAATGTGCACTGAATGCATTTCAATTCATAACTTAACAAAATATAGCAACTTTAAGTATAGAAATATCACATTCCCGAGCATCTGTCTGTGCACATGACAATGTTTTCACTTCGACTGGTGTTGTCACTTGACGTATGATGCGCGGGTTTACTTGAGAATAAGTTCAAACTTGATCAATTTACAGGCCATGGAGGCCATGAGAGGGCACTAGCCTGAGCAGTCAGATCACCTTGTGATGACTTACCGATAACGAACACACCAGCTCATTGGTAATCCTTCTCGTATATCCTTTGCTTAGTTATACTGTGACATCAACTTTCTGCGAAATACGGTACACAATAACTATTTGCTATGAACAGAAATACTTACATGTTCAGGTATAGTTTATGTAGACTACAAAGACAGCAAAAACCATTTAAGTGTGAAAAAGCCACAGAAGTACAGTACAGTGGAGCCTCTTTATATGAATACTGCTCGTCTCAAATTACCACGGCGTTTGTTCCATTTCCCTTCATAGCGTAGGCCTATTTGTAATTTTGTGTATTTTGTTTGTTAAAAGCAAAAACTTGTTTGATTCTGATAAAAGATGATATAAGCTTTGAAAAAAAATTAGGGTGGCATTTTTTCTGAAAACTTGAAAGACCTCAAATCCAAGATGGTTGCCAAATAGGCAGTTGAATAATAAAAAGCTGATAACTTTGTAAGCAATTGTCATAAAATTACAAATAAAGTGTTTCAATATACGTTTTTAAATAGTACAAAACCAATGGAACAATAACATTGTACTTCTGATCAACATTTACCAACCAAATTCGAAAATGGCGTCCCAAATGGCCGCCGGTGACAATCCAATCAAACGTACAAGATGGCATGAAATTTGATCTACAGTGTGAGCCATAACAAAGTGCCCCGAAAATAGTGAACATGGAACTTAGTGGCAAAAAGATAGTGGAGCATGGATATTAGGAGTAAAAACATAGTGGACCATGAATCTCAGAATCCCTGTCCCCCCCCCCCATTATTGCAGTACTTGTAATGCAATATAGATGTAAATCTCCAGTGTAAAATATATATCATCTATACTTTGATAGAGATAAATTTAAGCATTTTGAAGTGAAACTTAATAACAGTGTACTGAAGATGAATGCATCTGGCAAGAAATTAAAAAGTGTAGATTATGATTTATGTTTTATATGTCAAGTAACTGATTATCAAAACATCGAGTAAACAAACTTCGTTTCAAACCCTACTTCACTTTCTGTAAACAATGGTATAAATGATTTGTCCACAGCTGACCTAATACACGATGGCATTTGCTATCATAATGCTTGTTATAAAAGTCTTACACATAAAACACAAATAGAAAGAAGAAAGTCAAAATATGTAGAGAGCCGAGGGTAGCATAGGCTCAACCTCATGGTATATTCTATATAAACGATTAATTTGTACAAATATAAAAGATATAAGGTCAGCAAGGTCAGTTTCCAAGAATCATCTGCACTTATCTGCAATTACATGAACTAAACTTGTATGTGGTATTTTCAAAAATAAAGAACAACGCCAATTTCCACGAATCGACTACACATGGGAGAATATTCTACATAGACAATGCGATTGAACAAATTTAACAAGCATTAAATAAGCAATGTCAGTTTCCAAGAATCGGCCTATAGAGAGGATTTTACCATTTTGTCGTTTGTAATTGGGGAAAAAGATTCAATAAACACCATTTAGATCTAACTTCATCAACGGCCAATGCAATTATGATCAGAAAAAAATACATTTCACATATCTAGGTTTCACATATTGGGAAGTTAACTTTATAAGAACACTCATTTAAATGAAAAACTTACCCTTCGCCATGATTCATGGTGTTGTAATGTCCTTATATCAATTAAAGAGTCAACCTTTTATCCCCATTATAGAGTTGATTTGAATAAAACAAAACAAAAAAACAATGATTTAATATTGTTATTTTTCATTTTGCCTTATATTAAGTGGTCTATAAGTTATACTGGGATGCAATGTATAATAAACTGAAATTTATGTTTGAAAATTGCACTCGTAATACTGCAAAATACGTTGTAAATTGTTTCAATAGAAGAAAGGAGGTTATATTTTCAAAATAATGACATGTATATAATCGCACCAAATACATGTAAATTTAATAGGTGACTCCTCTATAAGCCCATAGGGCTGGGCCATAAACATGTTTCTTTGTCTCATATATCATATTAATGTATATGTTACTGTATATTTATGTAAATGGCATTGTCACTGAAATAAACTATTAAAACCTAAAAAAAAAAAACCTGTATGGTTCCAATTATTGCTATTTCTTTGCTTTGGGTAATGGTGATGCTTGTGAATTAAAGTTCAATGTTCACTGGTGTCTCTTATGACTGGTACCCAGCATCATGAATGAGGAAAGGGGATGGAGTAGATACAATGTTTAGTATACTCATGCTTTTATTGTTGATAGATTAGTAGAATAGGGTATCTCCATACAAAAACACAATGGAGCCAGGGATACGTTTTAGGCTGTATTTATGCTTTAGTTAATACTACAAGATTAGATTTTAAAACCTTGATGTTCACTTGAGTTATCAAGTCTAGTTTGCTTTAAAAGGTTAGCAATCAGTTATCTGACTACATGTACATTTAATTCAGAAGTCAATAAAATTTAGTCATTCTCAAATAATATCAATTAACATGGAACTATAAAATACACTTATAGCATATGCTATTATAAAATAGCATTCTTTTAAACCTACTTTATATGCTGCTATATATATATATATATATATATATATATTGTTGTTATATATATGCTCTGCATATATATATATATATATATATATATATATATATATATATACATAACTATATATATATACACACACCTTGTAAGGCTTTGTTGTTTGTTATTATTGGGACCCAGGATTAGGGATATATATATATATATATATATATATATATATTAGTTTAATTATATATTTAGTTTAATTTATTTTTCAATTATTTCATTTACACAGTGTTTCATGTGTGCTACCACACACAATCTCAGGAGGATATATATATATATATAGGTCAGGATTAGGTGGAAAAGTGGTCAGCAGGGATATATATATTTGTATAAATTGACCAGAATCAGCAGGACAAGTTACTTTATATATAGTATAGTGGCAAATCCTGACCCTGTATATATATATATATATATATATATATACATATATATATATATATACCACACACACACACACACACACACATATATATATATATATATATATATATATATATACACATATATGTATAATATATATATATATATATATATATATATATATATATATATGTAAGACCCGTTGTGTTGGTCTCTTGTGTTAACTTTAATTTTAATAGCTTTTATAACAGAAATAAAGCTTAATTTAAAATGTATTTTATTCCAGGCATGAAACTTAAGAGACTGGTTTCATGAACCGCAATGCACAATCTCGATCTCACTCGAACATAAAAAACACTATACTTATATACAAAGGACTAAAATGCAGTACAACAGGCAATACGAATCCAAATGGGAGATGAAAGATGGTTTATGATCTGCGACGTGATAAACATCTATAATATAGAGGAAAACTATTGCAGAATCACGGAGTATAAAAACAACTAGTAATTGAATAAATAACAAGTGTACACATTGGCAGAGAGGCTACCAATGTGTGTAAATATGAATATTATTAATAACATGTTAGACAAACATAAATATGATTTAAGACAAACCCAGAGGGGTTATATATTATATATATATATATATATATATATATATATATATATATTATTTTATTGAAAACACATATCACACATTACTTCTACAATTTTGTTTCATACATACATGTGGTATGCAATCATCAGGATACATGTATGTATGAAACAAAATTGTAGAAGTAATGTGTGATATGTGTTTTCAATAGTAATAAAAATAGACTATATTACTGCTCCAAAATATATATTTTGTTGAGCACTATAAGAACTATATGTGATAGTATAAATGGAATATATATATTCGCTCAGACTAACTCCTTCAGACAACAAAATAAAAGACACAGCACAATACTCAGTCAATATGTCTGGTCACTCAAAGACCAATGAATCTCATATAACATAAAATGGAGGGTGTTAGCAAAAGGTAGCCCATATGCACCGTCTGCAAAATCATGTAATTTATGTCTTAAGGAAAAATATATTATTATATGTAAACCCCATTTAGCCACCCTTAATGTAAGAAATGAACTAGCCAGTGCTTGTAGACACAGGAGAAAATATTTACTTTATAATTATAATTACCATACCTAATAATTGTGCCTGTGTCAGTGTTACTTGAATATTATATATGTAGTATGTGGGTGATGTACGTAACTGTGACGTACCCCGTAAGTAAATCTAAATCTATATATTGATCAGTTTCTTTGTACTTGATAACATAGTACAGTTGTTCTTTGAAGTACTGCCATGTAGATCGTTTATATATTCTGATGAGTGCTGTTAGCACGAAACTGTTCAGTAAATATAAATAAATGTTAATTTAATCTGTCAACATTTTTATATAATAAGCTCCTTTTTAGTTGAGCACTATAATTCGGTCTGTTTATACCTTTAAAATCATATATATATATATATATATATATATTACATAAATATAATATACAAGTAAAATCATTTGAAACAACGTTTATATGTATATTTTTATATAATAATATATATATATATATATATATATATATATATATATATATATATATATATATATATATATATATATATATATATATATATATATATATATATATATATATATATATATATATATATATATATACTACTGGGTCCCTAATCCTACAATAATAACAAACAACAAAGCCTTACAAGGTGTATGCAACAAGAGAAACTTAACCTAATCCACTGGAACCTATAGGACTTACTTTATACTTCGCAAGAATGCTAAAACTCTTGCGCAGTGGAGACTACGCACAACTAGTTTTGTTACACAATCTTCTATCATGTTCAAACAAGAAGTTTTCGCTTTTAACAAACAAAAAACACTATTACTTAAATTTATGACAAATGAGACTACACTATCAACTGCAGCATGAACAGATATTAGTTGACTGACTGCAATATTGGCTACATGGACCATTGTCCCTCCAGCTGACTTACCCAGTCCTCCCAGCACTCCTCCGGCACCAGGTACATCAGACCGCAGATGGCAGCGTTCAAATCAATCTTCAACGACTCCCTGCCAGCAACAAACGGGGGAAAAAACTCAGCGATTTCTATTTCTCAAAGTGACATATCAAACTTATTTTAAAGGAACATTTTACTGTGCATTTTTCGAACAGTTTTCTATGGTTATAAAAACTCTATAATATTCATTAAAACGTTCCCGAGCGTAAAAATCTGCTGCCTATTTGGAAAATGAACATGTTGGTTTCACACTTTCAGGCCAGCAATGGCAGATCCAGGGCGCACGGAAGGGATTTCATGAAAAATCCTATGAAAATGAAGTATTTTTTTTTGGGGCGCCCCCTGCACCCCCCTGGATCTGCCTATGGTCTAGTGAAGTATTTTTGGAGGGACACATAAACTATTCTCATTAAAAATTCTGACCAATCACAGGCTGTTAATCTATAATCATCACTGGCCTGTGATGAATATAAATGAGAGGTCAAGTGACCAATCACAGCTAAGTATCAGATGGGTGTGGCGCCGGGTTCAACCAATCAGGTTGCAGTATTTAAACAGGTCACATAAATTATGTTAATCCACTCTCATGATGTTCCGGTTCCGGGTTTGGCGTCCCCGGACGCTATGCCTTCGGGCATAGTGTTTTTTAGCCTAAAAAGATGTGAGAACTGGTATTGACAAGGTCAAAAACATGTCAAATGAAAAGATAAACATTGGAACTTTAAATGTACGTGGATGTAAATCTGAGCTACAAAGAGAAAAAGTGATAAATGACTGTTTTACAAATGACCTTCAAGTTCTGGGAATAACAGAAACCCACGTGCAGGAGTCATCACTTGAAGAATATTCGAAAAATGGAAAGAAATACCTTTTATAATACTAACTCTCACACCTTGCACAATAGCGGGCAACCGTTGGCAATGGTTCATCTACAGAAAGAAGGATCAGCGCAAGTGTGAAGATGATGATGATGAATCCACTCTCAGGAGGCGAAACATTTCCGAGGTCAATTTGCTCAAGATATCTGATACTCAGAGTGCGAATCCACACCCCCACATTACATATCGAATCCTCGCCCTTCTTCCCACACCCCCATTGTACTCACATGAGCAGCGCCGGGTCAAGCGCGACACGACACAGAAGCGTGACCAGCGCGGCTGCGTCGTCCGGCGAGTACACGCCCCGCTGGGCGCGCGCAGCCGCCGCCACAATCTGCACCACCGCCGACAGGTTCTCCATCGGGGGCCCACCGCGGGGACCAGCAGCCCCGCCAGGGTCAACGTCATGGTCACCGTGGGCCGCTGGGGGAGGGTTTGGGGCCGCCAGCCTGAGTGAAACGGGGCACACGACCTTTAGTCTGGTAGCACACACTCGACGTGATAGCGAGTTTCAGGGACACAGAGAGACTGGGTGGTGAAGGCTGTGTGCATTAAATAGTATCAAGGGCGGGAACTTGTCTGATGCAGGAAGATTGTTTTTCTCTGAAACGTTACGTCACTTCTAAAACAAACAAAAAAACTTTCGAGTCTCTGGGCATTTACCTCTTACTGTTTACTGCAACAAACAAAAATTGCTATAAATTTGCTAAAAGTAACCCAACATAAATAATATGTTGAGTACCTCAATGTTGAATGACGCACACACTTTACATGCTTATATAGTTATGTCAAATAAACACGGTCGAATTCTAGAAATAATGCAGTACCTGATCTGGTCGGCAGTGACTTGAATGGGAAGGTCGGGTGTAACAAGTTTCTCCAGTGGACAACCTGGAAATAGACAAAAGCGGGTGAGTTTGTAATATGAATTAGTTTATCAGGTGAGTTCTTGTGGCGTATCACGGCGAGCCTGATGCGCCACAAGAACGAATCCTGATGAAATAATTCATGTTACACAACGAACCCGGTTTTGTATTTATCATTCTTTTCTAAACAATTACAACACTGTTTTAAAAATGTGAAAAAGTAATCTTGCTGAGTACCAGCATGATAACCATGGTATCACCCCTCTTCGGGTTATCGCATACTTCTGGATCATGATAACCAATGAAATTACATGAAAAAGAATGATAAGACACCAAACAGGGGTCGTTGTATTTTGGTAACAACAATAAATCCATAAAGCATTTTAGCATATAGGGATCGTTCACAAATGACATCACCTCATTTTTGGCCTTTTTTTACCCCCCTGACCCCCCTTGTCACCTTTCATTATCCTCAGATCATCATCTTTGCAGCATCCCTCCACCCCACCCCACGACATGGTTTCGCGATGACATTTAACATTGATTTAACTGTGCCGCTATATAAATACATTTGAATATATATGTCCATAATCTAGACATAATATTACAAATGCATTGGGACATAAAGTAAACATGGTAATGTGATTTCAACTAGTAGATATATCACAACTCACTTTTAACATGTCAGAAAGTAATCTCAAATACTGTTAAATCACTATATCATTTTTTTCTTCAAAAGGTGACGTCACCCAAGTGCTGGAACCCCCACCTCCTGTCAACTTTCTTCATCTTTCGCTACACCTCTAACCCCCGCCCCCCCTCCCTCCCTGCCGGGTGACGTCATTTGTGAACGATCCCTTATATGGAATGTGGTATGATTGAGAAGAGAATTATAAAGACATCAACATTTCAAGTATCAGGAAATCCAGCCATTTTGCCCTTCTTTTTCAAAAACTTTCACCATAAGCGCCCCGCTTTGCCCCCCCCCCCTATAGCCTCCCCCCGCTCAGTCGCTATCTGCTCCCTCGCAAATGTGAACCACCCCCTTACAAAAAGCTTCTGACGCCCTTGAGTGATTGATAACCAGTCATGCTTTCCACTATGTAAACATACAATAAAGTATTTTCTAGAATATTTGTATATGTTTTCTATACCATTATTATAATTATTTTGTTTGATTTAAGATTTTTTGCAAACTTGAACAAAATCATAAATGAACAAGAAGCAAAGAAACATCCCCTTGAATATTTCCATGAACATTAGGATTCAAAATTAAAGTCATAAAATGAGGTCCCCTTAATTTCACACATACGAATCAGCAATTGATGTTGTTCATTATGTTTCAAATTACATTTTGGCAAGGTGAGATCATGGATCACAACACAGGAATCACAAAATAAATTTTTAAAAACTTGCATTTGTTGTTACAAGAGCACGATAACAGTGAATTGCGACTGTAAATAACCACATTTACATTTACATTTAACCTTATGATGTTTAATTGGAGGATGCACTTCAAATGGGTTTCCAATTTAATCAGGTGAAAGTGCCCATTTCCTTTATTTTTAAACTTGCCTGATTACAACTCATGGCATTGCCGCTTGATTCTGTTCTACTTTCACACTTGCAAGGGATAATGAGGGTTCATGTTGGGTTTGAGATAATATAGCTAAAACGTCACCTTAGTCTACTATGCCATTTATCCAACCATGTAAAAATTTATAAATAAAGATGCTCTGTGTTTGCTGCTGTATGCACGTGGCTGATAATATCAAGAATCATCCAGCGTGCCCCATAGACATGTATGTTATTTGACCATCCTACTTCATTGGGAAGGGTAGGGTTTGCATCAACAGTCATCCAGTGTGGATAGACAGACGAGGATAGGGTTTGCATATCACAAGAACTTCAAGCTCAGGATTGTCTTGAACATGGAAATTGCTAAAGCAGTTAAGTTTTTGAAAGTTGCATTTGTGGCAGTGCTTTCGGTGGCAGGGAATGCTGTGGCTACTTGCGCAGCCCAGGTGCTGGATGGAGCGATGCCGGATATCCAACTCAACGCTATCAGATACTTTACAACTTGGCTTATCGCAGTGTTGATGGTTCTCTTCAACTATGATCGGTAGGTTATTGGACTAGCAGCTGAAGCAAAAGCCTTGTGTTTCGTTTGTTTGTAACTGTATGTGCGCGTGTATGCATGCAAGCACACACGCATGCACCTATGTATGTGTAACAGTCCATTCATTCTCATTTGTTGCCTCACTTCACCCACAGTTCATTCATTCACATTTGTACATGTAGTCTTATTTCACTAATACCGGTATTATATGCATACATCTCACACATACTTCGTATTTAAAATAAAATCATTCAGGCATCATAAGTACTGTTCCAATAACGTCACTGCACTTGTCATTGCCGAACTGGCAACGCGTGATGTAGTTGTAGTTATAATAAAGGATATCACTATTCTTTGGTAGATGCACTCGCCAGCACTCCGTCACACGTTAGCAGTCCGTCACACGTACATTTTAGTGACGCAACGATCTGCTAACGTCTGACGGAGTGCTGGCGAGCGCATCTATGTATTTAAAGACTAAATAATTACTTATGTTAGTTTAGTCTGTGTTGTATATCATAGATTATAAGTGTATGTTGTGTAAATATAAATAAGTTACAGATTCAATGGAGTGTACATTTCATTGCTGAACTGGTAACGTGTGATGTAGATGTACAGTACAAATTGCAAATAAGTGTACCCCCAAACCGTAAATTGAATTGCACAAATATGCAGTCTCACTCCACTAAACCGCAATTTCTTCTTTGCAATTGCGGTTAATTGCAGCCATTTGCAAATTCAATATTTTCCAAGAACCAAGCGAATTCTGGCAGAGGATCATGAACCGTTGTAATGTTACATCACAAATCTTTGTGAATTATCAATTTGCGAAAGATATGCAATCACGCGCAAACATGCAAAGTAGTTTGCAAATCAGAAATGTAAATTGTGAATAAATCTCAAATCTGCAAAAGGGGTACACTAATGTGCAACTTGTACTGTAGTTATGTTAAAGGATATCACTATTCTTAGATTCAAATCCGCACCTCCACACAAGATCACACAACACAATCTAAAGAGCTAACTCAAAAAACAAACAAACTGCGACAATAGTGCCCAACCTGGATTTTGCGTGCAGATGACAAGTCGTGTAAGCTACAATATTTTAGTAAACATCTTTATCACCCATGAGTCAACGTTGTTCTAGCAATGCTGAGCTCTCTGAGCACTTTTGATCTAGTTTAAATATGCAATTAAATTGTTACAAGTTCATCAGACGTGAGCTAAACTGTCCATAAAGAATGCTTCAATAAATTAAAAATGTTTAGTTTTAGTAGCCATGTTAGGAGTAACAAAGACTACCCAGTTGTGTGAATACAGTTGGATTGTCCTGCACTACAGTCTATGATTTTCAACTATAATGCAATCATTTCATTATCATGTACAATGTATCAATGTATGGCATTGTAAGAATATATGTAGCAATTACGCGCTGTGTTATTATCTTATTGCAGGCCCTCCCTGTGGATACCAAGACACAACATTCCGTATCTGATCGCCATGGTTCTGTCGTCCCTAACAAGCAACGTGAGTTTCTTTGCCTCGGTCCGGTATCTCGCAGTGGGAACATCCTTGGGACTGTGCGCGGCTTTCAGCGTTTGTGTTTCTGGAATGATCGCTATTTTTAACAGAAAACTGACATTACCTATCGGCATATCTTGCATACTGTCCGTTCTTGGACTAGTTCTCATGTCTCAGCCATTGTTTATGTTTGAGAATTCTGGTCTGTTCAGAAATCCGCCAACCAACTGGACATGTCCTTGTAAAACACTGTACTGTCAGGATCTGATGGTGAGTAATATGGACTTTGAGCGTGTCAACTCATCGATACTGGAAAACACTACAAATCATGCTTTTGAACATTATGAATATACACTTAATAGTAGTGTAGACAAAACAAACTCAACTATACTCAAATATACGCAGTTCAAGCAAAAGTGGAAAGGATATCTATGTCTTGTCGTAACTGGTCTTACTGTCGTGGGATATATTGAAATGGCTACTCGTCTACAAAAAGAACTGCCCTATGAAACGGTACTGTTCTGGCAAGCTTTAAGCGTCACAGTTCTCTCAACGGTAACAAACGTTATAGTGGACAAGATCGTCCTATTCAAAGACGGATTCTGCATTTCCATGGTGATTGTTCACAGTGTTGGAGACGCAATGTATATGGCTGGCACCATTTGGCTGGCCAAATACATGATTTCCGTGGTTCAAGCGCTGACGTGGAACTTGGAGTTTGTCTTCCTCATGGTTTCTCAGTGCACGTTCATGAGTGCCATGAACCCGGGCCTCGGCAACTGGGTGGAGTGGGTGGGGGTCGCTGTGTGTTTTGTCAGCGCTGTTTTGGGGCCCGTGAGTACAAGTGCATGTCGAGAGGACACGAACGCTCAGGAAGGAGAATATGAAGATTTAGATAATTTGAAAGACGCGGATGGTGATGAAGAGCAGGGTATGAAATAGAGCCTCCCCGGCTGACTGTTGCCGGCTGATTGTGGCCCGGGCCGGCTGGTTTTAAAAGTTCACGGCCCAGTCGGTAGGCTACTTTTTGGGAGTTCTAAATATGAACATAATGAAGGGCTGTACACTTTTTGCCAGGGCCGGCTACTTTTTAAAGCCGAGCCTTCGCAGAAGTCTCGAGCTTTATAGTCGCCGTAGGCAATCCATTCTGTACCCGGTCCACCGCCACTATGTATACTATAAGCACATCCGCGCTGAAATTAGTGCCCAATTTGTCAATGAAACTGATCAGCCGATGTTAATGAGCTCAAAATTAATACGCCGCTACAACCGTGATGCATTGTGACTTGAGGAATTGATCCATCGGGACAGTCGTTTGCTTATGCATAAATAAAGTCACAATGCATCCACGAATCAGATAAAACTGACTGTATTAAAATGATATGTATACATAAGCAGTTGCTTAAGGCCCAAACCCCTCATGTTATATCTTGTTTATGTGCAGAAAATTCGCGATTTTAATAAAATATTAGGCACTATGGGAATACCAGCAGAGGAACGCAGGCCGCAAAATCCACTAGCCTCGGAAGTTTACATTCTTGCAGTATCAACATCTTTTGTACAATGACGCTCGCACGGCACACGGACAGCTGTTTGGTTTGTGTCTTCTAAAATGGATAATTTCAACAATTTACGATTCAAATGTCGGATCACAGAAAAGGTGTTTGACAGCAGTCTGATGAAAGCTGTGCTCTGTATATTGTGTGTTTCTTTGAAAACAATAAAATGTGGTGTCAACTACGCAGATATTTTGCCGATCCCGGGAATAAACAACCATTGTTTTATAACGTTTTCACTCAGAAATGTTGTAAGTAAACATCTTTTATGCATTGAATCGGATTCAGTAGTAAATTTTACATAGGTGAATGAAGAAATACGCAGTTTTATAAGCTCCACAACTTTAAATATTGAACTATTACCGTTTTGATAAACGTACATTCTCAGACATACCACCGGATTTCAAGTGGCAACGTTCAGCGAGATAATGACAGCTAGTATTCTCATTAAACTGTTAAACGTACCTTGACATTTCTATGTAAATTTTGAGAAATAGAAGTATCACTGTTTTTATTTGTGTAATTACTTCCCGGTAGCGGATATGAAAGTGTTACGTTATCCATCATTGAGTACAGTAGGTGCAACCACCACGTTTATCAACGTACGCCTGACGTAGTTATCTGAACGTGCAGTACGTAATTCGTTTAAAACCACGGGATCATCCGGTGCGTTTTGCTGAATTTCTGGCTGAATTCTGAGTTGAGTTCATAGCCTACAGACCTCGTGTGTATAGTCTTAACCAACCCAATCGGGGCTTGGGTATTATTAGATTTAACTAATCCAGAGATGCCAACCCCAACAGATCCTAATTAGTAGTCCGATCATGAAAATTAGTAGTTTGAACAATGAATCTGTAGTTTGTCAGAATCGCCACCTCTACCCACTTACCTTCCCATGAAATATTAGTTAAACTAACATATATTCAAAAGCAAGACAAATTAAAGCATACTAGACTTTTTTTTTAACTTTATTAAACATCCAACTAACAAAATTAATCAAAAACATATCAAGGTAATTAATATTAGTTTCCAATTGCCAAATGCAGTCATATATGGTCAATCTTCAATACACCAGTTACACTAACCTGACTGAGATTTTATAATCATAAATTAAAGATTGACCATATTTGACTGCATTTGGCAATTGGAAACTAATATCAATTACCTTAATATGTTTTTGATTTTTTTTATTACATTATTTTTATAGAAAACACGAACCAACTTATTATGGTACTTGTCATTGGCAATATAATAACATAGCTAGTACAGTTTATACACACATGATTTTGGATGCATTATATATCTAATTGGAAATAAATTATTTTTCTTGTTTTTGTAATCTAAAAGAATATAAAAAATATAAATAATAATCTAAACACTTATGTGGCTAATAAAGTGTTATGAGGTTTACTTTCATTTTCCCCGCTATCAACTTATTCATGTCAATTAAAACACGCAAATGCAACATCCCGATCAATATTGGTGCTAGTCTAGTCTATAAATAGCACTGGCTTATAAGATTTGCTGCCAGGCTGCTGCGCGGTTTTGTTTAATATGGCTGCAGTGCGATCAATACAGTAAACTATTTAAATGACCAAATATTATTACTGATGAGGAGTGAAAAATCTATGCTTGGGAATGGCGCATATAAATGTGATTGTGCATGCGGGATTTTTTTAAGTTAATATCGCGCATGGTCTTCCCAATCTCTGATTAAGTGCCATAAATTTGGTGATTTGTATAGAATTTCGTAGTATGGTGTTAACTGGTCGTAGTTGTAAGATGTTCATCAAAATTCGTAGTAACTACGACTAATCCGTAGGGGTTGGCATGTCTGCTAATCTCTTACCAAAGAGGCAGCACTTTTTCGTCTAATGATAGTAAGTAAAGGAATCTACATTGGCATTTAGTGTACAAACTGTTTGTTGCAATTGCGCAGTTACTTTTTTATGATCCAGACGTACATTGTTGATCTGTAGGAAATATATGTCACTAAACAATTGAAGAAAACGAAAGCAAAAGTGACAGAAATGAAGAAAATTTTACCATGCACTCCCAGTCAATATTGCTCCATAAAGTTCTCAAGCTCGGCTTTTCAGGAGTCTCACTCCTTTGATTATGGTTGCCGGCCCTGTGGTCCGTAAGCAAATTTTCATGAGTTTCATATCCTGTGAAGAGGCAGTACCATAGTTGGTGAACCGATGTTATTGATGTTGGATACATGCGTATGGGAGGGATACAGTAAACAGTATTTGAATTTTTAGGTAAATACTCGCAATTCATTTAACTAATGGGTCGCAGTATAGATGTATAATAACTACACTAATCAATTTTTAATGATAATAATGATGAATATCCATGCCACTTGGAGGATATGTCAGAAATGAGATTGTTTTTAGATAATGCAATGGGGTTTTCTTCTTTGAACCTAGTTCAACAATAAAATTGTTCAATTTCCTATACATTGTAGAAGTCATGCTGTTATCAAGTACGATTCTAACGGGATCTTTAAGTTTACGTACAATGGGATAATACTTGTTGCGATTTATAATAAATGAATATTTATATTTCATGCTGGATGGGACAGTGCATATTGTTTTTCAAATACTGCGCGCATTACTAACTAATTAGTGATGCTGAGAAATGTATACAAATGCCATGTAAGCAGGTTGTAAATACATGTAAATCATGTAAATAAGTGGTGTTTTCTGTGTTCATACAAATCATCATAAGACAACATATCTTATTACGGTATGTCTCATTAAAAATGCATTATTGCTTATGAAATATTAGGGAGACACATGAGATGAGATGTAAACAGTCTCGCGTGTCACCTATAATTCATTAACAAAACACACTTGTCTACGTGTGTGCGTTGGGGGCAAGGGGTCATCATGACCTAGTACAGTCCATCCCCAGTAGCCTCAGATGCTGTATATTCTTCCCACATACATGTATTGACCCCTGCAAATTGAAATGTAAAGCTGTGTCCCTGTTAACAGACCAACAAGCAAGGTCACGTCCAATGATTACACGGGATTAGTGGTTTGATGCCTGCAGTTCACCTTGAGGCACTAAATTGATTTAGAGGCCCAGATACGATGTCGTCTGTGAATTAGGCTCCTATGTAGGTTAAAAGTGATACAGCAACACTGCATTTCGTAACCGTTTTACCATGCAGAAAAGTGATAAATTTGAAAAGTTTATTTATTGATGGAAGACACTCTTACATGGATTAAAAGTAACACGGCAACACAAGCTAAATGGATTTGATTCACAACGATCCTCACCAAAGGTTCTGGTTGTCACATCAGATGTTTTCTGTGCACCGCTATATACACTAATTTACAAGAAACATCAATAGATAGCTTTTTAAAGTTACTAGTCCTGCAGAAGAGTAACTATTGAGGTAATTTGGAGACTGTAAGAGATGTGAGAGAGACAGTTGTAAACAAGCCCTTGTCCTGTGAGGTTTTGTCATAAAACGTCTTGGTGATGAGGAGAACAAGCTATGATTGATGTTGACTCATCTATTGACTGACTTCCCTATTGTTACACGTTCTTAAATCGACATCTCTAGACTAATCTTAGCTGACTGTCTGACTCTGTGTTATGAAGTGACAGAATTTAGACGGATGCTGATTTGGTAATACATGAGGGTGGTATATAGCCTTGATGAAAGTCCATTCACCAACATTTTTTCCCTAAATCACCAGTCACCAATACATTTCATGGTCTTTCACCAATCACCAGAAATTGTAATTGAATAGGTTGCATCACATTTTCATCACATTTCACACACTTAAATACATGCAATTCACCATCTTTGCTCAATATTTAGGGCCAATCACGAATCACAGCCTTTGTAGCAGATCACCAGTCACCAATGATAGGTTCCATCACATTTTACGCACTTACACGCTCAAGATTTAGGGGAAATCACCAATCACATTTTTGCTATATGACCCTCTCATAATAAAACCCCACGTACCGTAGTTGACTAGTACCCGTACGAGGTCTGTCACTGAGGGCCCCCAGGCGGGGCCGCGATGCCTGGTGAGGATCGTGTAGAGAAAGCGGCGAGTGCTCGCCACAAGCCGACTGTTACGGTGGATCGACACTGCAACGGGGGGAAAACATATGTAACAGTATTACATGTAATAGATTTAGATGTATAATTGGTTATGGTCTGGTTATGACCTGGCCTATGTTAATATGCTAATGTTAACCTGACATGTTCGATTAGTTGTCTAATCAGGTAACTGACCTCATACTTCAACAGCCATCATTGGATTCTCATGGCACTACTTATATGGGAATTCAAATGTGGTGTACTAGTATGATAAACATTTTATTATATTCTCAGCTTCAGGTGTTATCTTATTTCACCAACACCGACAGCCAACACCCGACAAATTTCCCCATCACAACAATAAGCAAGTCTGCTCTGGTCATACATTTTTACAAATAGACCAGTCTGACTATAAACTACAAGTGCCACGGCTACACATATACTGCAATCATTCTAATTAGCGCAGTACGCTTACAAAAAATGAATTTCTACAAGAAACAAATAAAAACAAACACGAGAGATGTGTAATAAGCGCACCATGACAATTTTTTGCGGTTCATACGTTTTTTTTTCATTTTAGGATAAAACTTTGACCCCACAGAACATGATCACACCAGAGCTATTAAAACGGTAGAAGAGATTTCTTTCTTTGCTTTATGAATTATATATTATTATGATTTCTTTCTGTCGGCCAAAAAAGAGTAAGATTTTTTTTATTTAATCTATATAAACAGGGGGGGGGCCTTAATAGGGCAGAATTGCTTATAAGAAGGTATTTATGAAAACGCAATTAAGAACAAACCAAACATCACACAATGATTTTGATTCCAAAATTCAGAGGTTACGGGGATCTAAATGGAAAGCAAGCAAGACGTTGCGAGAAAAAAAGAGGTAAGGTCATCTGAACTAGTGCTATACAAAAATGATTTGAAGCCAAATGAGATCACTCTGAGTATCAGATGTCAACAGACCTCAGATGCATTACTATTGCTCATTAAAAATGTGACCAACTACAGCCTTTTAATCTCATAATTGGAATGAGGTCAAGTGATCAATCCGATGAATTCAACCAATCAGGTGGCAGTATTTAAACAGGTCACATAAAGTGATAAATTATGTTAATCCACTCTCAGGCGTAACATTTCAGAGTCAATTTGCTTGATATTTGATACTCAGAGTGAATGAGATGAAGTTCTGTTTGATGTTAAATATGTAGTCTTTCTTCTTACCATGCAATATATGAAAATCCTCAAGTTTTTAAAATGTTTTATTCTGTATTTGAAACCAGTTTCAAGGCAACAGCCTCCTTTTCAATTTTCATATATTGCATGGTAAAAAGAAAGACTACATATTTAACATGAGACCACATGCAGTTTACTGTATAAACTCGGTATTTGATAAGTTCTGTTTAACTTACTGACGTAGAACGCCCAAGTGAACACGGCGTTGGGCGTGTTGAGACTCGAGTACATCAGCGACAACGCATCGTCCAGCAGAAACTCCAGCTGCAGGTCTGAGCAAAACAAGCACTCATCAAATAACAAACAAAACAGCAAATTACATGATTACAATGCAATAAATTCAGATATGATATTGGTTTTACACTTATTTAGTACACATCAATACAGTGACAGTTCTTTCTACCTGCTTTATTATCCAATCCAAAGAGTCCTAAATATTTTAATTTAAAAAATTCCTAAAGTTACCGGTATACAGTTTAGCACGTTTCGACAATGAGTCTATGCAACGACTACCGTCTCAGTCTAAATTTATTATTTTCATCTTTCACAACACAAAGAATTTCTAACCATTTCACAGTTTCGTCTGCTTCTGCAGACATATTCAAAAACAGTGAAGATGAAAATAATAAATGTACATAATCACCAACACGATGAACTCATTCAAGGGGTCGTCTCAGTCTAGTTCCACTCACCCGGGCTGATGTTGGCCAGTGTTTTATCAAGAAAACTTTTGCCTGGCACGAATCCACAGGCCGCGAGGGAGAGGGAGCCTGGGCAGGAGAAGAGGTGGCCCTGGCTGAGGCTGCCTGGTGCTGGGGGGAACAGGGGCAGCCCTGGCGGCATGTCCGAGATCGAACTCTCCTCCACGCGCATCTGGAGGTAGGAAACTCAGCTGAAACTAGTCTTGGATCAAAGGCAACTGCCTAAAAAAAAACTAAATAATTTTTATGCTTTTGAAGCAGTAACTGATGTTTTACATACTACTCATGGGCTTTGAGAAAATTAAAAAATATATATTTATAAAAATCGTCATGCATAGATTTGTTAAAAAATGTAGATTCAGTAGAAATTAATATGTAAGAATCAAGATTTTATATCAATATTTTGACACTTTCTATTTTGATAAGCTATGTAGCCATCATTTTAAACTACTTTTAAACTACTTTGTGCTATGAAAGCTCTGTCAAATATAGCATGTTCGAAAAATATAACAATTCATCCACCAATCAAAAATCTTAATAAATGACTATATACTTAACAAAATTTGACACCTGAAATTTTTTTAAAATACTGAAAATCCTTCCAAGGTTCACATCTATGTATATGTAAGAGCATGTCTGGGCATTAATTGTACAAGAAAACTTCACAATGGTTTGGCACTAAATTTTGAGTCTCACTAAGAATGAGCATTTCTACTTCCTATTACCTTTTTTGTACTGGAGCGACTTTGAATTAAAACAAATACACACTTTGTAATAATGTTTGCTACAGTTGACTGCTGGACTGCAAGTCAATCGCAGATCCAGGTTTTTAGAAAAGGGGGGGCGCACTAAAGGGATTTCATAGGTTTTATACGCCCAATCGATGGCGGACGTGTAAAATAACGCTATGAAAATGAAGTATTTTGGTGGGAAAAGGTGGGGGGCAGGGGGGGGGATGGTGCGCCCCCTGAATCTGCCTATGCAAGTTACAATGGGAAAGAATGAGACACGTGAACGCTTACATGATCGAGCATCTCTGTTTGTTTGACGTCCAGCCTCACTTCTTCCGGTTCCTCCTCTGCAAAGCACAAGGACATTAGCTTGAAAGGCAAAAACTACTAAAAAACATTAGCAAATCATTAATTTGAACCAAATGCAATGCTAGCAATGGGAACATGTACAATACTTGCAATGAATGTTTTTAAGATACGCTATGGTTGATTTCAGTAAATTCTAAAAAAGAAGGTACTTTATATATAGTGCATATAACGTCTACAGTATATGAATTACCATTTTTTTCATAAGTTTATCATTTCGGCCCCCGTTGTCAGCTTGCAAATCTTAGCCACATCAGGAAATTGTATTTGGACACACTAACTTTTTATACAATAGTGAGGGATTTTAATTTCCCTGTTCATATACCATCATCAAACCGGAATAGCACACTGAAAAAAATACAGGTTGCGCAAACCGTCTATGATGCCAACGACCTGGTGTAAATGAGTCGACTTAGCAGTACTCCTGGATAGTAGACAATAAACTCTGACAATTACATTTACATTTTGTTTTCCCTGTTCATATACCACCATCAACCGAAATAGCACACTGCCTACGGGTTGTGCAAACCGGCTGTAACTTCTACAATAGCTGGCTTTTTTTTATATTGTCACGCCCATGCAGCTCAAAGACAGGTATTGCTTGCTAGTCTCATCAGAGAGATACCCATGGCTTCTCAAACCCATAAAGAAAATTATCACAACAATAGAAATATCAAATCCTTCATTAATATGATAATGAATGGAACAAAAAATAAGGAAGTTGACAAAATTATGTTCAAACATATATTTAACTTCATCAATGATACCCAAAGGTTTCAATGAATCTAATTTTAAATAACTAACATTCATCTCATTAACCATCACAACAATGCATGTCGTTTCGTGAGCGTCTGTGCATGTCAAGAACACCTCGTACTTTTAATGTGTGTAATTGACGTTAAATAAATTCTATTAAATAAAAAAATAGCTGGCGTGCTCACCTTTGCTGGCCCAGTGCGCGTCTGTGTTGAGTCTGTGCTCCATCGTACTGAGCTCCTCCTGCAAACACAAACAACAGCATCAGCCTCAAATCATAACGTCCCCATCACCCAACTCCCGGACCTGGCCCCTACAAGTGTGTTCCAGTGATGATTGTAGGGACCAAATGGAACATTCTCCTCCAAATTGTGTGCCAACTGCCTAAGAAAAATGTGCCAAATTTCTATTCCCGTTCAAGGTTAGTATTGTTTTGATATTTGAGCTTTAAATGTCATGTGTTAGTACATAGCACACCTGGGATGGCACATATCTTGTTTATAAAACAATCACGAAGTTGGTGATTTGAAAACTTGTGGTATAGTTCAAATTTATGAAAATATTTACAAGAAAAAGCTTCCCGACGCATGAAAAAATCTGGTTCTGCGTCAGCATTTTTGTATCTGCAGTTCATGTGACGCCCTCGACATTCTTTTGTGCGTCAAGGCCTTGGGCCCTCTCCCTCACATGGGCCTAAACCGGCCAGGTGATTTCATGCTTTTAGGTGTCAAAAGCTTCGTCATACAAGTCACATTCGTTTGGGGTATAACAGTGGTGTCATCATGATTAAAACTAGATAAGTATATGTAAAACCGTATAAGGAATCATAGCGCACAATTTATTTTAATGTTAGGTTTTTATTTTAAGAGAATATGAAGAAGTTTCATTTGACCACATTAATTTGCACTTAGAATTTCGCCATGTTGGATCGTACAGTGTTCAATCTAGCTTTGCACTGGAGGGGGCCCTACGGGCCCATTGACCTTCAAAGAGAGGGCCATTTTAAAAATGAGGGGGCCGAAGTAAAAAAACAACCCAAAAAGTAGACAGGATGCTTACTGAATTATGACATGGGTGTGTTGGGGTAATACCAAAATCCGACAAGAATTGATAAAGTTATTACTATATTTCTTGGTATTTTTTCATAATTGGAGTAGACAAGCATTTTTTATTTAACCCATGTTAGATCCTGTCACAGTTTTCATCCTCCGAGGTTTCATCATCATATAAGTCCGTCAAATGGCATTTAGAAGCAGTGTCATCGGGATTAAAAGTAGATAACTTTATGTAAAACCTCAATAGGAATGATCGTACATAATTCATTTTAATGTTACTTTAATATCTTAAGCATATAACAAGAAATTTCAACACATTGACATCTGTTTCCTTATCATGTTATGGTAGCCATTTACAGCGCAAGATGCATTTATCACAATGCACTTTTTTTTTTTTTCCCGCGCTACCGGCGTGAACAAGTTGAAATTATTTCAGTGGATCGCCGGTAGGTGGCGCTCTGAATGTAAACAAATATGGCCGCGCCCATGAAACTAATGCAGACGTGACGGCAAACTCGTTTTCTTTGGCGAATATCTTATTAAAAATGTTACAAAAATTTGGCAAAATATTCATAGTGCGCCCGGCGGGCCCATGGTACGATTGGGATTGCGCCATTTGCTATGTTAAGCGGCCAAAGGCGCAATGGCGCAGCCTAGATTGAACACTGATCGTATTGCACTGAATGTAAAAACCTCAATGTTTGACTGCCTTGTGGATATCCTTATAATAGTTCAACCCTAATGAGAAATACATATTCGTGTTCCAAACAAATTCAGCTTTATCATGATGTATAAATCAGTTCCAAAAACACCTGATAAATATTTTTAATTATTTTCTAAATTACTGTGATGCATTTACTCCGAGGCTACACTGCAAAATACCCCAGTCTGAACCGAACCAGGCTTCTTTTTACCATTGGAAATGTGATGCTTTGTTCTAAAACATTGTGATTGGGGATGGGGTAAGCCAAAATGGTTTTTTTATATTTTGGTGAAGAGATGACTGAAATACGAGCATTTTTATGGAAGTTATGGAAGTTTAAAGTTGGCAACGCAGCTCTGACAAATGGAAACATTTTATACGCCCTACGCTGCAAATATTTGCGTGGATAAAAGGGCTGTCATGTAATAAAACGCGAGGGGTTAAGGCTTAAACAATGTGTCAAGTGCACAAAGGCGTGCTCTAGACTGATCACCGTACCTGCTGTTTGTGTATCTGGAGCAGCCTGTCGAGACTGAGAGCAGCTGGAGGCAGCAGCGTCCCCCCCGCGGAGTCAGTCTGACTGTCCGCTACCTCAGGCTGGGGCTGAGAGGGCGACCTCACAGTCGGCACGGACTGTCCCAATGTAGACTGTCCCGATGTAGACTGTCCTGATGCGACGACGTCTTCATACTGCAGACAGACACACACTCGACTGATTGCAGTAGAAACTTGTAATTGTGATACACTAATCTCAAATTTTCCACTTTCTTGAGGTTAGTTTCACTTCACGTTAGCTATATGATGAACAGATATCGGCTGGTTATCTCCATGTATTAGGTATATCGACTTCTCTATGCAGCTTCCAGATACTTTAGGGAACGATCATAAATAAAGATACCGGGGGGGTTCATCCATTTTTTGAAGCGCGAAGAAAAAGTTAACCGACCCTCCCATCAACATTTTAAAACGTTGAGTGACCCCCCCCCTACCTCCGCTAAAGAAAAAGTCCTCTATATAGTAATTGTATTGCTAAAAGAAAATATTTGAAAAAAATATACCGTAGCGTGATAAAAAAGTTCAGCGACCCCCCCCCATAAGGAATCAGAAAAGTTGGACGACCCACCTTTTTGGACAACCCCCCGGTATCATTATTTACGACCGTTCCCTTAGTATTTAGTTGTTATCTTTAAGTCACAAGACTGATATATATTAGCTCGTTTGTATATGGAAATTCTGTATTTAGTATTGCTTATCGTATGGTAATAATCTATGCATTGTCTGTAGCATGGTAGAAGCTCCATGAGATGTTTGCATTATGATTTTTAATCCTATTTTGCCACTTTGCTAACATTTACTGTGAGTGAAAGATCAATAAAATCTATCCTTCAGGAATATTTATTATCTATGACACAATTATTTGTTTAATGCTCAAACAAACATAAAAACAAAAAACAATCAACCTAATATTTACAAGACAACGTTTTGATTATGTAGTTAGATACACAGTATGCTATCACCTTTCTTTATTTTGATGTTTTTGTTACAAAATTGTTGAAAAAAAAAAAGAATTCGAATGCTAAGCATTTATGACATATGGTCATACAGACTTATTTCACTATACGTTTCTCAATATCGGTACGTTAATGGTGAATAATTGGAAGTATCATTTCGACCACAAAGGTCCCTTTTTGGTTTCATTGTGGTTGTTTTTGATCTTGCTGTAAACACTGGTTTGTCACCCCGGGTGACACTTTTCATTGACACTTTTCATTTTACTAATCATTGCATAAACTTCATTTCCTTTCAAATAAAAATACTAATACAATATGATCTATGCATATTATATTATTATAAGACGAATAAAAAGTAAGATAAGATATTTTTTTAAAGTCCTACCTCAGTATTAATCTGCTTGGAAGGAGTTTTGGGTCGGGTGCTGCTACTGCAAAGAAAATTGACAGTTACACTATTTACTATTATCAGGAATAAATTCCTGCTATTATGTAATAACTAACACCATGCTCGTTGTCCTTGTTAAGGTCAACATTCAAAATATGATACGTAAAATATCTTGAAGGTAACATGTACGTTTTATGTTATAACTGGACTTGATTGTAAAAAACCACAATCTGGCGAGTGCATGAATGTTTGTTCAGTGAACGTTACTGTTTTTGCAGTTTCAGTGTAGTGTGAAGAGCGACCACAGCTCTGGTTGGAGCTTACCATGATATTGAACGATATTGCATTTGTGTTTGTTTTCTTGTCTTTGCTGATAACTGTAATGAAGACGTCAATAGCCTATTGGCGTGTCCAAATATGCCTCATTATATATGTGAAAAATTCGTACTGTAAAACTTGCAATGTTTGTGCATTTTGTGGGTAGGTGCAAACACGGCAACTTAAATAGTCAGCAAACATTAATAGCCTACGTTAAGTCCAGGATGGACCAAAATCGCAAAATCAAATAGTCACAAAATGATTTACAGATGAAAATCGCAAAATTAAATAGTCACGAAATATTCTAGTTTTACAGTATGTAGTCGATATGTTTGGTATGTTATATGCTCCGCGAGGAGTAGGGAAAGATGCAGTGGGACAGGAATGTCAATGGCTGAGCATATACAGATATAGACCATGATATGCTCTATACCTCCATATGCTCAGTCAACACTAGATGCACACCAGGTCAGCCATAAAACTCGTACATTTCCATCACACACCCGCACGTTTCTAATCCTACCTTTGCAGCATCTCGTCCATTCCGAGAAGGTCATCATCATCCGAGTCATCATCAGAGAGGTCAACACGACGGCCTGAAACAACACACTCAATTAATCAAGTCCTAAATCTATTTGGGCAGGCGTTAGTTATTCCTCATTCGGGTTGTGAGACCTGACTGCCCCGATTGCTATGCAACCATCCCATCAAAGCCTTTCCGTCATTAGACTCTGTTCAAAATGGGCGAGTTACTGGGGTCATGATGAACAAACTCAACAGAGAACCAAGGTGGTTCAACAAAGGTTATGTCAACCTTTCTTAAACGGGATGGGAGTGGTGGGTGTGGTGTTATGAGGGCCTTAGTGTTAAACTGTCTTTGGCACCTAAGTAACCCCGCCCATCTTGCGGCTACATCATCACATTTATCATGTAATACATTGAAGAGATACGGTGGATGCCACGTGACATGTCTGTACAGGTGCATTCTAAGATTTAGTATGGTAAAATATACATCCAACAAACGTCTGCTGTACTAGTATCCCGCACACAATAATAAATATGATAAATTATGAGAAACTTTGAAAAATAAAAAGCTAAGGTTGCTTGCTTTCCACTTACCAAGAAGACTACTTTGACTGAAGATATCTTCCTCGGCCGTGTCATATTCTGACTCTTCCTTTAATTCATCTGGAAATACCAGAACACGAAATTCATAAACTTTGTTTTAAAAACAAGCTAGAAAATTGTCCAAAAAGTTCCATTAATGTGGTGAACACTATACAGTGAATGTTTTCATGATTTATTTTTTCTTATAGTTAGCTGTATATAAATGAATAGAAAAATATAGCAAAATAAAATTCTGTTTTTGGATACTTTCAGAAATATGGATATGTAGATAGCAAACTACGAGAATAAATCAATCACAAGTTAAAATAAAGCTGTTCTTCACTAAAAATAAAAATGTATATATAGTAGTCAAAGCACAAATCTCTTTCTTCTGTAAATTCTTCCATGTTCATGGTCTATAAAGATGGTTTCCATGGTGATAAAAAACACAAATCTAATTGACATTTCATAAAGCTACAAACCTTCAATATCAGCAGCTGCATGATTATCATCCATATCTTCGTCATTCTCCTTGATAGGAAGCTCCGTATCTTTATCAATCTTCTCCCCATCGTCCTTGGTTTGCGCTGAGCATTCCTCGGATGTCTCGTCTGCAACTTCTGCCTTTCCCATGTCATGCTTTTCACCAACTGAACCACCTGCAGTGATTTCATGCACACTCTCTTCGTTCCCTTCTTCTTTATCTGCGCTACTAAGGTCACTACATATCTTGCTAATTTGATCACAAATGTCGCTGTCAGCACCACCATCACTCATACCCCCACCACTTGGACCACAAATTTCGTCGATTTGGTCCAAGAGTTCTGCATCATCGCAATTGTTATCTTGTTGACCCTTAGCAAGATGTTTTTGTAAATCCTGATCATGTGGTGGTTGTGGCTCCTCACCGTGTGGAGGCAGCGCCGAGTTACTGCCCTCGCCATCTCTCGTGTCCTCGCTGCTGCTGCCCCACAAGTTGATGCTGTCCTTTAGGGCCTCCTCTAACATTCCCTCCACTTCAGGAAAGGCTTCTGCAGGCCCTGGAAAACGACACGTGTTACCTTCTACGTGGAATATTCATTTGCTCAGATTTTGAACATTGTTTTTTGTTTTACATCAGGAAATTTTTCTCGTTCAGTAGAACACTCGCCTTCTTTGGCGAGTGACTCTCAATTTACACTCGCCAAGTTCAATCCAAACTAGCCATCCTTAGTTATTAGTGTTGGAATCCAGTAATCATACTGGCCGACTGTGGCGAGTGACTTTGAATTTACACTAGCCAACAGAAATTTACACTAGCCAGGGGCGAGTGGTGAGTGCCTAATCAACACCCTGTTACATGATTGTTTTTTTTTGCTTTTTTTAACATTAATTGTCATTTGACTAGATGCAAGCGTGACAAAGATCCAAGAGTATTGAAAGCTATCAAGGTATCCGTCATTAAAAAAAAAGCCCAAAAGAAAGATAGCTTGTAGACTACTAAATATCATATTCATTTATTTGAATCTTTCCTGAGGTTATTCAATAATTCTGACTTAGTGCAGCATATCGAATTACATACGCACCTTGAACTAGGTATGATAGCTAATACAGATGATGAGCCTCCAATTGAGACACAAGGTTAATCTTAAAATCAGGGATAAATCAAGTTATCAAGGTGTAAACTAGCTACCTTGGCTGCGCACTAGAGATGAGCCGAACACAACTTCTTCCTGAAGCATAAACACACAATTTCTATTAGTTGTTTGTAATTCAGACTGTTACATTTATAGCATACGGAATTATATATTTACTTTGACTGCATGGAAAAGTGGCTTCAACTTAAAATGTGATTCATCTAGATGCAGCGAGTCCCGAGTCCAGGACTCATTAATTTTCAATAGGTTGCAAAGAATTAAAACATGTGCCTCCCACGGGACTCATAAAATATTTTTGATTTTGTTTGCCAGGATTGTATTGGCCCTCGGACCCATTGTTTCAAAACATGCGAGTCCTTTGGGACTCATTGTTGCCAATTTCTAGATTAATCACTGAAAGCCGTAGAGCACTTCACATCCTGTATATTGTTTTGTTTAAACCATCATAGCTCAGCTATTAACGAACCAACAATAGTGTTTAAGGTGTCAAAATGAAGCTACTTACTTATATTTTCGTAAGATAAATACTACTTTTATGAGTGGTAAAAATTACATGACCTATGGTGCATTGTGCATTTTGTTATGAATTAACGAATTCACACACATCCTGTAGGTGGCGATAATATGCGATTTGAACATGTTTATTTACGTTTATTCTTACTAGAAATTTTCTTTTTACACTTTGGCACCGGGAAAACTATCGTGTTCAAGGTAGTAATATTATTTGGTTATTTGGTACTTGTTTGGATGCTATATATTTTTTTCAAAAAAAACCCATACAGGATGTTTGTGAAGTGCTCTAATAAAGCTCCGTTGGTCACCTGTTCGCGTTTGATTGGCCTCTCCGCATTGAGGTCGATGTCAAAGTCGAGATCCTCGATGTTGTCTCTCACCGACCGGTCGAGTTCCGACTCCCCATCCTCATCAGAATCAATCAGAATTGGAGAGTCTGCGGGAAACAACACATTAACTGCTTATCTAAGTGTATGATACACAGTAGAAACTCTCCGTTAGGACCACCTTTGGGCCCAGTGTTATGTGGTGTTCACACGCTATAGATGATACAATTTACACCTGAATCATGATCTTTAGCGTGGCAGTCACACAGTCCTTGATAGCGCCACTGATGACGCTGCATATTGAGATGACGGCAAAATGGTGAGGGACAGGATCGGTGATGTCACTTACTAGATCTATTGTGATCAATATGATATACAGATCTACCCAACCTCAGTGGGTTTATATGTCAGTCTCAGAAGAAAATCCAATGAAATTGTATGATACATTAAGATTATGACTAAATAAGTCCCACAACCCAAAGGTCCGTGGATCGTAACCACGCTCTGCTACCATATGACGAAATAAGTCAACTCGTTCTCTTCATATTCTTTCACAATTTATTCTTTCAATGTTTTCTTTTTCCTTTCCAACTCTACAATAATCCACACCCAAAACCCTCCAAAACAGTACCATCATAGCAAATCATATACTATATACGTATATACTATATCCACACATAAACCTATTTTACACTTAGCGAATATCATGCACTTCATGACAAAGACCTAACCTGGGCGTCCGTGGCTGTCGTCCTCCGTGGCTCCCAGCTGAGCCTTGACCGTGGGGCTGCGAGTCAGAAGCTGCTTCATGGCCGACAACGCATTATTGTCCAGCTTCAGAGGAGACTTAAACGGGGAGCGCTGCTTGCCAGGCTCTGGAACAACCCAGACGGAGAACAACATATAGCAATTCAATTTAAGATACCTACAGGAACCTCCATTGTGCTCTATGGCGAGGCTTTCGCTGTTTTCTCAACAGCTTCATCGGGCCGATTGAAACAACTCTATTGGTCACACGAAACATGAATAATGGAACCCAGGATGTACATAGATCAGCATACATTCATTGAACATATAGCAATGTTTTATTTATCTAATAAGTTTCCCACATATAGTCGTACATTCAATTTTATTCTTTTTTCAGTTCTCTATAGCAATATTTTATTGCTTTCTTTGTGATGAAACCTGTTTATTATCAGATTATAAAGTTTACAATTGCTTGCTATCGTCCATCTTAATATCTGATGTGTACAACAGGCCTCGTTTTCAGAGCTGCCAGCTCCTTCATCTTGCAGTAAATTTACGCTCCATACCTCCGTACGAAACTTATTTGGACTGGTACAATATATATTTTTTCATTTGCAATGATATCTATAAAAATCAGCATTTACGGCTTTATAGTGAAGGTCATAACCTTTCAGTCAGTAAGATGACTATGACTGCTAAGCTTACAACGTAAATGTTCTTACGGACATGTCTGAAAGGTTTGATGGCAATGGGTTCAATATGATTACAAAATTCACCTGGCGATTTGTTGTTTATGGATCTACGAGACATGGCGTCTTCTTCCGTGCGTGTAGAAACTTCAGACTCTTTCTACAATGCAAATAGTTAAATATAATCATATGTAATATACTTGCAAATCTAAATCCAAATTCATTTTAAATTTCTCTCAATTTAGATTAAATCAATATATGAAAAAATCCTGTCATTCATCTATTCATATCAGCAGAAACCCATAAGAGCGAAAACCATAAGGCTCTTATCGGTTTCTGATATCAGTCATTAAAGTCAATACATATACAGTATTACATATATGACAGGGATCAGTTTTCAATCTAGAGGCATAATTCAAGAAAGAAAACATATTCGTACAGCCATACGGCTTCTGTGGGAAGTTGAAAACAAAAATGACACGAAAAATAAAGCTGCTGTTGTGAAGAAAAGAATTTGTTGCTGGACCCCTGAGGAGGGATCAATCATCACTCCTAGATTACAATCAAAACTAGATCAAAAGTGTTCAAAGAACACTGCGTCGCTAGAACGACATTGACTTATGGGCAATTAAGATATAGATTGGCCTTCATTTTCTCAGACAACCATTATGTCAGAATAATATTTATAAAAAAAAAATTCTATATTTGTACTATGAACGTGATATTGTTTGAACATATTGTGAAATTTAATCACATTAACAATGTAAACAAAAATTTTGTTAAAAAAAAGTTTATAAAACCGTCATCGTTTCGCGTATTACCAGAGATTGGGATTGCCAAAATTCGCAAACCACTCGCTCTACAGCCCCCCCCGACCCGGAGATACAAGTTTGACCACTCATCAAACATGCATATGATCTCCCCCCCTACCTGCTGATTTCCATAGGAAGGATCACACGATTGAAATTATCTGTATCTGTATCAATACACTACTAAAAGTCCATGAGGCACTTGGCAGCGGGAGAGAGAGCAGCAATCCTGTTACTGCATGCTCTGCAGCATGTCATCCTGGAAGATGTCCAATGACAATGACTGGACAGTGTTGTCTTCCAGCTGGTTCCAGTCTCTAACAGTTCTTACAAAGAACGAGTTCCGGTACTGCTCCGAGCGAGAGTGTGGAACAATGAATGGTCTGCTGTTCGTTCTTGCAGAGAAACGAACGATATTGTCACTCTGAAAGTCTGCAAATGTCTTGGCCCGGATGGGCGGTTTGCCTGGTCTTACTGGGATGAGGAACGAGTCAGGAGGTAGGGCCGAAACCAGCCCATCCATCACCTTGCGCAGAAACGTTAGCAGTTTCTCCTATCTCCTCGATTTGAGAGTTTCGAGTTCAAGACCGGCGAGCATTGACGTGACATTTTTTAATTCTATGATACTTTTAATAAAATCATGCGATTTACAATCAGAAGAAAAACAATACTTCAATAACTTGATGTTTCGATTGCAAATACTATCAATCTAATTAACAAAAAGCGGCGCATCACTTTGTTGATAGTTTTTAGGAATCCCCCATAGATTGAAAAAATTCCCCATTTAATAGCTTAACTTACAACTTACAAGGGGGGATTTCCCCATAATATTGTATTTGTACAGTTTTTTCTTCCCAATCTCTGTATTACCCTAGTTACTGAACCACCTGCCAACATTGGAACGTTCCACGGTTGTTCAAATTTGTTTTTTTGCGTGTCAGGTGAGTTATTTGCAAGAAAATACAGATATTTTCATAAAATTTCAAAAGTTGAAAACCTACTGGAGTACTGCACATGTTGGTCTAATTAGTGCAGACACCTGTTTCCTGGTAGATCTAGATCACAATTAGCCTCGGACACCCAGGCTATGATATTCTTGGTAGGTGGCAACCATACAAGATTCTGGATGATCGAGACTAGATCACAATGCAAACTACACTGTGTGCAAATTGTATACTGTAACTTGTACCTCACAAATTGTCTTTCAAATAAAGATGATTTGTACAACAAATACCTATAACCTCCATCACCCACTTACCGACCCCTCACCGCTTCACGCGTATAACACACGCACCCATAGACACACACAACACACACAAAACATAAACACACATTAATGGAGTAAGAAAGCAAATTAAATACAGTGAAATGGTTTCATAGAGTGAACTCGTAGATAGACCAGTACTCTCGATCGCCTAGTCATGAACCGTTGTCAGCAACAAAAACTCTTACAGTACAAGGATTCCAATTCATGATGTGACAGTTTTTGCAATCAGGTTACACTTACTTTTACAAAAAGCTGAGATGGACACAGATACGGGACAGTCATTAAAATTGGTTCTATGTAATTGAAAAATAAAAATAAACTACACAACAATCTTTAATTTGAAATAATCTGAAAAACTGTCAATTTCAAACATCCATATCAACAACAACACTTGTAACTGCTGACATGCAATTTGTTTTAATACCCCTAACTGTTCAATGATGCATTAGATAATACATAGCCATCAGTGTACTGCGCGGGAGTGCGGACTCCCGCGGGGGGGACTGGGATCCCGCGAGATTTCCCTGTGGGAGCGGGGCGGGAGTGGTCACAAAACTCGCGGGAGTGGGGCTGGAGCGGTCACATCGTCAGCTTGCGGGATTTTTGCGGGACATCTTCCCACGACAGTCCCGCGACAATAAAACAGTGTGGATTTTGTCACTCCTCATAACACTTAGATCTTCATAGTAGTTCCATGAAAGTTCAGCAACAGTACCTTGATAGCAAAAGGTGTCGGACAAAATTGAAGAATATCTAATAATGTCGCGACAATATTTATACATGACACTACAATGACTGTTGAAATCCAATGTTAACTCTTCACAAATCAAGATACATTTACAAATCTTATTGATAACTATGCTTAATTTAAAAAAAGATCTTATTGAGAACTAGGCTTAATTTACAAGGCTTAGACCTCAATTAGCCAATGGTTGATTTGCATAATGCTTATTAATTACCTTCAATAGTGACCAATGGTTGAATTTTGTTTGCTGAGATAATTATTCCAGCGGGCTGGACCAATATTGCAGTCCCGCGCTGATCACTGATAGCCATAATACATCTTCAAACTTTGGTCAAGTAATTCATGATATCAGCATAGTTACAATGTCCCCATTATGCTTCTTTTTTTGCGTGCATCCAGTACGAGTAAATGTTTCCCAATGGCAATTTAGTAACGGGGTCCGTTTTGGGAAAACGTGCATAACGTTTACATTTCTGAGAATTTCTAAATCGAACAAGTACCATATTAAAGCTTACGTTTTCTACTTTCAGTATCTACAAGAATTATTTGAGTACATAGCATATGAAATATTTTATTAACATTTTACGTAAAAAAAATTAGAGTAAATGAAGGCCAGTCTATACTGAAACGATGTATACTTTACAATCAAGAAATTTATGAATTTGAGAAAACATCAGAATGAATCAGAATCAATATATCCAGCAAAAAGATATTTGTGTTCCCATACAATAGTACTATTTGAATTGCAGATATTAATCAATATCAGTTTCATATCCAATAATCAATATTTGCTGCTTGGTTGGAATATTGATTTGTTCTTGCTGGCTTAAGTGCATTGAATATCAGTAAATATGTAATAAATGGGTTTCTAGAAAGCACAATTTAATTTGCAGAGCGCCCAAAATCGATCACTTTGGTGTCGCCTCATACCTCATAGTCATGTAAAGTTTGAACAAAATTGGTGAAACGGTTAAAGCTCTAGCTTGTTCAGAGACATACATACATACATAGTTAGTTACATAGTTAGTTAGTTACAAACGAACGAAACACAATGCTTGCTTCAGCAGCTGAGCTGAAGCGTCGCAAGTATCTATCATAATCATGATAGATGCGGGCATCCTGGGCTAGCGCTAGACCCATCTCAAATTTAGCCAATTGGCTAAACAGCTTAATTTTTTTAGCCAATTGATTTTTTAGCCAATTGGCTAAACAAAAAAAACTTAGCCAATTGAAATTATTTTTAGTCAAGTTTGAATTTAGTAATTTAGTATAATACTGTTTGAAATGAAGTAGATTTGTTGGACTTGGGAATATATTACATATCAATACTATTTTGTAGATATTTTTGATAAAGTGCCAGACAGGCTACATTTTTCCTGTAACTACATATAAGTGTAGGAAAATATTCTTAATACATCTGATCTACATGACAATGTCAATTGTTGCCGGATATATTGCTTTCAAAACTTTAGGAAAAGACCCCAGAATTCTTCTGATCACTGCTTTGCTTCAAACAATGAAGTACATTGGCTAATATTGGATTCAAACTTTTGATAACACATATACACTCTATTTTCTTAATATTAATGCAATTTTTTCTGAGGGTGGCCCGTTGACAGGTGTCATGCCAGGGGAGTGGGGAGGGGGGATCTACTCGCATTTTCGCTCATATTTTATCATAACATTATAAGATTCAAATGGCGCACACGACTACACTTATTATTAAAAGTAACATAGTCTACCAGCATTAATTCTTTATTATTAAGAAACACCAACGAAGGTTTAATCCATGGAATTTGCAATAATATCGAGATATTTCTAAAAACATGCTCGCCGGTTGCTAGATGTGAAACTATATACCAATGCATCGATGAATCACGTTTTATTTACTCACGATGAAAGTGTTGACATGGCAGTCTATGGCGCGATACTTTCACGATACAACTGATAATATATTGATATGCAAAATATTGGTTTTATTCAAGTAAATTCCTCGTATTTTCACATGTATGGGCGCCGCCATCTTTGTTGTCATTGTGCAAACGGCTAGTCTCGATCATCCGGACCTTGTGGAGGTGGGCGCTCACCAAGTATGCAATACAGAGTCTGGTTAAACGTGGCTAGCGAACGGCGTTCAAACCGAAATGTTGTCAACATGATGGCGAACAGCGTCTGACATTTTAGTCTCGATTTAGCGGACAAAATTCGTTCTTTACAAATTTTTAATGAATAAAAATTATTCGCCACATTGACGTAAGAGTAAACAAAATCTTTCGTCTATCTTTAGAATCATTAGCCATGTGCGATAAAACGAACTGATGTGCATGCCCAGGCATCAACACTTCAACATACGTTAGGTCGTCACAAGTACATTTTAGTGACGTGACGATCTGCTGACGTATGTCGATGTGGTGGCGCGCACGTCTAGCCATATAACTGCGTAAAAGTTTGGTAACAATCAAATGAAAAACGAAGCCGTTATTGTGGCCGGGACAGGACTGACGGTCCCCAAAGGCGAATTACAATAATAAAATAACATCATGTGTTTGAGGCTTCAACTTACACTTACTGACAACGATTCAACTTCGTAGTCTGGCTCAAAATCTTCCTCGTTAATGATGTGGTCGATATCAAGTGACGCCTGCGGCTCATCTACCTATAGAACAGATTTAACCCTTTGCCGGTCGGAAAGGCATTTATGCCTTAATGCATGGCTTAAAATAAGCCTAAAACACATGTTCTTCAAACCCTCGTATCTATCAAAGTGTTTGCAACATGCATCGTACAAGACCACGTGGTGAATCAAAATCGCCTACTCCATTCATTAGCCATCACCTTATTACGATATAAACCACTTTTTATAGTAAATAATATATTTTTTTCAAAGAAGACATACTTAGAGATGAAATACCAGTTTTCGGTACTCAACTTTGACCACTAAATTTAATTATTTGTCGTCAGAAACCCCCATCGGCTTTGATGTCAAAAGAATCGGCATCCATTTTCCTATCTGTTTGTAAACATCTCATTAGCATGCGGTGAACCCTGACCTCACAAAAATAATTTATTCCTTCATTATATTTCGTGTATTTACGACCATTTCCGAGGCTGTAGCCTCTGCCAACAGCGTTTAACAAGCATAGCATGATAGCAGCATTGCAAAACACGCATGCTGGGGCAAGGCTACTGTTTCAGCCAATCAGAAGCGTTTCCGATGACGAAATGACAGCCAATTCATGTAAGTAAGCAAAAAGGAGCATGGACTGAAAATATTTCTCTGTAAAATGTCGATTTTAACTATAATGATGAAATGGAAGCATTTATTAAGTCCACCAGTGTTTGGCGGATACGATATAGAATACACCGGTAAAGTTTCTGGAATGTTCGATTAGTCTACATGTAGCAATAGCGGGAGATTTGGCAGCAAGTACACCAGCACTTGACAATAGACACGCCGGCAAAGCAACAGGACTGAAATCGCTCATTTTGTGAATGAAACGTATGTCCAATATTGATATTAACAATTTCACCGCATGTAGAATGCTCTTCTGCAGAGAATGGTAGGTTACATGTCACAAAACACCTTGCTGTCATACCATAACATGGGATCACCTCGGCCTGTCAAATGTCAATGTTTTGAATCGAGAGATGAAACTTCGGGTGGCTTCTATGGCCATTTCTTTAAAAATGCAACATATTATGAGCTCTAAGAGTGAAAATAAGAATCTGCATCGCATATCATGTCTCCAGTGTAAGTATTATAATATTTGGACTCTTCAGTATACCTGTAGAACTCGCAGTATCTACCACAATAAAATCTGAAAATCAATGACATTGTGTGATGTGAAAGTACGTCATACGTCCAAAATACGGCGACCGTCAAAGAGTTAAAAATTATTAAAATTACATGTATAAACACATTTAATATTATTATAATGTATCTTTATAAAAGTTATTCTATGTACTATGTACATGGCAGTAGGTCTCATTTTACGTATAATTGTCTTTCCCTACCACATTTGACTTCTGATATATATAAAATGTAAAATTTATTTTATTGCACAAATAAGCTTTTCGTCTCTTTTGAGACCTTTTCAATTTTTAAAAGTTTACTAAATATACATATTTCTTCAAAAATTAAAATCCAATTGAAGAAATATGTACATTTAGTAAGTTTGTAAACATTGAAAAGGTCTCTAAAGAGATGAAGAGCTTTTGTACAATAAAATAAATTTTAAATTTTACATATTACATGCTAGAAAACTAATGTGGTAGGAAAAGACTAAACATGAAATGAAACCTACTGTCATGTACATAGTACATAGAATACCTTTTATAAAATGCAAATTAAAATGATGTTCAAACCTGTTGGGTCTCTTCTGACCGGGATGCGATTTCTTCCGATGCAGACGTCAAGTATAGTCGCTCACTAGGCTGCGAGAGGCCAACAACTGACGGAGCTTTATCGTCACGGACTTCTTCAATACGTGGAGCTGGAGTAACAGCAACAGTCTCACTTTTCAGAGCTTTGACATGCTCAATGATGGGCAGTCCATTTTCCACGCGAGAAGAAACCGAGACCTCGAGAATCGTGGCCTTGTGCGCGATCAGAGGGTGGATGCTGATTGGTCGAGGCGACGGCGCGTCATTATCGCAGGTTTGCTGCACTGGCAGTGGAGAGTGAACAGCAGCAGACGACAGTGATGACTTACACACGGCAGCCGCGGAATCAGCAGGCAGCGACGATGGTGACGGCGGGGTTTCCACAGAAGCGGGAAGTGTTTGCGATTTTGGTGATCCACGGAAAACGTTCACGCCATCTAGTTTGTTCAACGAACGCGGTGATACAACTGACGGTGCAGTGGACGAAGAGAGAGTTACTTGAATGTTTGCTGAACCTGCTGCAGCTGCGGCTGGGTTTCTAGCCTTAGCGGAAGCTGCTGTTGCTTTGTTATTGGACTGAGTAGAAGCTGCGATGTTCTTAGACGGGCTTCCTGAGACGGCTGCTTTTTGGGGGGATTTGGACTGAGTGAAGGCAGCACCGGGTTTCCTCCTGCTCTGTTGCTGCTTCTGCTGCTGCCTCTGATTTAGAGGACTGCGTATAGGTCTAACAGGTCTAGCAGACGTCACACCTAAAATGGAAAACTAGGCATTTATAATACAGCAAATGGTACTCATAAAATATGAATCTTGCACTGTAACCTATAATTGTGAGATGGACATGATTGCCTCAATGAAATAGTTGTAAGATCGACCATCTTCTACATCCAAATTGTAACAGATTAAAGATAATGCTCAGCCAAAATGATATTAGTTCTGAAAAGCCCAGTATCAATGAACAATGCCTTTTACATTGCAAATGTAAGAAGATTGATATTTATATTCTCAACATTTGATATTTATCACATCTTTAAAAATACCATGCTGTCTTGTAAACTAGAACACAAGGTCACATGATATTGCATAATCGAATGATTTTCGGCAGACGTACCGCGGATCTCTGATGGTAAACATCTCATTTAACATTGGACAGATAGGCAGCCTCTTACGCGAGCTGTGCAAGTTACGTCTGACGAAAATCATTCTGTTGACATTTGTTGGTTCACGTGTTTTGATGGGTTTATTCTAGCCTCTTATTGCGTTGTAATGAAATTTCTCTAAATACTTTAAGATGCTATTTAAATGAATGAAACTTACAGAATACACAGAACATATCATATTGCTTCTATACAAGCATATTTGTTTGGCCACTGAGCATAACCTTTAAATTGATTCACGAGTAAATTCATGTCAATAAAGTACCCAAATATAACATTCCTGAAGTGCGTATAAATGAATCATTATTATTAAGATATTTCAAAAAACAAGCATAAACTTAAAATGTTGTTTTACTGTCAGGTGCATTACATTGAATTTTTGAAATGTATGAAATTAAACATACTTTAATTTTCCTATGTCACTCTGTATGTGATCAATTTAATTGAACTAATATTACCCATTATAGAGCAGTACACGAATTTCAAAACGGGGGTAGTCTAGAAGAAATTTGCAACAAAGGGATTTTTGTTCCTAACTAATCTGCTCAATGGTCATGATTGAGACCGCGATATGGCAGTGGAGGACGGAGTTACTCAATGTTTACTGAACCTGTTGCGAATGCGGTGCTTTGAGGAGGAGCCGGTTTTCTGCTACTCTGCTGCTGCTGCTGCTGCTGCTGCTGCTGCTGCTGCTGCTGCTGCTGCGGTGGTGGATGTTGGCAAAGACTCAGTAGACTGGGAATAGGTCTAGTCGGCTGCACTCCTGAATTGGAAAACTTAAGGATAGAAAATGAAGCAAATGGTACTCATAAACTATAAATCTTGCACTGCAAACTATGACTGCAAGATGGACATGATCACAATCATGAAAGAGTTCACTTGAGACACATTATCATTACTCATTTACAGACATGGTCGAATGAAAGACTGAATATAAGGTTAATTTTCATCTCATGAATATATGGATACATTTAAATTCATTAAACAATAATATTAAACAAAAATCACTTTAAAAGCACATAAAAAAACCATGTGAAAGTAATATTCAATCCCAAATATATTAACTATCTGAACAAACAAAGCACATAAAACATATCCAGTTAGCGGATTGGTCTCAATAAGGTTCAGGAGGGAGCCAGCCACAAGAGCTTCCTGGACGTTATTATGGAGCTATTGGGTTGGAAGCCTTGGATGCATGCTTTTATGCACAACCAGCAATAGTTTTTCGTCAATAACTTGCTGAATTTTATAGCTAGCTGGATTCTGATTACAGATTTTGAAAGCATATGCAAATGCATTGCATCAGGTAATACAATATATGACAATCCCTCATATATGATAAGGGTCTGGGTATCTTCCCCCTTTCTATCTTGTCTAGACGTAAAAGTGAATGAGATTTATTGAAATTTTCATTTCTTAGATCTGACATCAGCTGCTCAATGTATCTGGGTTAAATAAGCTGTCTTATAATTGTAGAGTTCTAATCAGATTTAATCTAGCTCTAAAACTTATAAATCTTGCCCTAATGGTGCATCTGCACATCTTTTGAACTTTAGATTTTCATAATTTTCAAACTCCACAGTAAAGTCTTTGCACCAGTTACTCAGCTTGACATTTTGGCCAATTAGTATTATTTTTAGAATACACAAACAACAAACATTGGGTGAACAAGGTTGGCTGATTCACCTACTTCAAATTCGTAGTATTCAACAATTCTGCTGAAATATTCTAAAGGGATCGAAGATCAATCCTTACTCATTGGAATTGTACATGATGCTCTAAATGTAACTAAATATCTGCGTAATTAAAAAAAATAAAGCAAACAGCAATTGTTTCCCACATGGCTAAACAATTATTATTATTTTTTTTCTGAAAAACAAAGATGTAACAAAATGACAAATAAAGCAGTTGTTATCTTGCTAGAGTTCTACGAAGATATCATCTCATTTGTTGGATTTGTCTGCTTCAAGTCTAACGCTTGTGGTTTACCAATTGTAGCATGACAAAGTTAGATAACTCACAAATCTTATGACTAACTATGATTCGTTTATAACTTGTAGCACAGAACAAGGCTGGATATGACAAGCTATTTTAACTTTACACAGATATTACTTACAAGAATACATAAGGAATACTGCAAGTAAACGACTTTGAATATTACGACAGAAATAAAAGACCAATAGTTTGAAACATATTCCTTACCAGACGGTTCATCATAGTTTACGCTGATAGTCTCATTACCGCTGATGAAACGATGGAACCATCATGAGACCTGATTAAATGTCTGGTCAGGCATGTCTCAAACCATTAATTAATAAGTCATTAAAACTATGATATTGTGTCTATTCCTGAGTCGAGAAATAAGCTACATGTTGGGAATAAAAGACCAATTATTCAAGGCGTAATAGCTGTATATATCCAGCCTTTATGAGGGGCAGCAAGTATTCAATTACACATGCCATGACATGTAATACACAAACCTGGAGGTAACGGAATTTTATCAAGATCGATGGTCTCTGAAAAATGTTTAAAAAAATGCTATAACAATTATGAAATATTGCGATGAGCCTCAGAGGTCAAAAGATCTTGATTTTCAACAGACCATTTATAATTGTATCAAGGATTGTTTGTTTGTTAATCTGTTGATAAAGTAGCATATGCTTTAATGTAATAGCATCGTTTTTACTTTTATATGACATTATTTAACATTCGTTCATTCAACTGTTATTGGTTTAGCAAAATGCTGGATTAACAGATCGTGAAAAACCATGCGATCATGAAAGCATTTACTGGACACGGAGCACATATTGGTGAACATTACTGATAGCGTTATGAAAAGCTCCTAAAAAGCAACACGCCTAAAAAACAAGGCGATTAGTATATATATATATATATATATATTGTGTATATCTGTGCACCGTGATTCGACAAGCATATACTCCTCCCATTTCATTGATTTTACTAAAAGTTTTACTAAAAATGTTTGATTTTTAAAGACTAATTGCAGCACATTACGCGGAGGTGGTGCGGGTCATTTTGTGAACATTTAGATATCATGAAAACCACCCTTGCAATATGCACAATGATTTCCTTAAGTTTGATGGTGATGGGACGCATGGTTTGTGAGTCTATTAAGATCACAAACGCATGTTTGTTTTTTATAGATAAGAAGACTATGACATACGATAATGACATCATTCCTTTCATGAGGGACAAAACCATTATTTCCTTGTGCCATATTACAAAAAATAATGTATTAAATTAATTTCAATAAAGTTAGCAAAATATAAAATTTCTTATGAATTGCTATTACTCACACACTTCAAACAAAAAACAAGTTTTACTATCAGGTGCATTACATAGAATTCTAAAAATTACAGTTTGGCAAAACAAAAATCTGTCACCAGTACCAATCGAAAACGTTTTTATTGCTCAAAATCCATTTGCCGATGCTGCACGTTATTCATGTGCTGGCACCCAGGGGGTTAAGATTTATTATGAGATTATTATGTTTTTTACAAAATTTTGTTGAAAACGTCTATGCTACAGAGAATCCCAAACCAAATGCTCTAACAAATAAATCTAAATAAAATGCTTGAATAGGACTACAGAAGTAAAAAAATACAATAGAAAGAGCAATGTTAAATTCTAAAAACCACCTATGAGGAAATTACCTGTACACTGGTTTTGTTCTTCGTTCAGTTCTATAATACGCAAATCAATTTACAAATGTTATGCGTGAAAACCAAATAAGCACATATTCATAACCATTAAGGTACTGTTAGCAAACAATGAAGCATTCTCATTTATTCCAGAGTTTACACAATGGCTGGTACCTCATTAATTGCATTCATCCATACCGTTTAACACTGATTATCTCTTTTCAGGTTGCATACTTAGAAATAGCGACCTCTCAGTGCCTATTTCACATTAACTACAATGGTGAACATTTGGATTCATTTTCAGCAATTATTTGGCTTCACTGTATTCACTGCTATGTCAACTTTGGTAAAGATTTGTGTAAAATGGATACTTACATTCTCTACTGTTGATTTTTGTATACTAGATTGATCTAGATCTGTAACCGATCCAAGCTAAATAAAAACTCAAGTAAAAAAAAAAACATAAAAAATGAAATAAGCAGTATTGGGATAACGACGTTCTTATGTACAGCCCTTACAAAATACAAAAAACAAAAACAAAGCAGCAGTAGAGAATGTAAATAAACACTTCTTTTAATCATGAATCTAGTAGATCTGTATCTACTTTCACAAAAACACGTCAATGCAATGGCGTGTATGTGTTTGGCTGGTTTACCTGGGGGCTTCCTGTTGTCCGTGGTACAGAACCTGGCGTGGCGAGGGGTGGGGGCGGAGGGGCCACGTTTGGCTGGAGGCGTAGAGGCCGGGGGAGCCGCACGCTTTCTGCTGGTCACCTGACGGACACACCGCAACACGTTATCGAACGTCTCATAGACAGACTCAGGGTTAGGACTAGACGAGAAAGTTCTCGTCATTTTCACAGTATTGGGTACTGTGGGTACCTTTAAATGACCTGCTATATCTTCAAAACTAAGTTTGGATACTTAATGATATTTTGGATTTTACTTGTACAAACATAAGGTTGCTTGATGCAGTTGTTGTTTCTTGGATATGATCTACTTGAATTTTTGCCCAAAGTGAAACACTTCTGTCACCAATGCTGTGAAAATGGCATCTACTCGTCGACAGGACGAGACCCGCTGATAATTTATTTATTTATGTGAAAAATCCACTCGTTGGGCTCCAAAATCAAGAGATTTCTACTGGTCAATGAGCTAAGACGCATGCCGTCTCCATCTATCCAAATACAGTATTACCTCTTGTAACGGGGCATGTGGGGAGGATGGACGGACATTCAGAAAATTGAAATAACCGTTTGACCCCTAATGAATAGTACAAAAGTACAAATGAAATTAAAATTCTTTTCTTTTGTTCTTCCTAAATAAGCCAGTATATGTAACAGCAGTCTACAAGCATTAGCCAGTATATGTAACAGCAGTCTACAAGCATTATTACATAATTCATTATAACATTATACAAGGTTATTTTACATAGATCTTACATACGTGTTGTTTTCTTACATTGTAAAGAGTAAAAAACATCAAAGAAAGTGAACGTAAAATATGAAATTTTGAACGCAATAAATTAGAAAAAAACCTCTTGTTATTTACAAAGTATGGAGATACTTGTGCCATGATTCCGACGCGCGCTTTCTAACCGACATGCACATATTTTCGTGACGGGTCTGTGTCATTTTTAAAGTCTGTGCCGAAATGATGGCACCAGCATCTACTTAATATATCCAAAAATTGAGATAGTCATATTTACACTATAAAAATTGCTATAAACATAGAGCACCCCGCTAGACTGTTTAGAATTTTTAACAGCAAAAACAGAAGTGAAAATATTAGTCTTACAGAATATTATGAAAATGGATGAAATATTTTCAGTACATTTTACTGTGAAATGTTGTCGCTTTAGGATAGAATACAGGAGAATATTGATATGCAATAGAGAAGGCAAATAAATCCATGTTATTTTTCTGCAAACTTGATACCCTATAATGTTACCTGTCGTACTGGTGTAAGATATCTGTGACAGTGGGCAGGTGGCGGATATCGAATGAAACGCTAAAATTTGAGAGTTACTTTTAACTAATCATTACTCACCAGAATACATTTGAAAACTCATAAAAAGTAAAGAATAAAATGAGTGTAATGTAAGAAAAATAATGTTACTAATGTAACAAGACATTTTTTACCACATACCAATGGTGTATTATTGTATAAAACCAGTAAAAAGTATTCAAAAATGAAAATTGTCGCAATGAAACACGATAACGATTTTCAAATATTAATTTCAGTGGTGAATTTTCAAAGCTCAGGAGTTTCAATGAATTTAAATTGTTTCTATACAGCTTCCTTCTGTGATTGAAAAAAAGAATAAATTAAGCACTTTAAAACACAGTTCGATGCAAATGGCTAATGCAAAAAACTAAATCCATAGTTTGAACTTTGAGATTCTGTAAATCATTTATACCCCTGCATATAAAACAAAAATCATACGGTTGAAATAAATGTTGTAACTTGAAATTATTTAAAGCTGGTCTGTTAAAATACTTACAGAAATTTTTAAAAGGGAATCTTGACATCCTACTTTTATATTTTTAAAGTTATGACTGTCACAAGTTTTACCCCATCATGCACAATCTTTTCTTATATGAATGGCTATTATCCTATTATCTTACTGATCAACAATCTTTATCATAGATGGCAAGATTTCTTAAAATAAGCATAAGTTTTTTCTCCAAAATAATAAGACTGCAAAACAGCAATCTAAAAAAAAAAAAAAAAAAAAAGAAAAAAAAAATACCCACACCTACATAGCTACAGACACAGCAGTTTATCTATGGTGTTAGTCTGTAAAAATATAAACTCAAAAAATTAGATGAGGTTAAACCTAAAATGAACCACAACAAAACCAGTCATATTAGTATTGTTTATGGAACTGTAGAATAATCCCATACTTCATATTTTAATATCATAAAAGCAATACAATTTAGATAAAAATAAACAAACAACACATATTAATGGAACTCGTCTGCAACACAAATGTTGTTTAGCCACTCAATATAAAAATGTGTCACAGAACCAAACTAATATTTACTTGATACTAGAATGTCTTCATACAGTTGCGTCCAAAATATAGACGTCAGACCCACAATTGGCAGTGCTCAAGTTATTGGCAACATCAAAACACATTCACTAAATGCTATTCGTATTATTTTTTATTTAAAAGTAATGCTCATTGGGCACTGAGCAAACAAGGCTGCTTTGATAGAACCACTAAGCTGTGTAAAGTGCATTCTAAACAATCCTATCATTAAAAAGCCACTTAGAGAATAGCCAGAACAATTCAAATACACAGCCGTAAAAGACCAGTTATGAAGGTGCCAAAACATGTGCAGGCGAGTAAGGTAAACTGAATGATTTTCGTCACACGTAATTTTACGGTGCATGTAAAAAATTGCCTATCTCCTCAGCGTTAAATGTGACGTCTGCCATTGGAATTTCACGGTATGTCTGGCAAAAATCATTCGAATATGCAACCTCACGTGACCTCTTTTAATAAACAAAGACAGCACGGCATTTTCTCCTTGATTTCAATATAAAATATTTATCATATATGAAAAATATAAATCTCATTTTCCTTACACTTACACAGGAAAAGGCATCCTTTATCAATATTAGTATTTACAGAACAAAAATATTTTTGGCTGAGCATTATCTTTAATCTCTCATGTTGTTTTGTCCACTACGTCCAGTTACAATGTAAAACGTATGTGCTAACTTGTAGATGCGTATGTTTTGATGTTGCCAATAACTTGAGCAAGGCTAATAACTTAGCTTTGACGTCTGAACTCTGCATGAGTCTTAAAAATTTTGCTGTTGGGTCTCAGTTATATAATTAGTACCTTTAGGTGCTATTAACTTTTGATGAGTTTGATCCCTGTTGTAAATACAAAACAATCAATGATTTGAACATATAGCCAATATTTGGATTTGCATCTGGATCTGGCTGTTAATCGGCAGGGCCCCAGATTGAGGCATCACACCGACGCATAAACATTCAACAGAATAAATGTCTTTGTTTCATACTTTTGTAAGCAGAAATTATTTGTTTGGTAATGTTGCACACTCTATCTTGTGTGACCAAACTTGGTAAGAAAATAACCTGTCGACTCTGAGGGTGAATGTAGCTCACTGGTCCTGCCTCGTAAACGATCCTGTTACTATGCACTACAGGCAAATTCTGCTCTTGAAGAGCAGGTCTAAAATTCTATTGAAACAGAAATACAGTATTCTTGTGTTTATTAATACATATTTCTTAAATAGAGGAACGCACTGCAAATTCTCATCTAATCCGTACCACATCTGGTTAGTAATGGTTTTCTCTAAACATACTGAAAGACTGATTAATTTGAAGCTGATGCAATACACAAGAAGAAAGCAAGCAAATTTTTGTTACTTACTGGTTCCCTAGAGTAGGTTGGTCCTCTAGCAGATGGAGCCTCATATGCATAGTACGACTGCTGGGGGTACGTCTGCTGTTGCCGGGGTGGACAAGGTTGCTGTTGCCGTAGTAGACAAGGTTGCTGCTGCTGCTGGGGTGGAAAAAGTTGCTGCTGCTGGGGTGGAAAAGGTTGCTGCTGCCGGAATAATTGTCTGTTCTGCAACATCATCAAAAATTTAAAATTCTGATTTCAATCATGAACCATCTATCCTGCAAAGTCTTTTGGCAATATTTAGTCATTTTCAACAGCAGATCAGTGAGAGGTATTACCCTATAATAAAGTGCAGTTAGACCTGGGATTCGATTTTAAACAATTATCATAATTCTATAATGATTTTAAGTTTTTCTAATGTTTCACAAGCCATAGACATTAAGAAGCTGGTTATTTACAAAGGGAAAATAGTTAATTCACATTTTTCATGTTTTTCATGTTCCATACAGACAAACTAAGACAAAACAGATCGAATTTATATTGTATTATAGTTAGATTAGCAATCTTACCTGAGTTTGGTTATATTGTGGCTGATAATAGTTCTGATGTGGATTGTAAAATCTATTTGACATGACGGACAGATGTTGGCATTTTTAGATGAGCTTCCCAACACAAGACAAGCTAGAATCAAAAAGTAGTAATATAATTAGTGTAATCCCTTATATATATAAATACTAAAGTGCAAATTGCGCATCTATTATATTTTAAAACAAAAATTACACAGTTGTTTAATCGATCTGTCTGCACAGTTCCCATATGTCAAACCCATCCTGTATGGTTTTTTACATAAAAAAATAGCATCCAAACAAGTACCAAATAATATTACTACCGTGAACATGATTGTTTCCCTGCAAAAAAGTGTAAACAGAAAATTTATTGTAAGATCTGATGTAAATACAGTACAGGTCTGCTTATCCGGACCCCTCGGGACCTTGATGAGATGTCCGAATGAGCGGGCGTCCGGATATCACGGTGGTGACCCATAACTAATCTGATTGACCATGACATGGGCGATAGTACGAGTATCGAACAAGTATCGAACGTTTTTGGCATATTTCTGGACTTATAAGTGACAAGTAACCTTACCTTCCGTTTATAATCAATATCCATTGTACACTTATCAAGATTATTACAATAATCAACATGTATTGACCTCTAGAAACAATATTTTTTTAAGTTGCACTATGGGTTTATTATTTTCAATGGCGACAATAGCATAACGACCACGTGCTTCTAAACATCCATGACCGCAAACTTTTTTATTCTGATTGCCATAATGTTTAATATCTTGCTTATTTTTCATCGGATTTTGAAGTTTAATACATGTATTTAACGAGAAAAAGGTCTAGATTATGAATATGATATTTATTTTACAATGAAAACAATCCATTATCCGGAAAACAACCAGTAACATATCGGCCCAATTCAAACCTCGATCTAGATCTTGGACACGATTTAGTCTTTATCGCCCCTTAAAGGACCGGTAACGTATCTTAGATTATCAATAGAAACCAGGTGACGAGGCTAACGCTATTGCTTGCCTAATGCCCATTCGCGATTTTTTCCCCTATTCGCAATTTTTTCGGTGAAATTATTTTAATATGACGTTTGAGTTCCTAACTCTAAAAATGGGGCCAAGATTTCACGTCCGGATAAAGCGGATTTACGGATAATCGGGATCCGGATATTCGGACCTATACTGTAAGCATGGTCAAATCACTTATTATCACCACCTACGGGTTGGGTGTGCATAAGTTGTGCGATTATAACAAAATGCACCATAGATCATGTAATTTTAATTAATCATAAAGATTATGTTCATCTTACTAAAATATTAGTATGTAGCTTTATTTCGACACTGCGCACACTATTGTTAGTTCATTAATAGCTAAGCTACAATTGTTTACACATAAAAATTAGAGGTGGGTCATTTGGTAGGTTTTACCCTTCGAACCTTCGGGACACTTCAACGAACGAAGGTTCGAACGTTTGTTGATAAGTAAGTAAGTAAATATTGAACATAGAACACCCAGAAAACAGCTTTGATTGGCACAGGTACAAGGAGCAAAATGTATTTAATACTGATATTGTAAAACCACGTTTTTGACCTTTAACAGATGCAAGTTAGAGTTCATACAAACAGTTAGGTCAAAGATGTTATGTAACTTTCACTTAAAAATGAATAGTCTATCAGCTTCTATAAGAAAGCTATTTTATTGAAATTTACTACTCACACAATAAGTTAGTGTATGCGTTGTTTGCCCACATTGCATAATAACACAGTTACACCTTTAACTAGGGCAAGTTCCAGTTTATACAACAATTAATAATTAAGTCATATACCTTCATAACTTTCATTTTCACAGTGACCAGTGACCTTAAATGACCACGTAGGTGGTGTAACTTGCTGAAACTTTATCTCAAGGCAATCAGTTAATGAATAGTTGAGGTCTTTTAAGATGCCAGGTACAAGTATTGTCTTTGATGATGCCGCCACAGGTGTTGTGGTCAAGTTTGCATTACAATACAATACAATAAAATTTATATAGCGTAAATTCCACTAAATGTTCATGTACGCTTGTAGGCCTCCTTAAACAAACGGTGCTTTAGTTGTGATTTAAAGGATGCATGAGTTTTGGATTGCCGAATGGACAGTGGAAGTTTATTCCATAATTTAGGTGCTGCTGTTTTAAATGCTCTATCACCATAAGACTTGGTTCTTGATCTAAATTCTTTAAGCAATCGATTATTTGATGACCACAGTAATCTAGGTGGTGAGTATGGTTGTAAGAGTTCAGACAAGTAATATGGTGCAAGTCCAGTGAGGCATTTGAAAGTAAGTGTTAGAATCTTGACGCGATCATTAAGTATTACCTGACTGGGCAGACAAAACACACTGGTAGACCTACTATGGTCACTTGACTTTGTGCCAAGTATGATATTGACAAACACTTTGCATAGATGAAAATAAAAGCAATTTAACATGATCCCGAATGTGCGGTGGTGGAAATAACCTTCGAAGGTTGGGGTAACCGAACGAACCTTTGAAGCTTCGCCCAATCCCTAATAAAAATATGTGGTATAATGGGTGTGCACTGTTCTAATCATGATTTGAATCCCCATGCTAAACTTATTACTAGTAGAGGACGTGTTCCAGTTATGGGCAGTGTTCCAGTTATGGGTACATCCTAGGTAGGGTTGATTATTACGTATATCTCCACGGGAACACACACATTTGACATAAAAACAGAACGAAGTCAGAGATAACAATCTAGAGATTATCTTTTGATGGAAATTCATTTATCCTGGATATAACATATATAAGTTTAACAATAGTTTTTAGTCAAGGATAACACTCAGTTCACACACTAAGCTTTCAATGGCATCCGCCATCTTGTTCACAGTGATTGACGTCATTCGTCGTCACTGGGACCTCGGGAGATTCCCGGGTTGAACACATGAGAAGGTTGATGCACCAATACAGTGTGCAGGTGTTCTTTAAACCTGTGAACACTCTTAGACAGCTACTGGTGAGACCCAAGGACCCCCTGGAGAAAGAACGTGTAATTGAACATGTCTACCAGATAAAGTGCCAGGATTGTGAGGCCTCGTACGTGGGAGAGACTGAACGCGCGATAAAAGCGAGGTTCCAAGAATACCGCAGACCCAGTTCAGCTGGATCAGAGGTGTCTCGCCACCTGCACACAGACAGTAAAGGACACACTGTCTCGCTCGAAGGGACCAACATCTTATGTGTAGAACCCAAATATTTTGAACGTGGCGTGAAGGAGGCCATTAATATCAGGAAACTCAAGCCCTCACTAAATAGAGATGGGGGCAGGTACCAGCTTCCTTCCATCTGGAACAATGTCCTCACCCGAGAGGGGAAGGGGGGCGCGCAACCCGGGAATCTCACGAGGTCCCAGAGACGAATGACGTCAACCAATGTGAACAAGATGGCGGATGCCATTGAAAGCTTAGTGTGTGAACTGAGTGTTATCCTTGACTAAAAACTATTGTTTAACTTATAAATCTAGAGATTAATTGGCTAAATGTTTACATAATGAAAAAATTAGTTTTAATATATATATATTTGCTCATGAACATTAGTATCTATAATTGAGGCAAACTGTTAAGTGATATTTGCAATCGGGGAGACGTTTTACAGTAGAGGAAGTGCTCACGTTATGGGCAGTGCTCACATTATGGGCACATCCATCGAAGGGTTGATTATTCCGTATATCTCCATGGGAACTCACACGTTAGACCTAATAACAATACGTAGTTAGAGATAAGCATCTAAAGATAAATTGGCGATATGTTTACTTAATGAAAAAATAAGTTTTGATATACATATTTGCCTATGAACATTAGTAACTATAATTCAGGCAAACTAGTATGTGATGTTTGCAATCGGGGAGACGTTTTACGGTAATGACAACTACATCTCGTGAACTGCCCATAATGTGAGCAATGTTTCGTACATCGAACGTGTGTGTACAGGTGGAAGCGATCATCAAAACATTTTTTTTTAAATACAATACTTGTTGGACGAATTTAGTACTGAATTATTGATAAGAGATAGAACATGAACTATACTTTAATTATCTATATGTATTCATTATTTATGAAGGAAATTACAAAGTGGGACATTCTGGATTTTTTGGACATTTTCGTGACCTGCCTATAACTAGAGCAATGTTTTATACGTCAAACATAACTAGTGGAAACATAACTAAAACAAAAATTAGAATTTATAGTACTTATTTAACAAGGCTAGTACTCTAGTCTTGTGAAATGATAGAACATTGATTTCAAATATTTCAAATATTTCAATTAATTATGAACAAAATTACATAAGAATCGTGAGCTCGGCGTAAACTACCCATAACTGGAACACTTGCTTAACAAAAAGATAAAAATACATTGGAGAAAAATATTCTAGTCACTTATTCATCAACCTAGTATCATTAATTTTGTCATTGTAAAACATGATGAAATATTGCACAGGAGCAATTTATACAATTGATGGGGAGACTAAACCTCTTATGAGGTTTAGACTAAATCAGTCAAATAGCATAGATATCTGTATAAATTGATCCTGTGAAATATTGTTGACACTGCTGTGGCTCTAATCTTAGGGTTAGCTAAGCCAGTATCACCTGGCCGCCTACTTTTAGCATAGACCGCCTGATTTTCAAGCTTACTGGTCAATCTCTGACATGTTTTTTTGACACAGGTTGTTTGGTTACATAGACAGATGTAAAGTTTACCAGAGATTGGAATGATCTTCCCCCACCCAATAGCAACAGTTGAGAACCTTGAAAACTTCAAGGCTCTCCAGGGCTGAACGCTAGCTAGTGCCCTGGTGTCCTGAGCACATAAAATCTAAGTCAGGGCACATCAAATTTTGGACTCCTGTGCCCTGATGGGCACACCATAAAAAGTACCAGTTATTATATAAGCAAAACTGGACTCATATCCACAATGTTGTATTCCCTATGGTGAAACATACAATGTATAAATGAAGTTTGAACTATTTTTTGGGTTTTATTTATTTTTTTTATTTTGCCGTCTGCTGTTTAGCTAAAAAATTTCAGGGCACATATAAATGAGATCAGGGCACATGGATTTGGACTATCATGTGCCCTGCTGGGCACGCGAAAAAAAAAGTTAGTGTTAAGCCCTGCTCTCCTTTCCGCTAGTTAAATCATGCAAGCTTTTATATGAAATCATAAAAATAAAAACACTTTTATTTTTAACGCCTGCCGTCAGCTAGTTGACGTTGGGCAGTATGTAGATGTGGATTTAGTATGCAGCATTAGATAAAACAAAACTAACAATGATTATGCATCACATAACAAATATGTCAACAGCACACACACATAATAAAGTCGAAGTATGTTGTATATTATACTTGCCGGTGTAAAATTAATCAAACAATTGATAATATTCAAGATATTACAATTTATTGTGTATATTTTGTACACTTTTGCTTGACATGGATCAAGACTGAAACTTTATACAGACTAGTTTACTTGTTGCGTTTATTGTTGAACCCACCACTGAATGTTAGGCGAACCAGCAATCGTGTATCTTATTAGGTCTCAGACCACTAAACAAATGCTCAATTGTAAGATCTATTAACAATGTAATAAA
>CM032668.1:16239252-16274446 GCA_019095985.1 Streblospio benedicti | reverse complement strand
AATTATGATCTTGAGCGTAGGGTATCTGCAATAGAACAAAAAGATATTCCATCAGGTTTGTAACTATTTACGTTAATATCATGTTGAAACAATGAAGTGATAACTTCGTCTATCAAATCGAGGATAAATTAACTTCTATAAATCTCCTTTGTCAATGTCAACCACTGCAGGTTCTTCCCTGAACACGGCCATTGGCTTCTCTGTCCTGCTAATGCAGGACCACGACCCCATGGCCGACCAGAACATCCCCTATGACGAGGTGATCACCAACGTGGGAGGTGCTTGGAGCAGCACCGGCCCACGAGTTCCAGGCCCCGGACGACGGACTCTACCTGTTCTTTGTCAAATGCAGATCTACGTCCCAAAGCTTTCTCTACATCTATAAAGGGGCACAACCTGTACTAAGATTCTATTGTAATGATGGCCCACCGATAAACGGGGCTACCATGGTCGTGTTGAGTCTGGATATAGGAGAGAGTGTGTCTGTTCGCAGGCGCAGCGGAGACAACGGTGGTACTCTGAGTGGAGCCGCCGAGTATAATACCTTTTCAGGTGTAAAAATCAACGCTTTCGCTTAACCATGCATTGGGATGTGCTCTGCATATGACACAGTGCAGGATGAAATGATGTGTAGTGTTACAATAAAGATGCTTGTCTTATGCTTTTTTGTTTCAATTAGAATTTACGCTCGCACGCACCCACGCACGCACGCACGCATACACACATACACCCCCCATATGATTACCATTTGGTGAAATGTGTTTCCTGCCTAACTTTGAATTTCGGCTTTATCAAATAAGATACTATGTCAATTGTAAATGTACATAAATCTAACAACTCAGCTTTTGATTAAGAATTTATAAGCTTGAGATTAAGAATGTATATCCCTGGCTCTAATACCCCCACCTAAGGACGTCTCTTTAGTAGTGGATAGATGTTAATTAAGAAAACTTCTTTGGTCTGTTGGAAAATTATTTTTCTTCTTGTTTAAAAAACAATCATATGACCCCTTTATTGTGGAATATATTCTTAATTAAGTCCGTCATTTAATGATGCAAAATATAATCCGGAGACTTTTAAAACAAATATTAAGAGTTCCCAAATATTTAGGTCGGCACTGGCAGATCCAGAAGTTTAGAAAAATGGGGGGGGGGGGGGCGCTTACTTAATCAAGGGATCTCATTGGTTGTGTATGTGCGATCTGTGGTGGACATGCCAATAAATGCTATGAAAATGGAGTATTTGGTGGGAAAAGGCGGGACACCCATGCACCCCATCGATCCGCCTATGGTTTGGGATACCATGGAAATCTCCCGTTATTTTCATGGCAGATCCAGGAAGTTTTTGATAGTGTCCTGTCGCCAGCAAAACATGTACACTCCGCAACTAAGCTGGTCTAGGATCTGATCAAAAAATAAAACTTCAGGCTTTTAACGTGGTGGTGACACGGGGCCCAATACAATAGTCCCTATTTGAATTGGATCAGACAATGATTCTATGGCCTCGTTGCCCAAACCTCCTCAAATCCCCGAGCTGTGTACATATGTAGACACTAGCAAAACAAAATCATGACTTCAAAAAAAAAAAAAAAATCTCATCTTGCTATATTCAGGAGAAGCTCAAAGAAATGGCGTGATTCATAACCAAGAGTTACAAAACAATGTTTAGCAAACATTCAAGCAAACCTTGATGTACCCAGGACTACACGCGATTATCACCAAGACTTTGAGCCCAGTGATTGATATGATTATGTTGTTAACAAAATCACGCCACTACTGTTATCACAGAAATACTTTCCCCCTTTACTCTTTTGTAACATCAACAAAAATGACTAGCACTGATATTTGAAAATTAGTAATTATTAGGATAACGTGTAACACACTAAAATTTGAATTGTAACTGGAATGAAATTACACTGCTTTCAGAGACATGGCTAAATCATTAGGAATTTTCACCTGCGTCTTATGGATTAGCATCGTAAACGGACAGTTGTTTAGTGGGTTGGATGGTATGTTTTCCAATAAAAAAATCTTTCAATTTTTTACCAGTTTGCAAAGGAAACCAATGCTTATTGCAGTTATTTTAAATTATAGATATAGAAGTTAGGCCTATTTGGGATGTTGTTTGATATACTTTTTTTATAGCGAATTCAGCCATTCGATGTGTTGGGGAAATTCATGTCTTCCAAAAATACACGGCTACAAGTGCATTCAATTTAACGAATAAGAGTTTATATACTAAGAAAAAACCGTATGGATGACATATGCTGCGTATAGACATCACGAAATTACTAATAACTATTTGACAACTTTTGAGGAGAGAAACCATAGGCATAGGTAGATCCAGATTTTCAGGGGCGCACTCGAGGGATATCACGGGTTTCGTCATCGTCATATCTCACGACTATATACGCAGTATTGGTATGAACAAGGACTTTAAGGCAGTGTGAGTGATCAAGCCGTGAAAACCAACGATGGGGTTTCGTATGTGCGATCAATAGCAAATATACCAATGAAACCTATGAAAATAAAGTATTTTCGTGTGGGAAAGGGGTGGGGGGCGTTCCCCTGCGACCCCGGGATCTGCCTATGTCATACTTGAGCTAACTTGGCTTCAAACAGATTAGCTTTACCACGATAAGCAGAGCATTTTAACTAGAAGGCCACCTATGCACATCTGGTGAACAAGAACAAAATCATAGAAGTAAATAAATCTTAAAGTCAATTTATTGTCATTTTGTTTTAATACTTAAAGTTTCATATTCATTTTTCAACAATCATTATGTTCTGATGATTGTTGAAAAAAAACCACATGAAACTTTAAGTAAACAAAATGACAATGAATTGACTTTAACAATTATAATATACCGCTCCCTCCGTGGTTAAGCCCTCTTCATGGATACCCTTCCAAATTGGAAATCATTGAAATATAGAAGTAGGGCCTAAATGAATACAGTTCTCGTTCTTCCTTCCAGAATGTACCTCCCCGGGGCACCTGCTGAATGTGACGACATGTTTTGTGGACAAGTTCATCAGCATCAGCCCCTTCAGCCACACAACCCGGTCAGTCGGTTTAAGCAAAAATGTTCATTCAATCTATTCTATTTTTTCTTTAAAAAGCAGAACACGTTTTTTAGTTATCAGTGTAGCACATAACCCCAGCGTGTATTTTTGCTCACTGTTTTGTGCTTGCCGTTGTGCCCAGAGTGTGCACGTGTGTGTTGACAGCAGGATTCATCATGTTGTAGTTTATGAGCATTGTGATCATCAGGGTTTGCAATGTTTAAATACAAAGTTTCGTTTTTCCACAACTTTAACTTCACATTCTCATACATGTAGTTCTCAGACTCTTTTAAATGTACAATAATACTTTGTATTTTTGAACTTTTTATCATAATTTTATTTCTATTGACACAAAATGGAATTACCACAATTTTTAGTAAACCGTATAGTAATCAATGATGAGTAATATATTCTTTTTGATGACTTGACATCTTATTTAAAAGAAAATCATGTTGCGGGTGATAGTATGAAAAAAGTTTGCAAAAACAATATAATTAATACATTAAATGGATACAAAGCTAAACCTATTGAGCATGAGGAAAAGTTGTATGTGCATAGTCAAGGCATGGGCCTTTGGTTCTAACTTTCTTAATATTGATAGCACAATCTCCATTAAACATTCATTTTTATCATTAAATGACCATAGATAATATGCATCAAACAGTAGATTGTATTCCACAGTTCTTATGTAACTTTTATAAACCAACTGGACATCTGGTTTCAATCAAAAAGTCATTAGCAAGCCTCTATCTTCAGCACATAGAATTAAATTAGAGGTTTAAGTCATAATTTCTTTATTACTACTCGTAGAAGCTTTAAAAAAAAGATCATTTTGTTTGTTATGCAACAAACACATAATAATATAGAGACCTAACATGAACTAATCAATAAGTGTGTATGAAAAGTTGACTTTCTGATCAGAGGTGAATTTTCACACTGTGGGTATCAGTTGTCACGGCTTTGACAACGAATATAAACACCCACACGTGCACAGGACCACAGGCTGGAAGACGCATACATCACAGAATGACAGCTCCTACTTTCTAGACGAAATTTTCGGGTTGTGGGATAGACTGTTATCAAATTGGTATATATAAAAATGAATATGAAGTCATTATGTCTGTCCCATCACCTAGTGGGCTGAGCTATAGTAGAACTTATGGGACTGGTTTTCTAAATCTTAATTATTATGGTATATGACGTGAATCATCAACTACATAACAATGAGTGAACATAAATAATTACCGAATAAATCACTTATCAAGCTAAAGCACTTAGAGCCATATCAAAGACGCGAGAGCACAAAAATGCGGCACACATTATCATTGCAGGGAAATTGTATTATCAGTTTCATAAGAGACACAATGCAAAGAAAATGGTGATAGCGAGGGCAAAGATGCAAACACGTATTTGGATACTGAAATATCAATGGACACTATATTTGCACATTAGCACAAAACTTTATTCTCAAAAACTATATATATTTAATTGTTAGGTCCTATCTAGCATTAATCATATCATCTTTATGCTGTTTGTTTTTATGCACAGTTTTCATTTTCCTAGCCACAATTGATAAGCAATTTGCTTAAAACACGTGAATCAAGCCTGCCACTTAACAAACCCAATGATTTTCGTTTCACCCTCAATTCACAATAGGACACCCGCAAGTAGAGCCCTAGGTAGGACCGCATAGTAGATCAGATTGTTAGGCGTTAAAGATAGATGGGCAGAAGAACCCACAATTCATACAACCTCGGACAATTACCATTAACCAAGGCTTCATTTGGAGACTGTTGTGACCCCCCAACCCCATCCCCCCTCCCCCACAAAACGACCCCTGCTATTTTGAAATCATTTAAGACCAGCCGTCAGTTGGTCTTCATAAGAAGTTCTACCGTATCAAACACTTCTTATCGTCAAGTGTGATCGTAATGATAAACAGAAATCAGTATTTGCTTCGAGTTTTCCACACATTCAAATTATTATTAGATAACTGCCGGTGAAATCAGGGTGGGGTTGGGTTGGGTTCGGTGTATATACCCCCTCTACTCATGGCAGACCCCCTTCGACAAATTACTAATAATCTGGTTACATATAATTGCACCATATAACAATACAATCATGTAGTGAAATAAGAAGCTTTTCTCCTGTTCAAAAATATTGTCTGCTCACATCTGTAGTTGTGGCATGTTTATTCTGTAATTTTCCAGACACTTGATGAGTTCTGGGAATGAGCATGACGTCAAAGACGCCGTGATGAGAGAGAACGTGATCAAGGGCATCGGCAAGGAGTTCTTCGAGAAGAACCATGCGCTCATGGAGAACATCGAACTAGCCGTCAAGGTATGTAACCCACCCACAGGTCGGATAGAGCTTATCTCGATTTTGTTAACATGTTGGGGTTACTTTCATATATCATTGATCACAGTATGAACTTCCATACTATATATTATATACTATTTACTACACGAACACCATGTCCCCTGTGTCGGTTCATACTACGCGAATATCAGGCCACCCTGTTGGGAATGGTTGGTTTATACTACATGAGTATCATGCCACCCTGTAACCCCCCTGTGACCCCTGCTGTGACCCCTGCTCTGACTCTGGCTGTGACCTCTGCTGTGGCCCCCTATGACCCCTACTGTGACCCCTATTGTACAGGCGGTGACGCACCACGAGCTGGAGGCGGTGCTGGTGGACAAGCTGAGCCGGTCGGACGTGCGACCGCTGCTGGACACCTTCCTGCACGACATGATGGCGGCCGTGGGGCCCGTCGCTCTCGCCCGCCTGCAGGACGTGGTCGGCACCGTGCAGCCGGGCGCGTCCGGGAGTGGAGGGTACGGGTCAATGGCACCAGCATCATTCTTCGTACACTTTATATAGATATGGGATATACAGATATTTGATAGAAATGATTTTCGTTTCATAAATAGTTCAATACTGTACTGTACTGATATACTAGTAGTCATATTCTTTTAAACTAATGCGGTATACATTGGGAAAGCCCCAGTAAAAAGGAAGACATCCCAATCCCTTTAATACAATTAAGTTCCACTTTTTAAATGATCCATTCTGCCCGTAAGATGTAATGGCAAAAAACATACAGCCCGGCTGGACATCAATAGAGTTTATCCTTGGTGGTCTGAAAAAAGTTCGACATAGGCAAAATGGCAGATTCAGAGGCACGTTGGATATATGGGGTGGGGTGGGGGGGGGGGGGGGGGTGCACATGGCGCCTCTCAAACTATTCCCATCAAAATGTTTCATTTTCATGCGATTCTGGATATATCCCCTATCATTTGTGCGTACAAAACCCCATATGCCTTAAGCGCTAGTGCCCCCCCCCAATAAAAAAACAACCATGGATCTGCTACTGGGATGGCCAAGTGAATAGTGCTAAGTACATGACATCGGTGCTGAGGCAGCACAGTAGTCACTGGTCAGGGCCTTATCCTGACTGAGGCTAATATCCCTATACAGATGTGAATACATTTATCATGTTTCTCTTCAGAGACCCCAGTTCTTTCGTGGACTTCAGCACTGTTGTCTGTGGGGTACTGAACCCCATCATCGGTAGCCAGTTTTGTGACTGCATGAAGGATTTCGGGCAGGAAGATCTGGAGGATGGCGTCAAGTGGCTCAAGTGCTTCTACAACTGCGAGTGAGTTTGATAGCGTGAAGATTAGTGACAGTATATAGATTCATAATAATATAATATATACCATTCTCTACTGTTTATTTTTATTGAAACATAACGTTTTGCCATGGTGACTACATGGGTTCATCGGATGTTGCACTGTATGAGTCGTTCTGATCCAACATCCGATGGAGCCAATAATATTATTATGCGAGTGAGTTGTTGTCGCTACCTGTGTAATATCATCATCTACATGCAATCACCTTAAATTAATTTGGAAACGAGCCGAAAATCATGATCAGGTTTAACTTTTGATGGATCTATCAGTCATTCTATTATCAAAATAAAAATATGCTGTTGATTAAACATAAACTGGTTTAAAACACCCTCTTCAAATTCATATGAGGCTGCTTCTCTGGATAATGTCACATATCGATGGATAATTACAAGCCAGCCCTGTTTATCACATTAACCTAATTCCAACCGCAGTAAGGGAACATTGGCAGAAGTATTTGTATTTACAATTTGCTCAAGGTACCCAGATACAGCAGTTTCAATGTGCAGGCGGATGCTATTATTGCACAGAAACACAATTCCTTGATAGATTTAAACAGGTCAACAAACCCATTTACACCCATGGCCTCTTCATCTTTGCAGCGACTTGCCCCAAATCCACTCCTGCGTGGACGAGCAGTTCCGCACGTGCGACCCCACGGGCAAGTGGAGCTTTGCCAGCAGCATCGTCAACAAGGGCTTCGCTGGCTTCGTGGATCTGGCAGACACCTGTCTGCTCAATGTGAGTGGCAATGGTTTTTGGGCTGGTGGACATATGTGGCTTATCGTCGTGTATGTGAGATAGAGTTATAGCTGTAACCACCCTAGATGTTAGATGTGGGTTGGGTTGCTCGGGATGAGGTTACACCTATCCCAACATTTTAACCATTAGGATTCCAAACCCATGTCATCCATACCAGATATCCGTATAGCTTTTATAGTCATGGAGTAACATTATTGTATGTTTTATTTTTGTTTTAATGCCTCAGCACACAGCATTGGTAGATATATTGGGTAGTATAGTTGATTCAAGACCTTTCACATTGATCACATCAGGACAGAGCACTATGTAGACCTACCAATAAATGAAGTTCTGATTATTATATCATACAAACTACCATTGATGTAACTATATGTGGTTTCCACTTACAGTATGTGATTTTTTATGCAATGCAGGTGCAAATCCCGTCCGAAGACCCGTTGGTACTGAAAGAAGGCGACCCGGCCAAGACCCTCACGGTGTCTTCCTATATGAGTGCAGGTGTGTATATTTGATTAATGGAATTTGTTTTAGACATCTACACAAGTTAAAGTGATTGCGCCCCGTGGATGAGAAACTTACACGTGTATGTTGCATGGGTTGTGATGTGAATATTTCCCTAACAAAGACTATAGTTATCAAGTTCCTAAGGAAGGTAGCCAAGAATAAGAAGCTAACATTGAAAATGGTGGGATGGAGGAACTTAGCAGATGTTATGCTTATCGTTCTACTATACAGACATCAGAACCTAGAAATACGCTAGGGGCTGATATCTTCATGCTTGTATTTCTAGGTGTAATATTCTATGTATATGTGTGTCTCTAGGAGCCCATTGCGTTGATCTGTCGGCACTGTCTGGGGGTCTGCTGGGTGCTGCGCGTGATGTCCTGAGCATCCTCCGCGGAAACCCACCAGACTGCCAGGTCACCATTGAGGTCTCCACCTCCAACTACATCCACACCATTTCCCCAGACGTTCACTTCAAAATTATAGGACCGGTACAAGACATCATCATTGGAAAGCCCAGGTAATGTAATATATAAGCAGCAAATGATCCTCATAGTGGTAATTTAGCACCACACACTCAAAATGCATCTATTGAGAGATAACTGATACAAGCCTTTGCTAAGCCTGATATGTAGTCACATTACATACACTTTATCCATCCAACCAGGTTCTTGGGCTACGGGCTATGTAATAGATGACATTCATACATAGAAAAATGTAAATGTGGTGGTTTATAGTCCTGATCCCAGAATGGCTCTCATGACTTAACAATTTACATCAGGTCATTGGCACACTTACTGATCAGCATTTGATCAGTTCTCGTATACTTGCATCGGCAGCACATTCAGCGCACAATGCTCATCACTCACACAATCACTCACTCACTCTTTCAACCCAATGACCTGTACCTATTTAACGTGTAGGTACCACGGAGCAGTGTGCAACCCGCTAGGGGTAGGTTTGCTCAACACCTACCACCAGACCGATCGGGAATCGACCTTCTGGTTACGAATCCAACTCCCTAACCATTCGGCCACGGAATCACAATGAAACGCATATACAAACTGTCAATATCGGGCATTGACCTGTAATGTTGTACCAAAATTGTGGACGGTCTTCTATTCTATTACATTCATAATGTCAGCATATTAAAATCTGTCATGTACATATATCGTTACACGATAGCAATGGAGTAGATAAAACGAATTTTAACTGTTATTGCATTCTTTATACTAGATGTAAGAGCCGGGGCCTGCTGACCCAGGCAGTGATTGGATCCCATGAACACAGCAGCGTCGATGGAACATGTAAGTCAATATATTGTCAGAATTTCATGCAATAAGATTAATAACGTTTATGAGACATGGTAGCTTCACAGAAAATCTTTTCTACATTACTCATGTGCAATGTCGCAATACCATTATTTACAATAATAACCTGTGAATTTAATAGATGAGATTGTTAATGAGAATATTTTCTTTCATCTTCTTTGAAAATCTCAAAAGTAAAGGTACAAAATTTACTCTTGTGTTCGAGTACGCAATTGCCAAAGGCGACGCTGTATACAAGAAGAAATGTATTTTGCACGCCCGCTTTTCAGTTTACCGAAGATCAGTAAAGAAAATATAAGCCACAAATTAAGATTGCTTGTTGTTTTCTAAGGCAAGATTGACTTGAACTCCACCAACTGGCACGGGACGCACCAGATCCCCATCAGAGCATCCGTGGACTACATGAAAGACGGCGACCAATCGTTCAACCTGACGGTCAAGCTGAGGGTCAAGAGAAAGGCTATTTACAACTTCAAAAGAGAGGTAACTTTCAGTTTTCTAATGAATACATTATGTAATTAATTATGTTGAGAAATACTGCACAGGTTGATAAATTACTAACTGGTGTATATGCAAAGTTCTTTGCATTTTGTCAAATGAAAAGTAATGTCAGTTGCATTAAATCTTGGATTAATTTAGTACTAGTAATAAAAATAAATACTGTATTGGTAAGGGTAAGGGTCCCTTACCAGGCTGCCATGGTGAAAATGAATAAATATATGCTTTGATTTAAATAATAAGTTCCAATTCATGACATGCATGTAAGTAAATAATAATGATATGGATTATAAACATTAATCATATTCTGAGTTTTCATTACATCTTTATTCTCTTCGCCACTGACAGATCCTGATAGAGGACACTGATGACGACGAGTCCTCCGTCTGCAGCTCCCTCAACGACCCCCACATCACCACCTTCGACGGATTGTCAGTATAGATATTGGGTTGAATAAACAAAACTTTAAAAGTATTCCCCATTACGACTGCATATATATAGATCTACATATTATACACATCTTATTATTGACTCATTAATTTATAAAAACGTTTTACTCACACTTTCTAACTAGTTTTGAAATCCTATGGCAAGAATGAAAACAAAGAAATGTACAATGAATGGAGTGATTTAATTTCAATTTTAGTTACTACAACAACCATTACGAAGGCTACTTCTATCTCTACAAGAATACTGACCCTGATTATCCTTATGAGGTGAGTAGAGTTGCTTACTTTTATTATGTTGGTATTATTCCCAGTTCCGTCTGGTGGTGGCCGTTGACCAAACTCATCCCTAAAGCAGCTGCACACTGGTCCGTGATACCTACACGTCAATTAGGTACAGGTCATTGGGTTGACAGAGTGAGTAAGTGAGGTATCGCTGTGCATGTCAAGCTGTCGATGCAAGCATATGAGAAATGATCAATTGAAGATCAATAAGTGGACCAATGACCTGGTGTAAATTGTAAAAATGTCCAGAGAGCAATACTTGGATCACGCCTATAATCCACCACATTTCCCTTTACGTCTAACCAGGTGCAAGCGGTGTACCAGCGGTGTGCCGACGGGGGCGCCACCTGCACCTGCGCCGTGGCCGTCCGGTCAGGGGACGACGTGTTCGTGGTGGACCGGTGCAGGAGGGCGGCAGCCAGGTGAGGCAAATGTTTCAGCGTACTATTGTGTAGATATCGTTCCCAAGCAATGGTAACACACTATATAGTTTTCTCAAACTCTTTCACAAATATCCACACTGTAGGCAATCTTCCGTACATTACGAAACACACCCATAATTGCAAACATATAATACAGAATGTAAACATGGAACAACGCAAACACGTAGCAGAAGTGGGAACGCATGAGCTATACACCACAGTGGCGTATCCAGACCAGGTTACACCAGGTTGGAACCTGGTAAAGATTCTGTAAAAAACGTTTTATTGAGAAAACAAGGCTAAAGTGTCACCAGAATGCACAATTTCATTGCATTTTTCAACATTTTCCTGGGGGTTGGGAAGGGAGAGGGCCCCTCCGAGAGGGGCATGTCGCCAGACCCCCCCTAGACTCGGCTGCACACCGATGGTGTTTGCCTTCTCAGCTCTGGATCCGCCCCTGAACCATACCGGCACTATAATAGATGCACACATTGGTCTACTCACACATCCAACAGGATCAACAGAGCTCTGTATTATTCTAATCATGTTTTCACTATGCCTGTCCTCTGCAGCTGCTCTGGTGAGGGTTGTCGCATGCTGAAGGCGACCATGTATGTGAACGGCAACTTGACCAAAGGCACGCGGGTGTACAGGCAGCAGGAGGGAGCGCGCTTTGATGTTAGTGCACTAGATTAGCATCAAAACATTGTCATTGTTATTTTGGTAACACGCAAATTGTACTTGCAATAAAATCATAGAGTCAAATGCATTGGGGTTTAAAAATACCAGGGAAGGTTTCAATCATTTGCATGCGTATTCAATTATGTAGATTTTAATACTGAAATGCCAGCTATGACTGGTTCTTGTGCAAATTAGCCCACCTGGACATTTATCCACTTCATCCACTTCATCCATATCCTCTGATATAGACATGTGTGAAAATGTCGGGGAACCATGTAAAGATTTGGACCGCCGTGGACTCCTCAACTCACGATCTCCTATTCACAGTAGACAGGTCATATGTGTATGGACAGGCGCCTGTGACCCTTAGGCTAATCTTCCTAGACGCTGAGAGTCGTGTTAATACTTGGCCAGCTTCTAAATCGCATACAGATTAGGCTCTGCCACACTTGCATATTCGGTTTCTGTCTGATTCTCTGCCACCTAACCTTGATCCCCACGCGCTGCTGCCGAGTCACTTTGTTTACACGCGTCCTGAGTTTAATTCTGTTTCCTATGAATTATTTCAGGTGGTCTTACCCCATGGTCTGTACGTGAGGATTGAGAACAGCGAGGACATGCTCAATGTGTGGCTCACACCCAGCAACTTTGACAAGTCTCACACGAGCGGTAAACATGATGGTTCTCGATATCACAATTAACAGTACACGCCAATATCCTGATAGCAGTTGTGCTTTCACTATTTTGTTACACTTACATTTAAACATCTCATAGATTGATAAAAAATGAGATGTTGTATTCCAATACAATTCCCATAACACCTACCGACACATGAATGCAAATGCTCATTGAGATATTACTTCAGATAGCATTGTTAAAAACGTTTATTATGTTGACTTTGCACTCTACACTTCTAATGTCTCTCATTTAAATTAGCCTGGATGGTCAACTATAATAGTATGGGGATGAGGAGCTGCACAATTAGCGAATTTCAATAATTAGTTTTCCTTTTATCACATGCAGGTTTGTGTGGTACTTTCAACAATGACCCCGCTGACGACCTCATGCTTCCCAACGGCACCCTGTATAATGGTACTGGGACTGAAGAAAGAGGCCAACCTAAAGGCTTTTCTCAAGAATGGAGGTTTGTTGTTAATAGATTGATATTATAATGTCATATAATGGATACATTTTAGCCTCATAAACAAACAAGTAGTAAGAGCTCAGAGTAAGAGCCTTCGCAGATTCTAGGCTGCCATATTCCGATAGAAAAATAGCTGATTTTGAGAGATACAGATTCACTCTCTCTTCAAAGCTCTCTATTTTAAGTATCATGATATCCAAATTTGTTATTTTTAAGATTTTTTTCATTAATGGAAATATTTATAACGAGCAAATAATGGAGAAACGACACACACACACAGAAAAAAAAGAACCCGAGATGTGATAACATACAAACACATAAACATGGATATATATGATATTTCACGGGGATATACAAATTTGTTAGTTGAATAATACAAAATTAGATTTTTTTCTCTCACTCCAATAGGGTTCCCGTAGAAGACCGCATATTCCTAGGAGCCTACGCTGAGCCCCTGCCCTTTGCAGACAGTGACTATTGTGCTTGCAGTCATGTATTGATCACAGGGGTCCAGTGTAAATGTGGGGGCATGGCAGAAACATGCAACTTTTTCTTGGGTACGTTCACATACCATTAGTTTTTTAAATGATTTCTTTTACTATTAGATTTTATAATTTTGTGTTTGTGCGTGTGCGTTTGATACCCTTGAATCTAGACAGGAATTGCTTGATGTTCTTAGCAGAGAGATACCCGTGGGCACTCAAACCCATATAGAAAATTATCATAACAATAAAAATATGAAGTCCTTCATTAGTGTTTTAATACACGGAACAAATAATAAGGACGTTGACAAAAGTATGTCCAAACATATATTTTACTTCATCAATGATCCTCAAAGGTTTTCATGAATTCCATATGAATAACCAACTTCCATCTCATTAACTATCATAACAATGCATATCGTCGCATGAGCATTTGTGTGTGTCAAGAACGTATTCTTAATGTGTGTTATTGAAAATAAATAAATTCTAATAAATAGATATTGTTTTCAGATGGTGAGATCACCAGTAACATCAGCATGGTGATGCGTCGGAGTCAAGCCGAGATGGCAGCTCTACATAACCTGGAGGAACCCCTCACCAGCCTGCCGAATGTGGACATTGATGAGGAATACGACCCCCCAGTAGGCAGCTTTTTAAAGTGTTCTTATTTTGTTATTTAGCATTGCCTTTAACTAAGTGATTTGACAGCTCATAGTTTCTAGTACTTGTCATGAATTGTATTTCTATTGTATATTTTCAATGAATGATTCGTACAACTTACACTTAATTCCAGGAGTTTGACTGGTCAAATAACCAGAAATGGAACCAGACCGCAGCAGAGATGTTCTGTGAGGAGTTGTTGCTAAAAAATCCTGAGAATAACATCATCAAGGAATGTGTGGAAGAGGAAGGAGAGGACTTCCTCAGGACAGTCATGTTCCAGTGTGAGGAGGACATTATGGTAAGAACCGTAATGTTGTCGACATGCTTTGAATAAGTTGATATGCTAATTCATAAAGTCTAGAACAATTGCCATGCTGTGGGTAATGTTTTTTCCACAATTTAATAGAAATTCAAACGTTAACAGTTCCATAGTTCAAAAGTTCCAAAGTTAAACTAAACAGAGTTTTTGTTTTAATGTTCTTCTATAGATATCAAATATTTTCGAAGTCAACCAAGACCTCTTCAGGAGGATAAACAATATACAATAGATTTAACTCCTGAAGCTACAGGTCTTCAAAAACGCAAATATTTGATACATGTTCAAGAATGCCACACAAACACTTCTAACATGAATTTCTATTAAATGGTGGAGAAGACCGAAACCACAATATGAGAAGACCCACGTACAACCAAATAATACATCTTATATAGTATTCACAAGACTAGATCTACTAGTTTACTGTTATTAATTTCATCAAGACAAATGAAGATGAATAAAACAGACATCGTTTTATAACAACAAACAACGACTGTACCATGACAACCAAACTAAACTGACAGTACAGAATATTTGGCTATTTTCTATCAATTTTATCCACTTTATTAGATCTTCTAATGCATGCAAGTCTGGTATTTCATTTGGTTGAATGTTTATTCTAAGACATTTTGAGGAACCGGCTCATGTACGTTTGACATTAATTAATTAATTAATTAATTAATTAATTAATTACATGTTTATTTATTTTTTGCCAGACCAGGTCGTGGCTAAGTGGATCATTTGTTATTTTTATTCAGATCACCGACGACACCAAGTGGCAGTATGCAGCACTAGAGGCAGCCAAGGTTAAATGTTGGACTGAGAAAGTGCACATGAGGGACACACTTTCCCTGGGAATAATGGATTTACCTGACATAATCCCCATAATTCAAGGCAGAAGACCCGTGAACTACGTGAACTCGTCTTGTCTGAACGAGTGCAATGGGAAAGGAACCTGCGAAAATGGTAGGGAGTAATGAAAATATGCAGGAGATGTTTCCAGTAATTATTGATTGAGCATGACAATAGCTGTTTTATGCGAGTAAGATAAAATCGACTCTGTGCAAGTAACGCAATAATATTATGCAAACAGGAGAGGGAAAGTGCTAGGTACCTATAATATGATAATACTTTAACATACTCAATACAGAAAACGTGTCCACAAAATAATGTCAAGTGAAAAACAACAACTCAACCCTACAAAATTATGCTCATGATATTGGAATCTCACGGCTTATCAGTAGCCATTGCATGTTGTAAAAACAGTTGCAGAGGGAATCTTTTAATGGCAATATTTACTATAATTTTCTTAATTATTTTTATATTATTGAATGCCTTTTAGTGGACAATAAGAAGTAATATTTTATGTTATTAATGTCCTGTAAAAATCCTATTCTGACTTCATTATATTTCATGTATTACCCGTAACAAAGGGATTTTACTGATTTGTAAACCTATTTAAAATTCTGTTAAATCTGTAAACAAATCTTACAAATTTTGTATTTCATGTTGTTCTGTCTATGCTATTCTAATATCTAATCATAAAAAATTGTCAAAAATTGTTCAAAAAAAGTTTTATTAAAACTTTTTTGAACAATTTTTGACCAACTTTTGTGATTAGATATTATAATAGCATAGACAGAGCAACGTTAGAATACAAAATGAGACCATATGCTATGTATAGAATACACGAAATTAGTAATAATAAACCTTACAAAGACCTGTATGAAAGCCTCTAACCCCCATCTCTCCTCGGCTCCAGGCGCGTGCGTGTGCGGTGCGGGCTGGACAGGCCCGGACTGCCAGCTGGCGAGCGGCCGCGGCCCCCTGGTGGTGATGGACGCTAGCAGCGTGTGCGACAGCAGGTAACCGGAGCACCTCCACACCGAGGGGGCCATATAGGAGGGGGGGGGGGGGTATATAGCCTTGAAGAAAAACAATACACCAATACATTTCATTCTCTTTCACCAATCACAATAAATTGTAGTTGAATAGGTTTCATCACATTTCACGCACGTAAATACAGGCAATTCACAATTCACGCTCAAGATTTAGCGCAAATCACCAATCACGTTTTTGCTTTATGATCCCCTCATATAGCAAACATGTGATTGGTGATGTGAACTAAATCTTGATTGTGAATTGCGAACTGCCTATATTTACAGGTGTGACATGTGATGCAACGTATTCAGTTACAAATTCTGATTATTGGTGAAACATGTACAATAAGTGTAGTAGAAACCTACAGTGCCTAGCATCATTGTTCAGTTTCCATTTCTTCATCAGCTGGAACATTGTATTATGAAATTATGAAAAACAATTCAGATTCTATGCCTACGTTTTAGCTTAGATCCAATGGCTCGATAGCATGAGTGTATCTGCGTCTGTTGGCAGGTACGAGGATTGCCAGTGGGCCACGGTGTACGGCGCGCACTTCCAGGACGATGGCACGCTGCAGTGCCGCGTGGAGGAGATGCAGGTCAGTACCCGGCAACGGTCACACATGGGGGGAGGGGGGTATAAGGAAGTGGTATAAGGGGAAAATGTTGAAAAAGAGGGATGAGGGAAAATGGCCCCAAAAGAGGGATAAGGGATCTCCAATTAGTGGGATAAAGGAAAAAAAGAGCAAAAAAGAGGGATAAGGAAAAAAAGGGCCAAAAAGGGGGGTGTATATGGGATTTCTAGACCCCTTATAACCCCCCCCCCCACCTCTACATGGGGTAAAAAAATAAGCGCCGTGTCTCTGCTATGTGTCTTTTTTAAGAATTTTCAAAACGCTCCTTTGTCAATTTTTATTATGATGTCCGTATGGAAGATTGTGTGACTCGTGTCCAAAGATAAAGATGTTCGAATGTCAGATGCAGGTCAGTACGCCAGCTGGCGACTTCACAAAAAAAATCAACAGACTTGAAGTTGCATATGGAGTGAAATCCTCTCTTTGGCCAATTAACAGTATACATACAGTCCTCTGCTTTCATTACTTTAGATGACAATTCGGTGAAAACCTCTCTTTTTGTGTATTAACCACACAGCCATGTATATGTCGAGGATGGATTGAAATCCTCTCTTTGCTCACCATCTACATACCCATATGGTCTTCTGCTTAAGCAACTTTCAATATTGTAGATGACAATTGAGTGAAATCCTCTCTTTGCGTACTAACCACCCAGCCCTGTTTTTGATAGATGCGGAGTGATTGAAATCTTCTCTGTGTGTACTAACCACCCCGCCCTGTTCTAGATGAGGAGTGACGGCACGTTCAAGAAGGTGAAGAACTCTGTGATGGTGCCGGCGTACCACGTGAGCTCCAGCCAGCTGGCCTGTCTGCTTCCCGCCGCCGCATCCTACAGGGTCACGCTCTTCTCAGACAGCCAGGTGCGCACGCTTCTCCATTTAACATTAGTGGCAGATCCAGGCTTTCAGATTAAGGGTTTTCATGGGTTTCGTAAGCGTAATCAATGGCGGATGTGTAAAAAACTATGAAAATGAAGTATTTTGGTGGGAAAAGTGGGGCGCCCCCTGCACTCCCCTGGATCTGCCTATGAACATTAACAGGTTATGTTTACAGTAGAACCTCCATTCCAGACCACCTCTCTAATGAGACCACCTTTATGATAAGGCCACGTGTCTAGGTCCCAAACCTCCATATAAAGATCATCTCTCCACTGGAACACTTTGAGTTGATCCCAAATGTGGTCTTAACAGGGAGGTTCTACTGCATTTCTCAGGCAGCCGGGTATGTATATCCTGCTCACAGAGTCACAGTAGAACCTCTCTGTTTGGACCACATTTCTGACCAGTGTTAGGTGGAGAAAAGTGGTCTTATTATAGACAGATGGTCTTAATTGGAGGTCCTACCGTACATCCTTGTACTGAGCATACTTATTCGGTAGTCCCCTGACAGTGGCTCCCCTGCTGTTTCAGGCGGTGCAGGTGCAGACGACCTCGGACTCGACCTTCGTGTTCCTGGCCGCAGACGCGCTCTGCTACAGCTGTGACGTCACCGCGCAGACGTGCACACCCAGAAACGTCAGTAAATACTGAAATCAAAAATAAACTTAAAATGCAATATGAATCACGATGTTTTTGTGCGAATTGTTATCACACGAATATGATTATAGATATGAATTATTTGCATGATACTTATATAATATGAATTACTTATTTATGCTTTCGGGTGTTAATGTGAAATTATTATTATGTTTATTTTTATTTTTCTCTCTGTGCACCGCATAGCACTTAAATTCCTGTTTTGAGAAGTAGTAGCGCTATATGAATGTTGTATTGTATTGTATGGTATGGTATGATATAGCTACTTTTCTCTCTGAGAGTGTGAGAGTGATGAAAAGTACATACGTGAGCTAAAATTTACATTTCTAGACCAATGACCACTGCCTGATAGACTGGGAGTGTCTGGCCCCCGGCGAGTACAAGCACAACGACACCTGCCTCTACTGCAACAACACGCTGGACAGAGCCGACTGGACCTGGAGCGAAGGTGAGGCTGAACCCCCAGTCTGGCTGTCATGTAACCCTTGACAACTGTGGCATGATATGGATATAGTATACGAGAAAGGGAGTCGATTATAACTGGTCCAGATATCCCACACCAATCGCGTTTGGTGTGAATCGAAAAGAGTGGGGCTTGGGTTAAAACGCAAATAAATAAACAAATAAATAAATAAACAAATAAACAAACAAACAAAGAAACAAAGAAACAAACAAAGAAACAAGCAAAGAAGCAAAGAAACGAACAAAGAATCAAACAAAGAAACAAAGAAACAAACAAAGAAACAAATAAATAAATAAATAAATAAATAAATAACAAATAAGCAATGTTACAGTGAGGCTCATGGTATATCCTGCTGATTGTCCCCAATGTTTTCCTGAAAGTTACATTCTCTTAATATCCTACTGACTACGCTCATTTGGACTCTACTAAATAATACAGAGCTCTCCTGTTAAAAAAACAAAAACCAAACAAACAAAAAACAACAAAACAAACAAAAAACAAAAACAGCGCAAACAAAAACAAATTAGTACAGGTTTTATGATCGTGTGTAAATGATCCATCACTATTCCTCTACCATCCTCGTGTTCCCCCAGACGAGGCGTGTCAGACTCGCAAGCAGGAAGAGGAGGAGGCGGAGGCGGCCGAGCGGAAGAACTGGAACACGCGGGTGGGCGTGGCCTGCGGGCTGTCAGCCTTCATCGTCCTCGTCACGCTCGCACTCTTCTTTGTCTCCAAGAAGAAGTAAGTTAAACAATGAATAGTACATTTTGAATATATATTTGTTCCTTCTTGTCATGCAATACGTACAAACAGATCCAAATATTAAAAGCATGGGAAATAAAGCTTTTAATATTTGGATCGTTTTGTATGTATTGCATGGCAAGAAGGAACAAATATATATATTTAATATGAGATCATATGCAGTTTACCCTTTAAACTCTATATCAAGTAATGAATAGTGCATTTTCTACATACGCTCTAACAATCTTCTGGACCGTCTACCAAGCATATTTCTACCATGATGGCTATGTCAGCCATGTCTATCGTGGTAGAACTCTGGTTGGTAGAAAGGTGTGAGGGAGTAGGTAGAGAATGAACTACACAAACATTGGGAAGCACATATAAAATGACTTTTACAGACCGATTTAGACAGTATTTGTATTGAAACCTTGTCCACAAAAAAGAGCATTTCTCGTGGTCAGAAACCATCATGAACAGCAGACCAAAGTGAACTTCTATAGAGAGAACAGTTCTCTACTATCAAGAGCCCTTGAGGTCAGCAATCTGAGTGGTCTTAATAGAGAGGTTCTACTGTATATAGAATGAGCGATGTTCTTACTTAATATTAATCACGTGTTATTCATACTGAATTCATTTGCATTTCAGCGGAGGTCAAGGACAAGAAATAGAGCTGACACCAGCACCAATTGAGGAAGGCAAGAAAGCCAAGTAGGTTCTTTGTCAATTTGGTTTACGTAGAAAATGTAAATACACACAAGCGATAAAAAAGAATGCACTCTCTCATGAGCCTCGACGGTTAAAATTGGAGATAAATGCATTGGTTTAACTAATTGTTTGGACAATTTAAATGTTCAACGACCATTGTTCAACTATTAGGAAGATTGGAGATAAAGACATGATGTTTATAAGACTCTGTTCTAACAGAGACTTGATTATTTACTTAGAATGGAGACCAGTGACGTCCACCAGCCATGTAAAATGTAAAACCAAATCTAGCACGTTTGGGGATGGGTCAAAGAGATCCAAATGACCGAACAGTGTAGAAGGGGCGGTTGCAAAGTAGATTGGATTGCCAGGCCATACCCTCAAATTCTGGAATATTTAGCGCCTGCTGAAACATTTAGGATTGATTAGTTGGGTGGTTGATTGATTGAACAATTAATTGATTGCGGAATTGATTGATTAATTGATTGAACAATTGATTGATTGATTGAGCAATTGATTAATTGAGCAATTGATTAATTGATCAATCAATTGAGCAATTGATTGATTGAATAATCGAATAATTGATAGAGCAATTAATTGATTGAGCAATTGATTGTTTGAGCAGTTGATTGAACAATTGATTGATTGATAAATTGATTGATTGATCAATTGATTGATTGAACAATTGATCGAACATTTGATTGACTGATTGATCAATTGTTTGATTGAGTGATTGACATTTACGTTTCATTACAGCAAAGACGGGTCAGCGGATGACGCACACGTCTACGATAACCCGGGCCTGCATACCGAAGACGAGAGCGGAAACTCGCGGGCCGCCAGCAGCCTCAGTGACGACGTGTTCGTGGCCCCGGCCACGCCCCGCACCGTGGAGCAGCTCAGGGGGTCGGCAGCCGGCGGCTCCAGGACCAGGTGCGTGATCCAGCCGCAGAATGACCTCACAACTTGTTCGTACAGTAGAATCCACAGTATCAGGTCATTGGCAGGATCTTCAATTATGATCACATCACTCAAAAGACAATCTCTATAACAAGACAATTCATCAAGAACCTTCAATAAAGCGACCCCCATGAACCCCCACATGAGATCACCTCTCTACTGAGAGCACTCTAGGCTAGTGACCCTGCAGTAAGATGGCCCTAACAGAGAAGTTCGACCGTACATCTAAACCTCCACTCAGTTTTACTTACAGCAGAACCTCTCTATTAGGACCACCTATGTGATCAGTGTTAGGTGGTCTCAATAGAGAGGTGGTCTCTATACATAGGTTCATTTTAGTAGCTTTATGAAACTTGGGAACAGTGAAAAGTGGTTTTGCTATAGAGTTGGTAGCATTATAGAGGTGGTCTTAATAGAGAGGTTCCACTGTACTTCCTCCGTGTAGATACACAAAAAACGTGCACTGAGTTTCACTCTCTGTCGCCGCGATGTAGGTACGACAGCGAGGGCAGCCAGTCGGTGAAGGAGCTGATGCGGATCAAGGCTCTGCGGGACGAGAAGCGCGAGCGGACGGAGAGCGTCGGCAGCATGTCCGTGGCGTCCATCGGCATCGGCGGGGGCGGCGGCGGGCTCGCCGGGCTTGGCAGGTGAGGGGGGGGGGGGACGGGGGACGTTACACAGTGGTTTTACTTCTTTGTTTTGTTCATATGTGTGGTTGAAAGGGACATGGTGTAAGTTAATATGGGGGTAACTTCCGATGCTGTACACGATAGCTCCCTCACGATTAAAAAATACATGCCTTGCCTCACAGCCACGGGGTTTCAAGTTAAAGTCCTATTAGTGCCACTTCACACTGGCAGATCCAGGTTTTTTGAAACAGGAAAGGGATTGCATGGGTTTCGTACGCGGGATCGATGTGGAACACGCTATGAAAATAAGGTATTTTTGGGGGAAAAGGGGACACACACACCCACTGCGCCCCCGGATCTGTATATGCTTCATTCCAGCAATACAGAAGCATACAATTGTGATGTAGCACCCCCACCTCCAAGATGCTCATTGTTTATACTTAACTGATATTGCGAAGTGCCCCTTTTCCTCATATATTTTGGGCTATAGTTTAATTCATATTGAAGACTGTTATAAGCAGCGTAAAGAGATTAATGCCCGTATCCTAAACGGACCCACTAGCAAATCCAATTTTTTTTGAAAAGGGGTGTATGGAGGATTCATGGGTTTCTTGCACGCTATTAGTGGTGGACATGCCAAAAACCCTACCTACGAAAATGAAGTATTTTGGTGAGAAGAGGGGGGGGAGGCGTTTCCTGCGCACCCTGGATCTGCCTATGGGGATCACACATTTAAGACAAAACCTCTCACTTGTACCTTAACTCCATAGTATATCTTGTCTTAGGTACAGCACTCCGTCTGAGCATGACCACGGGGACGTGGACAGGCGTGGGCTCGGCGCTCACGGCTCACCCATGGCCACCAAGAGGAACCCGTACGAGGACATCTTCATCAACACAGTGTTCTAGATGGAATGCTCTAGATGTTATGTCAACTTATCTTGACATCTTCAACACAGCGATCTAGCTAAAATGTTCTAGATTTTATGTTAACTTATATGGGGCTGTATACTAAATGCTAGATACCCGAATGTGATTATAGAATATATGCAGGTTGAAATTAGCTTGATGATATGTTGTTATATTATGTGTATGCATCGGCTCTATGTACGTGAGGGCCAAAGGAGCCCAGGATGCTATAAGTTTACATTCTTTGATCATGATAATGGTAAAGAAAGTTGCAAAGCTCAACATTGTTTATTAAGTTTATTAACCTATTTAAAATGTCACAACTATGGAAAAGATTTCACAATCCTAAGGGTATCCTTTTTCTATGTATCTATTGTAGTGGTGCTAATAATTTATCTTTTAACTCTGAATATTCAACATTTTAATGTGCATTTTTTAGAAATAATATTTTCTATAATTTTTTTATTTATCTGCTGGATAAATGTCAACGTTACTATAAATAGTGAAGGTGACAATTTCAGGGAGAAAATGTGTTAAGATGTACTTTGACCAAATTTTATTTATTGGGTTTAAATTACTAATTTATTACCGCCAGTCTTTCATATTGTAATATTGTATTTGAAATGAAGAAAATCAACCTTAACTTTGAAAAAAGCGCCTGTCCTGAATTAAAATATTACACCTACATCAAAATTTACATAAATATAAAAAAATAGTAATAAATACATGTGGAATCAAACATCTGTATGACACAGTTCAATAGATATAATGCAAAACAGAACACATTTTTATATCAACACACAAATATATTATGCAAAATGATACACATTTCAATTATAGACCATGGCTTGGTTATGTCAAGGTAGATTTTAAGGTATACAATAATTAAAATACTAATGAATGCAATATAATTTCTACATCACATTTCTTTGCTCAAAATATTCACCTGCTCATACACATACCCGTATTTGTTTTACACACGATATAATTCCCTATGTATACATGTCTGTATAATACACAAAACACTTGCTAGACACAAAAATAATCAAAAGATAATAAAAACATGCATTCTACCGACTAAACGTATACATAGTTATATAAAATTTGATCATGGCAGGAATCTTATCACCAATAGAAAGATATAAACATATACAGTGCTGGCAGCTTTTAAATCACATCAGTCTCATTAAAACAGTAAAAACTGAGCAGAATAATAAACATGTTTGTGATACAGTGTGCATTGTCAACGCTTCATCATCTACTGGGCCCGGTCTGTCCACTCGGTCATATCGCCAGATTTCCTTGTAGGTTCCTTCACTTGTAGTGTAGAAGGAGCGAGCATAGCTGCAAAAAACAACACCCAAAACAATAACCATATACAATTAAGACATAGTTCTTCTCTCGACGTTCAATTACACAATACTGGTGAAGATGTTGGGAATTGAACCCTGCCCTTTCAACAAGGATATCAACTTACTCACTGCATTCTAATACTACTTCATAAAACTAAGTCCAAGTGGATGGAATTCTTTTCCACATAACATACTATATGTATAACCATATATGTATAACGTATGTAAGAATGCAAACAAAACAAAATTTAACAGGCTTCTAAAAGAATGGATGTTACCTGTCCCAGGAAATTGCCTCTCCCCTCTCCTCCTTCCTGTAGTACAGACTTTCTGGATTCCCTTGCAGCGCTTCCTGGATCGGTTGGCCCTCTCCCACTTTGTACAGGTAGATATGGCCATAAGTCTTGATAAGGATCTCATTTCCTGAAGAGAAATGGTCAAATTGCAAGCTGATATATACTATTACTATACTGTCATGCATTACTATATATAGTAATGCATGATAATATAGGTACATAAATAAAACCGGGTGAGTTTGTAATATGAAATATTTTATCAGATGAGTTCTTGGGGCGTATCACGGCGAGCCTGATACGCCACAAGAACGAATCCCGATAAAATAATTCATGTTACACAATGAACCCAGTTTTGTATTAATCATAATTTAAAAAAAAATAAAATACTGTCTTGAAAAATTTAAAAATATTGTCTGGTTCAGTGTAAGTATTATAACCATAGTATAACCCCTGTTCGAACAGGGTGATAACTCTCTCCAGGTTATCTGACACTTCTGGATCACAATAACCAATAAAATTACATGAAAAAGAATGATAAATTCTGTAGTGTTGAAGTATTCAGTGATCTTTTACTACCAAATACGCGTTCATGGGTTATATATGGGGCTCTGCTAGTACAGGACAATCTCATTATTTCAAAGCAGTAGAGAGAATAGACAAATGCTTTAGAGATAGCCAATATCTAATATAACTAATGCATATTCATACTGTAGCCAAAGGGAAATGAAATGGAAAGACAAACAGTACTAAGATACAGATTTACTGCTGTTTAATGTACTCATGTGCTGATACACTTAATGACTGGACGAGATCATGGTATGATCATGGTATCAGGTGTTTAAGAATGACCTAACACTCACCTTTTGGGGAGATGTCTCCTGACACCGGTCCCTTGGTGCCGGGCTCCAGAGTTACATTGACAGGAACGCCTGGTAAAACATTGATACACCATTGTTCTTACACTGAACTGTTCAGCTTAATAAATGCTGCTTTGCAGTAGTTATGGTTTGTTGACTATCATGCTCCTCAAATCTGTTAAGTTTACATTCTTTAATTTTGATGAAGTGCAACAGCTCCAGAGTGTGAGGAAAGTGTCATGCCGGTAATATGGTCCTGGCATTTGACATCAGGTGATAACTCTTAAGGATAGTTTCAAACCTAAGAAGGTACATGAGTGCAACACACACTCATGCACACACAGACGCATACATTTATGAGACTAGATGGGTGGGCTACCTGTTTAGGTTATCAGAATATTAAAAGGCGTCAAGACACCCTGGTTTGCCTCTTCATTGCCACAGGAAATTTGTGATGATTTAATTCTTAATATCATTATCATAAAGTGCTATCTTATGTCGTAAAGATACATCAATCATTTGCAACTTTGCTGATAAATTCTAATCTAATCTAACTCAAAATAAATCATTCGTGGCCTGCTTGTTTATGACATTGTCATTACCATATTAGCTAGGATTGTCAACTGTAAATAAACTGGATATGTTTACTGTCTTACCCGTGCCAGTGAGATTGAGGCGTTCAGTGTTGTCCCAGGCACTGCGGGGAATCTTGTAGGACATCACCTGTAGCAAGTTTATAAATATGAAAATGATGCACCACGCCATAACACGGATTACCGTGATACCCCGGTCTGTGAAAATAATAAAAATTCACTTTTGAGCAAATTAATGTTTTTTCAACATCAATACCCCGGCATGCCGTGATGATTAGTGTGCCGTTTGTATCTTTAAAATAGTCAAAATCAACGCAAAATGAACGCAAAACTGCGTTTGGGTGTATAGAGAGTACAATATTGTGTTTATAATTGTGCTTAAAATAAGGCGATCGTGTAAAAAGCTGTATGTCACCAAGTACACAGAGATATCACGGGAGAAACGGGGCATCACGGCATGCCGGGGTTTGCATTTCACGGCACCCCGGGGTATCATCCGGACCCCGGGTTACGGCGTGGTGCGTCAAAAAAAAAAAAAAACAGTTACGCAATCGAACATGAGGGTTGGAAATTCCTTCAAACGCTCTGATTTTTCTTAATTTACTATTTACCATGAAAGTGTTAAATGGTTATGTAAATGGTTATGATACGCTCCCCGCTTTAATGCAATGAAACTGGTCACATTACACATTTGGACATTCTTCAGTTTTAGTTTAAAATGAATATACAGTGGAATTAGGAAATGAACAAACAAAATAACCCATAAAACTTACTAAATTAAAGAAATCAAAATTGTAATTAAACAATTGCAAGTTTTATCATGTTTACAGATTTACTGCGGTTGAGAAAACAATAGAATCTCCATCAGGACAAGCAAGGGGATGGCCGTAAGTAGTCACATTGAAGAGGGTTTCGTCTTATGGAGGTTTGCAGTAGTATTTTAATAAACTTTCAGAACGTTAACCGTGAAAAAATATTTTATCATATAGATGGTCTCTTTATACTAGAAGGGATCTTATAGGAGCTTTTACTCCTTTTATCTCCTACCGGTTTATCAGGAGTCGTTTTGCCCAAAATGTACAGATCTCCATCCGGATCCACCATCAGGGTCTCGCCATTGTCTTCAGGCCAAGAAAATCTGACAATGGTATCATATAACATTGAGACACACTTGCAGAATAACAATATAATGATGCATTCCCAGTAGACCCTTTCGAAGAAGATATGGCATATTAAAGACATGATCAATTTACAAATGTTACATTTTCAGATACACAAAGAACTTGTTCACAACAAACGCTTTTTTTTAAAGAAAGACAGAGGGTTACTCTATACATTTTTATTTAAGTTTGAGAAAGCTTCATTGACACCACTGGCAGCCGCATACTAGTACCAAAGAAATGGTCTTATAAAGCGCCACCAAATACTCAGCAGAATCTTGCTCAGAACATATCCATGATATCAAAGTACTCGAATCAATCATTAAACATCATTAATACCACAAAACACGCTCGAATCAATCATTAAACATCATTAATACCACAAAACACGCTTCTACAAAAAATGCCCATTTACAACTAGGCTATGAAGGCCACAAACATTAATATAGAGGTGATCTTAATTATTTTATTGGCGGTAGTACTGCAGAAGCCTACAATACCTTATGCAACTCAAATTCATCTATCAACATAATAACACCAAGGACAAAAGAACTTACGATTATTTTTTTGTTTTCTGTAGTTTATGTACGTTCTGGCGGCCATCTTGAAAAAATGGCGGCCATCTTGAAATGTTTGGTGGGCAGCACATTTTACTGAAAGCGTGACCTCAGACGTAATTAAGTTCACACCAAATGTGCTGCTTGTATCATCAACTGACCAATTCCAGAAAGTAGACTTGTCTGCTCCACTGACCGTATGGCGCCGTCCACCTTGAGCGTGCGGTCCTGCAGCACCTTGGTGCGGGGCTCGTACACGCGGTAGATGGTGTGGCACTCGGCCGCCTCGTCCTCGTCCCCCACACGGTCGCCGCCCAGGTCGCCTGTGGGCGGGGAAGCAGAGTATATGGCAGATCCGTGGTTTTGAGAAGGGGAGTGGGGCGCACTTGAGGGATTTCATGGGTTTTGTTTGCGAGGTTGATGGCGAACATGGCAAAAACTCCATGGAAATGAAGTATTTTGGTGGAAAAAAAGAGGGAGGGGGCGTAACCCATGCACCCCCTGGATCTGCCAATGTATGGTTTTGGAGGCTACCATCATTATCGACTAGGGGGTGGGTGGGTATGACAAAATGAAACTAGAAAAATTTCAGGCCCCATGTAGAAATCGGTAGTTTGAAAATTTCAGCCATCTAGCCCCCACAAACCTCTAAAATTACTACCAATTTTACGGGTCTCCCCTATAAGTGTACGCGGCCAGATTTTTGAGCACCAAATCAAGTCGTGTTTTTCAGCGACCCCCACCTGGGTTTGTCACACAACCGTGGATCATTATAAAGGTAGTCGCGCTTGTATCTGAGGGATTCTTGTAAGAGTTGAAACAAGAGGATTATCTAAAAAAAAGTAATGAATGTATTTGAGTGAGTTTTCTTTTGTTTGTGAAAGTTTTTTTATAAGTAATCCTGCACGTTTAGTAACAAACAAACAAATGAAAACAAAGAAAAATCCAAAATAAAAATAGTCAGTATACGCAAAATACCCATAAATCCTCAAAGCCAACCTTATAAAATCATCCTTGAAACACGTGCTCATGATACCAGATTCAATTAGCACACGTTGAACTCTCCACCCCATCACTCCAACAACACCCGGCTGTGGGTATACAGTAGAACTTCTCTATTAGCACCACCTTTGGGCCAGTGTTAGGTGGTCTCAATAGCAGAGGTGGTCTCTTTATGGAGGTTCACGGCGGTATGCTACAGCGAGGCCCATGGTATGTATCCTGCTGACGTTGCCCCATTTTTTTTGCTGACAGTTAGAGTAGAACCTCTCTATTAGGACCACATTTAGGTGTTAGGTCGTCTCAATAGAGAGGTGGTCTCTATACAGAGGTTCATTTTGGCAGTTTTATGACCATTTAGGAACGTGGAAAGTGATCATATTATAGTGAGGTGACCTTAGTTGGAGGTTTCACTGTAATTAGCACATGTTGAATTCGCCACACTATCACCATGTACAGAGGTTCATTCTTGTAACTGTAAGAAGGTTTGGGACTGTTGAACGTGGTTTAATAATAGAGGTGGTCTCCACAGAGAGACTGGAGGTTTGACTGTACCGATGTAGATCCAGTGGCCGCTGGGGCCGGGCCCAAGGGCGAGGTCCTCCCAGTCGCAGTTGGCGGCACCTTCGATGTGCAGCACGAAGTTGATGTCGCCCTGCCGCAGCTCCCGGATGATGAGGCTACAACAGAGGACAGCACAATTAAGACCACCTTCCTATGGAGACCACCTCTATGATAAGACCACTTTTCACTTCATAAAGCTACCAGAATGAACCTCTGCATAGAGATCACATCTATATTGAGACTACCTGAAAACACTGGTCCCCAAGGTGGTCCTAATAGAGAGTTTCTATTGCATTTATGACTGGCTTTTTAGCACTGTGGGCTCCCCGGCCATTCTTGGCATATTTCATCCCGCAATCAACAAATTTTGACACACAAATCTTAAGGAAACACACTGCACCAGACTACCAGGTCCGTTAAGGCGGCACACTCGTGGTCTTTCTCTACTATTCTCCGGGGGGGCGAATACAATGGGGAGTTGTCTAATTCTAGCGAGCTACACCGGTGATCACACAGCAAGATCTGTCCCTCATGTACAACATTTACATGCCACGGTGAAACGAGGTGCCGGGAAGGTTTTGCTTAACACCCACCACCATGCCCCGCGGCCGGGACGCGAATCAAGGACCTTCTATTAAGACCACCCATGGACTGACTTCAAGTAGTCTCAATAGAGAGGTAGTCTCTGTACAAAGGTTCATTCTGGTAGCTTTATGAAGGTTTCGGACCATGAAAAATGGTAGTAGCATTATAGAGGTGGTCTTAATGTGGGACTGGACAGTTTTTCTTTTAATATCTAATGATTACCATTGTAAAGTTTAAAGTGTGTAGATGTCAATCAAAAACAAATTTACTCATGTTGCCTCGATCGTTTGAGGTTTATGAGTCAAAACGCGAGGCATGTGTGGCATGTGTGAACAGACGACTTACATAGAGTTAAATACAAGATTTTACTATTACCATTAAAATTACTTCTCCAAAATGTTTTTAAAACAACATGTTTGTATCACATGGAAAGATCTTATCACAAGCTTTTAAAAATTATAAATTTGATGTAGTTACCTTCCATTTAAAGGAGATTGAATATTTTAGGTGCTAAAAATCTATCAAACTAGAGTAAAATACAAAACATGATTTTAAGTATATCATATGTTTTCACAAAACAAAATAAAACAGGAAGTAATATTATCTACTAAAACGAGTAACAAACACTGTTCACAACCTCTGATCAAGGCTGATTATCGCCATTAATGTCCCAAACCATCTTAATTGGAGGCTGTTGTACCTACTCGTTGGAGGCGCGCGAGTCCTGCATCAGGTACACGGTGTGCTGGAAGCTGTGGCTGGCCGCGATGCCGGAGACCGCGTCGCGCCGGTAGTCCTGGACGAACGCAACCGTGCGGCCTTTGTCAAAGCTCGAGGCTGCAACAGGCAGAAAAACCACCATTAGGGAGGCGTGGAGGAAGGTATCCCCACATAGACAGATCCAGGGGAGAGGGCGCGTGCCCCCCCTACCTTTCCCCACCAAAATACTTCATTTTCATAGGGTATTTTACACGTCCGCCATCCATCGCGCGTTCGAAACCCATGAAGTCCCTTAAGTGCGCCCCCCTCTTTTCCAAAAACCTGGATCTGCCATTGCCCCATTGCCGATGAGTCCCCACTTGCGAAGCATTTTAGTGCAGTAAGACCTCCAAATAAGACAGCGCCTCTATTGGCACATCCTCCACAATAAGACCACTTTTCACAGCCCCAAACCTTCGTAAAACTACCAGAATGACTCTCTGTATAGAGACCACCTCGCTTATGAAAATGTGTCCCTGATTATAAGGAGTTCCTCTTGGAGAGTGGTCTCTAATTGGCGAAATTTTGTTGTACACAAATATTGAATGATCATGGGTTATCATTTGATTAAATGGAAATTGGAGAAAACTGTTTATAGCTATGAAGGAAAAAGCAAAAACATGGACGTAAATACTATATGTGCAGTGTGCACATTTCTAACTGAAATATAAAATAAGAAATCTATCAATCTTTAGACAAGTGTTTGCATGGTCCCAAACATCTTGATCTGTATGAATGCTACAAACTCGGATGACTTGATACCACCACCCCCGGCCACACCCCAATGGTTATTATTAACCTGCCAAGAGATCGCGTGGTCCTGCTTTCACTGGTATCGGGCGCCTTGCACCGGCGGGTTGAACACCCGACTAGACTAGTCTACGGTGGTCTGCTTTTTGTGGGCCACATTCACATGCATACAGTATATAGCTTCTCTGTTAAGACCGCAAACAAACAAACAAGCAAGCAAACAAACAAACATAATGCTTGTTTGTGCCATCACACATCCATATGACATAAATCATGATCGCTCACAGCGTAAGAAAACAGCCATTCACCAATAACAGGTAGCTTGTAGACTTTTTTAGTCCAAAGTACTTCTTATCTATAATATATAAATGCCCTATATCAATTTTCATATCAGAAAATAAAGATACCCCAATTATTGTAACTAATTTGCAACAATGTCGCCTTCGTATCATATGAAAAAAACACGACCGTCTTCAAAGGCTGTATAGTTTACTTTTCGTATGTGTTTTCCTATTTCCACATTCTCTACTACTCTAGGTCGATGTTTTGCCATGTCCCCTTTAAAAAAGATTGCACCGGGTTTGTGTCAATTATTTCCACATTAACGCACCTTCGTAGTTTTCCACGGTAGCACCTGTGTGTGTCTCCGATTGAGGGTAAATGCTGGTTAGCCGAATACAGAAGTGATATAAACACACCAGATCATATGTTTGAGACTAGGACACAGTTAATTAAAAAAAATTGACAATATAGATTCATTGCTCCTAACTTGAAGAAATATCTATACCCCTATAATCACGCACTGCCATTGTTTTTCTAATTGTAAATAGATGTAAATGTGATTAATTTGTCGTGATTTTGTTTGCATTTCTACGACAACTTTCTTTGTGACATGGAGGGAAAATGTAGCATATACCAGAACTTGGCAACACATAAACTTATGATTTACACATGCATGTTCTTATTTGGCCACAGGTAAAAGAATCCTTATGACACACCACGACAATTTACTATTTATAACGTTTCATGCTAGGGAAATAACAAGGATTTTTTGCGATAATGTTAAAAGTATCAAAGCACTATGATATCATGTCATCTCCAAAATAGACTTGCTTTAAATCATCCACCAACTTGGGAGAATTTATCACAAAGATCGAACACTGCGTTTGTTATCTTTCCGCATTTACATAACAGAAATTTCCCATCCTTTGTAGTATGACGCTGGCAAAAAGTACTACTTTTTAATAAACGTGGTTGCTGGGGGAAACCAGTTGAAGTCTTTATAACACATTTTATTTGTGCGAACCAATAGCATATAAAAAGCGAGTGGCATTCTTTCAATAATATTTAAAAAATAAAGTTCTGGTGGCAATGATCGTTTCTGTACTTCATTTGGTTTATATCAAATGTTTTTTAGATATTAGAACGTCAATGTCGGCTGAGTAAAAACTCTATAAAGCAGAAAAAACAAAAACACACAAAACAAAAAACAAACAAACAAACGATTTTTTGTTGCATTACAACCCCTTTTATGTCGATTGTTAGGTAAACGTAAAACATAGATGTACAGTTTTAATGTAAAATGTACCATTGAAAGATCAATAGTTTTCTTGAACATTTGTTGATTTTTTGGGTATGGATACCACTTCCACTGATTATCTATAACCTTTCAAGTCTCATTGAAGGCTTAGACAATAAAGTGATTACATTTGCATTGGTGGTCCTCATTATCAAAACGTTTCCATTCTGCTAATGATATATGATACATGCTTACTCACAAAGCCCCATCTCTTCAAAACAAGAGGTTTATAGAACAATTGATTTTCCACCAAAGTTTAAAATAGACTTAATTATGAGTGTGTTTTACTATTACAGTGGGAGGGAAAGCCTGGGGCCCGGGGGGGGTGGGGTATATATGCTCAGCACGAAACCCCTGATTTTTTAGATAACAAAATATCTAAGATCCCCTGTTTCTCGGCAACCAAACCCCAAAGACTTTCTAATTTCTCTAAATCTCAAAGCAAAAACCCAAGCAAAAACTGAAGAAAGATGATATTTTGTTGTTGCCTGCAAGTTTCATATAGGTTCAATGCATTGTTTTAAACACCAATATTTAAGACTCTCTATTCTGGCATAAACGATATTTAAGACCCCCCATTTTACAAAAATTTAAGACCCCTCCATTGTGAACTCGCCGTGGAGCATACCTACCCAAAACTTGGCGTGTCGTAACAATCTTCTACTAGTTAGCTACACAAGATTAGCAAATTTTACAAAAAGTATGCTCCAACAATGTATTTCAAGTAGTGAAATCGTTACAATCTCACTTAAAATATGAAAACATAATTAGAAATCGCTCTAATATAGACATCAAATCATTACCTGATGCGGTCATTGGAAACAGAGAACACAAGAACACCAATCCCACAAATAAATCCATTTTGTTAATTGCACCTGTGAAAAATGCTGCAATTTTGTTTTATATGATCACGAGAATATCGATATTTTCTTTGTTGTTTTTGACTAGTTTAGACTAGTTCTGGGGGCGAGCAAAAATGACGACCTGCCAAACATAGCTGAGGTAAAGTAGTTCAAATGAACTGTATTATTATTATTAACCCGGTGCGTATTTTTTGCCACGTATACTATGAACTTTTATGTAATCAAGCATGTTATTACCGCACAAATAAGTCTGTAATGCGATATCCAGTGTAACCAGTCACTGTAAACGTGAAAAAGAGGAAGAAAAAGAAGAAAAAGCCGAATATAGCAATTGGCGAACCCGATACAGCCACTACTTTGAATATGAAAGTATATTTATTTATCCAGGTTATGCGCTATTCCGTATGTCAAACGTTATCTTCCATAAACAGACATATAGGTGGTTTCTTAACACATAAAATACCAAAGTGTACATACATGTACATGTATTTATATAGTAGAAACTCGAATTAAGGTGATCTCCCCATCTAGACTACTTCTGTAAAAGACTATTATTTTCCCATGCTGTCCATCTCCCTTCCAATTAAGGCAATCTATACATAACAAACCACCTCTATAATAAGAAACATTGACGTGATCCCAAACCTTCATAAAGAGACCACCTTTCTATTGAGACCACTTTCCTAAATGCCACCATTTAGGTTTTACAAGTTTATGCATAAGAAACATACACTTATACATTTTCCAGAATAGAATGACTACTGTGACGAGTCAAGCAAGAGGAATGCCCGTCGTGCTGTGGGAATAACCTTTTCCACCGGACGTCTCTCGTTCCTACACTCAGGCCTAGATGAGTCATCAGAGCCTGGCTGCCTCTTACGGCCGTCTTAATCAATGTGCATTAATTATGAAATAAACCGCTTTCAGCATGTCAAAGATAGTGTTGTTATACTCTTCTATATTTTACTATAGATGTTGCCTGGACACAGTGCTACAAGCATCATACTGGCATTTATGCCACACCAAGAAACACCAAGATAGACATTTTGACATTAAGAAATCAATACAATATATATAAGCTGTGTTCATAAGTATGCATACAGATACAACAAATCATATTTTCATCCATAACGTGGAGAACATGAAGATTGAAAAATATAATGGACCCTACTTCAAACACAACACCAAGAAATTTATGTGGCAAGACCACAACAGAAACACACACACACACACGCACACACGCACGCGCACGCGCACGCACACGCACACGCGCACGCACGCACACGCACACGCACACGCACACGCACACACACGCACACACACACGCACACACACACACACACACACACACACACACACACACACACACACACACACACACACACACACATATATAAAAGACATTATTATAAGTAACCTCATGAAGCAATTACTATATGAATAAAAAGTCTCCGTTACTGGGAAATCTCCCCTATTGTGAGGTGTCCGCAAGATTTTACTGTACTGCCTCAAGAATCACGCTTGGTAACGAG
>CM032668.1:16218444-16239152 GCA_019095985.1 Streblospio benedicti | reverse complement strand
TTTATATGATCATGAGAATATCGATCGATATTTTTCTTTGTTTTTTGACTAGTTTAGACTAGTTCTGGGGCGAGCAAAAATGACGACCTGCCAAACAGTGCCGAGGTAAAAGTAGTTCAAATGAACTGTATTATTATTATTAACCCGGTGCGTATTTTTTGCCACGTATACTATGAACTTTTATGTAATCAAGCATGTTATTACCGCACAAATAAGTCTGTAATGCGATATCCAGTGTAACCAGTCACTGTAAACGTGAAAAAGAGGAAGAAAAAAGAAAAAAGCCGAATATAGCAATTGGCGAACCCGATACAGCCACTACTTTGAATATGAAAGTATATTTATTTATCCAGGTTATGCGCTATTCCGTATGTCAAACGTTATCTTCCATAAACAGACATATAGGTGGTTTCTTAACACATAAAATACCAAAGTGTACATACAACATTTATACAGTGAAACTATTTATCTCCATCTAGATAGTAAAAACCATTAATTTCCAATGCTGTCCATTGCTAATTGAGACAACCTCATAAAGAAACCACCTCTATAATAAGACAATTTAACGTGATCCCAAACCTTCTGTATTAAATATTTAGGAGTTATACTCGAAAGTAATTCTAAAAAGAAAATAATGATATTATGCGTCACATAAAACATTGTATCCATCTAACAAATTTAGAAAATGCCAAGATGATGTCAAAAATATGTCTTTTTCGTTCATAAGCACTGCTTATTGTATTCAACTGTGGACCAACTACGATATATATTTCTTCAAAAAGCATGTGTTTCTTATAATAATAATGTTTGTAGAAAATTCCCAACGTGGTACCTCTCTTTTTTATGTTGAAAATGTTATTAATCCTTTTAAAACTTTGTACAGAAAATCACTTGTTAACGTGGTCGTTTTTAAATGTGATAATCTCTTGGTACAGAACCAGTGTTCATTTTATATTTGACTCTAGTCATTCTGTCGCATATATATTTTTTTTTTTATATTTCATATCTTTGAATGTATGGAATTGAAATATTCTGAAATAAATTATGTTATGTTATGTTATGTTATGTTATGTTATAAAGAGACCACCTTTCTATTGAGACCACTTTCCTAAATGCCAAGTAATCAGTGCAGTGGGATAACCTTGCTCCCAAATAATCTAAAAGGTAACACAGTTGGCTTGCACAATGTAATACTGTAAAACGTGTCTAATTAACTTTTGGAGGAAGTAAAATATCCACATTAGACAGGTATACAGTAGAACTTCTCTATTAAGACCACCCATGGCACTGGCCACAAGTGGTTGCAATAAAGGGGCGGTCTCTATTGAGGTTTGTTGGTTTGTTACAGTCTATCAAGTTTGGGTCCCAGGTTTTACTGTACAGATGTTCACTTAATAAGTGACAAAAAGGGTTAAGTAATGGATTTATAAATGAAACACATCTATATGTATTAACAGGTTCCACTGCATTATACATAATCTAAGCGTCTGGATATGTATATATGTATATTACAGTAGAACCTGTCCATTAAGCCCACCCATGGGACTGACCACAAGTGGTCGCAAAAGAGAGACTGGCTCTTTATGGAAATTGCTTTACGGATCCCTGCGACCACGGCAAGTTGTTATGTATAACAGGTGGTCTCTTTATGGGAAGTTTTACTGTATACCTTAATTTGACGCAGGTGGAGTTCGAGCAAAATGTAGGCTCCTACAATATGGCGAATTTGTCAACATTTAAGGTAGACGACCCATAGGAAAATATTTTCATGTATCCAAAAATGATTATTCTTGCATGTAGTATGATATATGGACCACAAATTCTGAAAATTTCAAAGCCATTGCCCGTTCGGTTCTTTTGCAGGGCATGGCTTAATATGACCTAGTTCACCTGTATTTGTCGTTTTCGCACGTGTGGCTAAAATTTTATAAAAATCCAATAATGCAGCCTTAATATAGCTTGAATCATGCTCTTTTTGAGCAATATTTATTAGAACCATCAGGGTAACAATAATCAGTGATAAAAAATGGCAAAACAATCATGACTTTTGAAATATTTGATGAAAATTATTCATTTCTTCACTAAACAATATACGAAAAATAACCTAGTACCCATACAAAATTGGCTATAGATCCATCATTTTATTACAAAACCCATTATACATACATGTTGATTTCTATGCCATTGGCACCTCCCAAGGGGATCGTTTGCTTGGTATGTTTGCACCTGTAACCATGGATGCGTGTGGCTTGCCCCTGACAGAATAAACAAATGCCAAAGACTTGGGTCAACTTTCAACAACCCATTTGCGACCAATTATATTTTGAATTTGCTTTAAATCACAAGGGAATATTGCCGTTTCATCCAAACAATCTCCTAATCCCAAACCCTCTTAAAGAGACCACTTAGATCTCCATAAAGAGACCACATCTGACTTTTTTCTAACCTAAAGATCTTAATGATATGCTCAGGTAAGGGGGATTAAAGTTGTTCTAAATGAGAGAACACAGTTGTCACACTACAGAAAGATGAAGGTTTCAATGTATCTGCACCTACCTGGATGCAGGCGTGAAAACTCCCTAGGGAGATGAAAGCATGCAAGATTAGATATCATACCTATTTCTCCAATCACAACACTGAATTTTACCCTATCATTATATACAGTGTATTTATTATGAAACTGTTTCATAACCAGATATATACATTGTTTCTCATCACTTAAAAGTGTACATACATGTATTTATACAGTATAAACTCAAATTAAGATGAGCTCTCCATCTAGACTACAGGTGTCATAATAATACTTAATGGTTGACAGTTTCTGTAACAACTGCTGTCATTTTCTAGACCTCTATGCGCATGTCAAATGTAACTTGGCACGACTTCCGGTATCAAAAATCGTGTCATACACACGAGAGAGTTGGTAGGCCCCCTCGAAAGTTATGAAACTCAGGTGGACGTGGTTGTTAGTGGTAATTTTTGGTCAATTTAAGCTTGGATGAGATTTTGACCTGATATAGCCCGGTGGTGACAGTTCCATTGCTGAAGCACTGCATAACCACGACCCAGCGACGTGTAAGATCAAATCAATGCAGCCGTCAAATTGCCGCACCTAGTGCTATGTGGACACCCTAAATGTAGCCACAGTAGCTCCTGCTGTTATAATTACCTCTTGCAGGGTGCTCCCACGCATTGATCACTGTCCGAGCACTGGTTATAACGTCTGCTTCAGTGTGTTGCGCGTCTTATCACGTGTACTGTCCATGGTTGGACGTGGAATCAAGTTTTGAACTGCTCAAAACTTTTTTCCGCGTCCGACTACGTTCTGATGTGTTCCCACCTCTTCACACGTGTATAAATCCGCCGTAGCACGTCTCAATCACTTCAATATCACTGAAAACCATGTCATCAAAATATTCGTGATGTTTTCGACGTGGTTTGGATGTGATTTGAACGTAGAGTGCAGTCTGACTGGGCCTTAAATGGTCCTTGTTGTAAAGTCAGTTGCCCTATCGAACACACTCACGTCTTTCTAGTCTATTTCATGGTTCATTTCATTTAATAAGAATTTATTTTCTGATGATTACATACATATTAGAATACAAGATGCTCTCAAGATGCTCTCATCTATTTCATGGTTATTCTGATTGACATGATCAGTATATTAATAAAAAAAAATTTGTTTATTTGTATTAGGGACTCTTTCCTTGTGGCTCTGGTAAATGTTCCCTATCATGATCCACACCATTCCCGTGTTCTTTCACTCGTGTCCCAAGGTTTCTGCCAGTCTCCCCTACGTACACACCATCAAAGGACTTACACAGAATTCTATACACCTAGCCACACTTTTCCAGCCTTTCTTATTTGTCCTAAAGGGTTAAGATGTGAATCATAATAGTAAGGGAACATTTACCAAAGCCATAAGGAAAGAATCCCTATGATGGCACAGTGGCACAGCCCAGATTTAGCCATTGTATGTGTACACTGTACACACAGCATAAAACCTATATATCTAAGGTCAGGTGTAAATAGTATAGCCAGTAGAGCTTCTTTTCTATGTGTGCAGATGGAGGGGAGTGTTCATTTGAATCAGCTGCTGACATGAATAGGCATAAAAGTGTAAGGCTATTTTCATGTACTAACTGTACGCGCACATACACCTCGCCAGCAGCACTGAAACAACATATACCAGTATCCTCAGAAGGCCGAAGGTGCAAGCGTTGCCGGGGGGGGGCACTCAATACATTTCGCGGACGGGTGTGCTAGGGGAAAAAGACCCACCTTTTTCACCACAAATTTGCACTCAGTTTGGGTCTAGTTGTCATGTTGCACTCAGGTTGGGTTGGATTTTTATCAATATGCACTCAGGTTGGTATCAAATTTTCAAAATGACTGATTGATTTTAATATTACACTGCATCAAATGTCACAGTTCACAAATATGTACAATTTATCTATGGATATCCCTTTGATAAGCCAATGTGAAACATAATGCAACCACATGTGTGTCTCTTGCTTCCATTATCTAGGCATGTAAACATTCGGTTTGGGTACAAAATCATCCATCGAGCACTCAGATTGGGTTAGAATTTTGGGATTTAGCACTCAGGTTGGGTCAGATTTCTGAGCGCTCCCCTAGCACAACCGTACTTTTCTAGACTCAGTGCCCCCCCCGGGAAGCGTTGTAATAAGGCCGTCTCCAAAAACGATACTTTAAAGGAGCATATTGAAAGCAAATATATGACACAACGCTTTGTATGTGGATGTGATAAGTAATTTTCCTGGCATAGTGGACTCACACGACGTAAAAAAACAACCCATGCCAGTGAAATTTCACCCCATCGCTGTTAGTGTTTCTTAAAGTTTTTAAGATATTTAGTTAAGGTCATGCTGATTTGTGGTTCATACTGATTCGTGTAATTATGACTATTATTTTGCTAAGTAATGTTGATGATAATTTGTATTCTAGTAGAATTAAGTTTATGAAAGTCATGTTATCCCACATTGTTACATTGTTTGTACTTTGGATAATTGAATTTTCTTAAGTCATGCTATTTCTTAGGTGGTGGTTTCGCATCATGACAGTTATTTCTGTATATCTGATCAGATAATTTCTTATATAATGTTAGTGTTGTTGTTATTTTATTTTGATGGATCTAATCATTTTATGGATTTTTCTTATGCATTCCGTGGCCGAATGGTTAGGAAGTTGGACTCGTGACCAGAAGGTCGCGGGTACGATTCCCAGTCGGGTCTGGTGGTGGGTGTTGAGTAAACTCATCCCTAAAGCAGTTGCACAATATTCCGTGGCACCTACACGTTAATCAGGTACAGGTCATTTGGTTGAAAGAGTGACTGATTGATTGACTGATTGATTATGTGGGTGATTAGCATTGTGGCTGACTGCAAGCTGCTGCCAATGCAAGCATATGAGAAATGATCAATTGAAGATAAATAAGTAGGACAATAACTTGGTGTAAATTGTAAAGTCGCGAGAGAAAAACTTGGATCAAAATTATAAACCAACACTACACATTTATTTACACATTTATTAATCATGATGCCAGTTTTGTTGGGCTATCAGCTTATCCAAGTCTTGGTTAAAACTGTGATAGAACTGATCCAGAAGTACTCTAGTGTCATTGCGCATTGTCATGTGGTGAGCTTTTTTATTGTAATTGCGTGTGGTGTTAAATGAGGCCTGTAACTTTGACAAATCCTCTTCTGACATTTCTGAAAGGCCTAAGTATTTGAAAACTCTGCCCAGTGTTGCTATTTTGTGCTGCGCATACTCCTCTAGCCGTACAATGTAAACTGAAATGCCTGCCGATATGGCGTGGTTTATGTAATATTGAAACATGCTCAGTCTGAATCTGTTAGCCACCGAACCCCACCAATCAGCTGTTAATTCTGCATACATACAGTACATGAGTGTGAGAGTTCTATCCACAAGGCACTTCCTTAAGAGTTCCATCGCATCCAAGACAAGACGGTGAAAAGCATCGGCACTTTTTCCTCGGTTCTTATTGAAAAACATGTAACTTGACCAGAGAAAGTCTGTCGGATTTCTCACCATGATCACAAATTTAGCATTTGGCAACGCAGAATGAATGAGGTGAACATTCAGAAAGCTTGGATTTGTGTAGTTGGACTTGTTGCGAGGTGGAAAGAGGTGGGTAGCCTCCCAAATGGTGCTAGGCGATGCATCGAAGATGACCTCCGCGTGGAAGTCACCCTTACCTCCAGCAGATATAACAGATGCAGCAACATCAAGCTTGGATATGTACTCAGCTAAAGGCGTTTTGAATCTCTTCTTGGACCACCAATGGAATTCCTTCTGTACAGGCACGATGTCATGGTGTAGTGTCAGCTTCTCGAACAGTTCTGAGGTGCCGCACTTTGTGAACCCCGCCAGGAAAAAGTACGGAAAACAGTGTTTGTTATGGCTATCGTCTTTCCAACAAGGATTTTTGTAGTTAGGCATGAAAGTTATGTTCTTGAATATGGGCCACTGTTTCAGTAATTCATCTTTCGCAGCTGCAGCACCGACGTCAAAATCCTGTGCACTCACATTCTTCCTAATTGTACCGAGTGGAAAGTTGAAAACATACTCAGTTTTCGATGACGTTGACGCAGCCTGTATCCCACCTTGTGTCTTTGAACTATCCTGGCCTGAAGGTATCCATTTAGATATTGCTTTGCTGCTCATGGGTGGAGGCATCAATGAAAATGTTACATTCATATCACTGACATAGCCCAGTACAAGTATAGCGAACATAACAAAACACAATAGATACAGACATCTGCGCCGTATGCGGTCCTGCAGCATCATCTTTGAATGAGAGAGTGAGTGAGAGAGTGCGGTGCATGTATATCATCATGTCTATATTTTCAATCACAGCATTCAATTTATCCCCCCCCCCCCCCATTCCACCGTCGCTAGCTAGTCGCAACCTGAAGAAGTCGCGGGTATCAGAGACTAGGTTACGACAAAATGCTGATTTTTGGCCCCAAAAAATGGTGTCCCATTCCACCGTCGCCAAAGGCTACGACTTGGTGGAGACTAAATCCCCGGCGACCGTGAAAATCGGGGACCTGCTTCGGCGACTGGTGGCGAGTGGAGGAAGACTTGATTACGACCAGATCTCGACATGGTAAAGAGTAGGTAGAGACAAGGTAGAGACTTAGTAGCGACATGTCCGTCATCATGGCGATGTGGTTACGACCTTATAAAGACCTGGTTAAGACCTGGTTAAGATCTGGTTAAGACAAGGTTACAACTAGGTCTCGAGTACCTCGAGACTTGGGCAAAACTATATAAAAACGCAGCGCGTCAGTGAACCGCGTTCGTTTTGCTCGAAGCTACCCTGCCACCAACATGCTGCCCGAAGAAATACAGGCATGTTTAATGTTATGTGTAATAAATCTGAATTATGTTTTGTATAATGATAATTACAAAATCTATCAATTCTACATAGGTATGATACTCTTACTGTTTAATAGAAATTCTAATTATCAATACCTGTTCTGAAACTTCACCCCTGTCAACATCATCCCAGTCTATAGCTGATCCAGTTAATTGATGTCGACATAGCCGTGGTTTGCCTTTCCATATGAACAGAGTTGATTGTAGGCAAAATAAATCCCACTCAGTATGGTTGTTCGGACTTGAGGCAGATTTGGGAACAGGGTAACGGTGGGCCCAGGTCGTGTGCTCATAGAAACTAAGGGCATCATACAGTAGTGGACGGGGGTCACTACACGCTTGACCAGCCATGGAGGCACCAGAGCTCGAATAGGGGTGAGTGAAACAGCGTTACACAATGCACACGTTAAGTATGCCATTGTTTGCTTTTTTTTAGACAAATATCAAACGTTTTTCCAGCCTTGGTTGCAAACGTTTGCACCGTGCGAGGGGAAATTGGTGCTCAAGGATGTTTTTCAAGAGCAAAACGTGGTGTTTCATAACTGTGGCGACGGTGCTGTTTACATTATACGTTTTTGTAATAGATAGTAACTTGCGGAAGACTCCAGATTCTAATTCCTCATTGGAGCCGACAGCACCACGGCGACAAGTCTCTACCAGGTCTTGACCAGGTTTTTATTTAATCGCCACCAACTCACCACCAAGTCCTCATCATGTCTTTATCTAGTCTCCATCTAAACTTTATCTACTCGTTACCTACGTTGAAGTGGCGATCTGCTCCCGACCAGGGAGACTTGATAACGACATGGTAGAGACTTGATGAGGACATGGTCTCGAGTAGATAAATACAAGGTTTCGAGTTGGTTACGACTTGGTGGCGATCTTTTATTGATTTTTTTAGTCGTAACCAAACACCCGCGACTTTTTTAGTTGAGCTGCATGTCTGTGCAACTAAAAAAGTCGCGAGCTGTCGCCGGTGCGCCGGCGACTTTTTTTCGGAAACTAGATAACGAGTAGCTCCCGACCTTGGAGACTAGATGAAGACATGGTAAAGACATGGTAGAGACATGGTGGCGACCATCAAGTCTCTGTCTAGTTTCGGTACTGGTCGCGACGGTGGAATGCTAGGGTAAGGTGAATATTATATAGACCTAACCCCCCACCCCCCACCCCCATTCCATGGTCGGGACCTAGTCGTCGATACCCACGACTTTTTTAGGTTGCGACTAGATCACAACAAAATGCACAATTTTGGCGGGAAAAAATTTCTCCCGGTTCCATGGTCGCCATAGGTTACGACTTGGTGGAGACTGGTGAAGACTAAATCTCAGAAATTGGGGACCTGCCACGGCGACTGCTTCCGACTTGGTGATGACTTGAGGAAGACTTGATTAGGACCACATCCCGACTTGGTGAAGACCTGATGAAGACTAGGTTGAGACTTGGTTGCGACATAGCCCCAATGATGGCGATATGGTTAAGACCTGGTAAAGACCTGGTAAAGACCTGGTAAAGATTAAGAAGACTTGATTGTGATTAGGTCTCGAGTAAGTAGAGACTTGAGGAAAACTTGGTCGTTATCTTGGGTCAAAAGGGTTTAAAAGCAAAAAACATTAAGGCATAGGGGGTGAACACTTTTTTTAATAAAAGTACATAGGATATGTGATAAACTTACAAATATAAATATATACAATTTGTAGGGCTGTTGAAAAGATGAGATCCTAAAATAAATTGTCCCACACCCCTGATCATCAGGAGCTACACAGCAGGACATCCAGGCTCACGGTGGCGGATGTTGTGCATAGGCGTAGGAAGCAAAAAAACACGAAGTGTTGTAGGGCTGTTGAAGCATCGTGCCGCAGGGGGGCCATGGGGGGCATGCCCCCCCGGAAAAATTTGAAATTCTATGTGCTCACATATGCATTTTGAGCCCTTTCCAGTACATTTTTTCATATATAACTGCCTGGAATTTCAAACCTACACTTACTTCCCACTTACGAGAAAAAAAAAAAGATGTGTTGATGAATTTAATCTGCTACTGCCTGGTTTGGGTCCAGTTTCATGCCCTCCAACCCCCAATTTTTAAGAAAATCTACATTCATCACGCTTGTTTTCACTTGGCTCTATATCATGTTGACAGATCATAACATGAATTTGGCTTTGAAAAGTTTTTTGTCAATTCAACCAGTTCCCATATCCCCATAAATTACAATATTTGTCCCCAGCCCAATAAAATGAGAGATCCATTGGAGTCACTAAATCAGTCTGATTATAGTCTATTAGGTGGATGTAATGTAGTCTTTCTGAACATCGTTTAAGATGTGAAATGTGAGGGCAAGTAGAAATTTATCATCAGTTTGTGCATTTCACAGCATGTGATCTACTTAGACATTAATCAGTCAAAATGTAATTAAGAAATCAACTTGTTTGTGCATAACTACCATCACCAATCCCCATCGGAAAATAAAACCATGACATCTTCTAGTCCCATTATTTAACCACTCGCCCACGGAACCCCACTTTAAAACATTTATTTGTACATGATAATTATGTTTTATCTACGCATGAATTACTCAGTCTTATGCTTGCACGTTTTTACCATTAAATAGACAGACATTATAGTGTTAATTTTATAGACATCATATTAATAATCCAATAATACATGTGGATAAGGCAATGCCTTAGGCTTTGCAAGCGACCGCTTCATATTTCAGATCGCTCCTCTAGTATTACATGCAAATATAGATTTTTGGGGGCTTAATCATGAAGTAAACTGTATATAGATAAGTTCTTGGTCATAACAGCTCCCTCAGCGGAAGCTACTATTGAACAGATTAATAAATAAAACTTACACTTCTCTGATGAGCAGACATAATTCAACTTTGCTTGGTTTAATATTAGAATGGTTTAATTAGAATGCTATAGGTATCAGCTAAAATACTTGAGTACAGGATCATGCTATAGTATCGGCTAGAATACTGGAGTACAAGATAATACACTAGACTACTCATCATATTGATTTTGTTGCATGGATGTGTGGTTATATATTGCATGCATGAGAGTTTTCATGGTTTTCCCTGATTTTAGGGATTTCCACCATGGGTTTTCCCTGATTTCAGGGTTTTCCACCATGGATGGTAGTAGATAACAGATAGGCTTCGCCCAATATTAGTTCATTCATGCAGTATTTCATTGAGTCCCACTCTCATGTATGATATTGAGACTATAAATTTTTAAGACGTAGGTTCTCGCATATAAGTCAATTTTATCTGTAAGCGTAAGTTTTTTTAAATAACTAAAATAGGATCACCATATTATAAAAAACAGATAACGAATATCACCATCTCCTAGTCCTAATATGTAGAGTAAGACATCTTTTTGGAAAATTTCAAAGTCTTTCAGAAGGGGGCCTGGTTGTGCTGGGTGCTAGTGCATTGAGATTTGCCACACGGGGCCTATGGCGGAATATTATTTTTTTTTTCAAATTATTTTGATTTAATTTTCATGGGACAAAGAGCTTCGTGAGTAAGCACCTCCATCTGGCGGCCAATATACCAAAAGTGTTTTCCACGACACGCCTACCTCTGGAGATCCGGTGGTTGAACACGTGCTGAGGGCTGGTGTGGCCTCGAGGTAGTACGGCATATTGCGATCATCAAGCGACAATGGATCCAGATCTGGTAAGTTGAGTACACCTTCCTCCAGACACTCTTTGAACTGGGAGTCGTTGAAAATCTGTGCATCGCTCTGATGACCCATGCCACCAATGTCGGCCCAGAGGAACTTGTAGTCAGCATCGACAACAACCATCAGCACGATGGAGAAAAATCCCTTGTAGTTATGGTACAGGGATCCACTGTCAGCCGGCTTGCGAATCTGGATATGTTTCCCATCCACGACACCCACAACATGAGGAATATTTCATCTCGACTGGAAGAGGGATGCCACTTCACGCCAAGCAGCAGCATCTTGGGGCACTTCATAACCTCGTCGGAGAACGCTTCAAAGATGGCTTCACACACTTTCGGCACGAACTTGGTGACAGTGTGAACTGATAACCAATGGAAGGGTACGATTCACCAGTTGAGAGATGCCATAAGGTGGCGGCGAGCTTCAGATCCCTGGGCAATGGGTGCCTGAAGGATGTCTCTTGTCCTAGTATGAGGTCTTTCACTTTTTCATGAATCTCTTCAAAGAGTTCTGGCTGCATGCGTAGAAAGTTGAAGAATCTGTCTGTATCCTCTATCTGCATTTCCTGTATTAGATTGTCGCAATGTCCGAACATTAACCTGCGGTCCTCGCTGTTCCATGCACGGCACCAGAAACGAGGAGCACTTCGATGCTCCGGGTAATTTCTTTTCTTCTTGCTTGGTGGACCATCATCATATGCTTCTTCTACTTCTTGTGCTTGTTCTCTTTGTGTTTCGGCATTTTTCATTGAGTAATACAACATGTAATTAATATTTATTAAACATAAGATCAAACATGCTTGGATTTCATTGGGCAGCATCTTAGCTTCGTGTAATATGAAAATGAAATGAACACGGTTCACTGGCGCGCACAGCTTTTATACTATTTTCACCAAGGTCGCAACCAAGTTTTCCTTAAGTCTCGACCTACTCGAGACCTCATCGTAACCTAGTCTTTTTCAGTCGTTACCAGGTCTTAAGCAGGTCTTTACCAGATCGTAACCATATCGCCATGATGAGGGCAATGTCGCTACCAAGTCTCTACCTAGTCGGCAGCAAGTCTTACCATGTCGGGATCTGGTCGTAATCAAGTTGTCCTCATATCACCACCAACTCGCCACCAGTCGCCGAAGCAGGACCCCGATTTCATTTGTCGCCCCTGAATTTTCCTGATTTAGTCGTTACCAAGTTACCAAGTCGTAACCTTTGGCGACTGTGGAATGGGAAAGTTTTTTATGTGGCAAAAATTTGCATATTTGTCGGGACCTAGTCGTTGATACCCGTGACTCTTTCAGGTCCCGACTAGGTCCTGACTAGGTAACGATAGTGGAATGGGGGGCGTTAAAGACATGATATCGACTTGATGGCGACCACGGAAAAATGACGAATCGTTATCTAGGGTAAGCACATCACGGCACAGATTATTGGCAGATGTGAGTTATGTAACCAGGTCACAGAAAACATTTTTCATAATGCCGACAGTAGTAGCGCTTTCAAATGGTTCTCTTTATGCTCAAGTGACCTAGATTATTTTAAACTTCAATCTGGAAAGCTATTAAAGTCTAATAGACTAATAGTAATATTCTATGCTGTAATAATTCACAGTGTAAGGAAGATTCTCATCGCGAGCACATTGACCACATAGTTAATAGCTTAAAAGAAGTCTCTGACAAATTTACCATAAATTACAGAAGCCGTAAGTGCAAACACATTCCTGGCTGGAATGAATATGTAAAAGAGGCTCATGCTCGAGCAAGAGATGCTTTTATACATTGGCAAGTTAATGACAAACCTAGACAGGGTCGAATAAATGTTGCAATGTTAAAGTCAAAAGCCAATTTTAAAAGGGGTTTTCGGTTTTGTATAAGTCCATAAAAGATAAAGCCATAGCTGACTCTATTGCTAAATCTCTGCTATTAAAAGATGGTGTTACATTCTGGAAAGAAGTTAAAACACTGGGTGCTAACTCTCTGGCTTCATCGATAGATGGTGCAGTTGGAGAGAATAACATATGTAATATATGGAAAGACCACTATGAGAATTTATTAAACACCAATACTGATTTTTAGGATAAAACAGAGGTTTTAAATAATATTAAATTGTCTCATATGAAAGAAAAAATGTTGTATTTACAAATGCAGATGTAAAGGAAGCCATTAAAAACCTTAAAATGGGTAAAAGTGCTGGATTCGATGGCATATTTGCTGAGCACTTTAAGTATGCTGACAATATAATATGTACGTATTTAAGCATGCTCTTTAATGCAATGATAATGCATGGTTATATTCCTAATTCTATTATGTATACAATAATTGTCCCCATTGTTAAAGACAAAAAAGCATTACTAAATAGTAAGGATAATTAAACACCAGTAGAATTAACAAGTATTGTTTCTAAGATTTTCGAAATTGTTTTGAAGGTGAGTTACAATCTATTTTTTCAAATCAATTTGGCTTTAAGAAGAAACTGGGTGCAGATATTTGTATTTTTAGTCTTCAACAAATAATAGAATTTTACAAGTCTCAGAACATATAGGATATTCAAGTTTTTTTTTTAAATTTAAAGTATTTATTAGTTTCACATACAACTGTGAAGATTTTCGGACTGTCGATAACACTTGGTGTTTGTAAATCACAAGGCAGAAACTACGTCAATAAACAGGTCATTTCATAATACGGCTCGGGAGTGAGACACTCCATGTTTAACAACAACCACTCATACACCTGCTTTACCAGGATGGTCATGTGACACACATGGTTCTCTATAAGGATTAGAATGGTGGTACAGTAAGTATAAAAATTGCTTATTTATTTTATACATACACGTTGAGTTGTTAATGAAATGAAATATTAAATCTTGACAGCCCTTTACAGGTTATTGTTACGAGCATCTAGTGTTCAGACAAGGTGATGCTTCAAAATCTCCTTGTTGCTTTTTACGTCTTTTTGTGTGGTCGGAGACCATTATAATAAAAATTAAATCAAATGAAATCATTCTTATAAATCTATTTAAAATTTCCAAATTTCCAAATGAAGTCTGTAACACAGAAAAAGATGTAACAACCAACAATGAGACTGTCTGTGATGTCTGAAATTAAACAAATTGTAAATATTCATTATCTCATCGCTAGATGTTTGAAAAAATTGCTATTTGTTGTTGTTAAACCTGAAATGAACTCAATATCCTGCCCTGTGAATAAATTAAACCTTCAATCGTACTACGATACATGTACTTGTAGTTTTGATTGTTCACATCGACACAAGGAAAATTAAGGCAATTCCTAAAAGTAGTTGTTATCCTCGGGTAATGATTGAAAACAAGAAGAGAATCCATGAAACAGAACATATTAGTAATTAACGAACATTATGAACTTAGAAAAATAGTTTCTATTTATACATTGTATAATATGAATAATAAAATCAAAATGAATCAATATTAGATACAATTGGAAATCTAGACTAGAATCATGATGAAAAACTATTTTAAGAAAATTGGTTGAATGTTTTGTATGCAATCCGAGCGGAAGAACATAACATATTAGACAGTTAAATCTTGATTTTGGTAAAAATATACTCAATATATGGATTCTCAATATTTAAATACATGCATGATAATCTATATACATGACTTTTTAAAAATTCTTGAATACAATAAAGACAAAAAAGCATTACTAAATAGTAAGGATAATTGTAGACCAGTAGAATTAACAAGTATTGTTTCTACGATTTTGGAAATTGTTTTGCTTAATTTAATTGAAGATGAGTTACAATCTAAATTTAATCAATTTGGCTTTAAGAAGAAACTGGGTGCAGATATTTGTATTTTTAGTCTTCAACAAATAATTGAATTTACAAGTCTCAGAATACTCTGGTTTATGTATGTTTCCTAGATGCGTCTAAAGTATTCGACAGGGTGAACCATTGGACTTTGTTTAAAAATTTGTTAAAAAGAAAAATTCCCATTTTGATAGTACGCCTAATTGTTTTCTGGTATACTAAGCATGAGTGTTGTGTTCGATGGGGCTCATCCTTATCTAATTCTTTTAATGTAACCAATGGTGTCCACCAAGGGGGAATTTTGTCTCTAATTTTGTTCAACTTATACATGAATGACCTGTCTATTATGTTAAATGAGTAAAAAATTGGTTGTAAAATTAATGGTCGAATGTGCAATCATCTTATGTATGCTGATGATACGTGTATTGTCGCTCCGTGCCCAAGTGCACTGAAAAAATTACTGACTATCTGTTGTGTATTTGCTGAGCAACACTCTGTCAAATCTAAGTACATTTGCTTTAAAACCAAAAGTTGTAAAAAATGCATGTTCCCAATATGTTCCTTGGATGTGAGATTGTACCTATTGTAGAAAAAGTTAAGTATCTTGGGGTAATTATTACTTCACAACTAGACAGTAATGATGATATAGCTCGTCACACAAAATGTATCTATACACAACACAAGGCAATATTTTAATTAGTAAATTTAGATATTGTTCTGAAAGTGTTAAAATATGTCTTTTTAAGACTTTTATTAGTAGTATGTATGGTAGTCAAATTTGGACTGTATTTAATGATAATGTCTTTAACAAAGCTTCTGTAGCACATAATAATGTTTTTAGACATCTTGCTATTCCTAAGGGTGTTGGCATGTCCCAGTATTATATGTTTAATGGTGTAGACCACTTTAAAGTACTATATAGAAAAGCTATTGGAAACTTTAGATGTAGGATACTTAGTTGTGACAATTTTATTACACGTGATATAGTTCAAAGTGCATATTTTAAGTTTTATTTTAGTCACTCTGTAAATTGGCGAAAACATCTATTTTAAAATATGCCTTACAACTAATTTTTAACGAAACTTTGATATGGACTGTGATATTTTACTATGCATTTTATGCGAAATAAACTGATACAATACAACACAATACAATACAATACAATACAATACAATAGTAATAAATCAAATTCAAGCACATCTAATCTCATATCAATTATAGAATTTTGTGAAGCAACATAAAAATGAAGTTTGTATTTGGAACATGATGGATATTTTGAAATAAATGAGGTTATCTGTAAACATAAGTCTGTGTATGTGATGGAAGTGAATAATAAAAAATATCACAAAACTATTTATTAATTTGGCATAAAGCTTCACGCAACTCCTAAATGATTTTGTCCTTATGTTTTAATTATACAGTTGCCGGTGAAGTCGAATGTCCCTTGTTCTTACTGACCATTCTATGTACCTAAATTAGAGTTTTCCACACTGTAAGGAAGCAATATTAATGACAAGGAAGGCATTATCAATCCAAATGTATTATTGTATCTATATTGTAGACCTACAATGTACAGAAGCTGGCTGGAACCAATTTATTGGTTTTGTATTTGACAAAAATTCTGTTTTGGTTTTAGAATTGATTGTAGTGCTTGGTAGTGTGTTTGTTATTCTAATATATATCACGTTCACGCAATAACATGGTTTGGTTTTGTCAATGTCAAAGGAAGAATTTACACACAATATGCATGTCCATTCCTTATGTGACAAACCGTGTTTGGTGCGCACATAACTACCTAGTATAACACACAACTATATATGGTGGGTGCATCATGAGGCCATTCATCAGTTGCTACGATCGTACTTGATCATGCCATTATGTGAAAAAAAGTAAATAAAGTATTAATTCCAGACTTTGTAATATTAACACTGGCAGATCCAGCTTTACAGGGTAAGGGGAGGGGGGGGGGCAGTGGCGCACCAATGCGGCACCCAATTGTATCAAAAATAATGTCTCGTATTTTACTCTGGTTTGATAGATTTTTAGAACCTAAAATATTCAATATCTTTTTCAAATGGAAGGCAACTTACATCAAATCTGTACCTTTTCAAAAGCTTTTGATAAGATCTTTCCATATGATATAAAAATATTGCTTTAAAAACATTTTGGAGCAGTATTTTATGGTAATAGTAAAATCTTGTATTTAACTCTATGTAAATCGTCTGCTCACATATGCCACACATGCCTTACATTTTGACCCATAAATCTCAAAAGAGCGAGGTGACATGAGTCAATATTTTTTGATTGACATTTACTCACTTTGAACTTTACTATGGTAATCACACCTGGATAACTGAGTACGGTTCCTTTACTAACCGTTCTCACAATGGCAGATAACGAAATGTGCTCCTCACAAATAGGTTGGAAATTTGATTTAAGTACCGAACATATATTAGCAGTTTTTATTCACATGTGAAGATTATGTCTCAGAGAGCACTTGGAATGTGCTAGCATTCACCTAACCCTTACAATAGTGTACACATTCAACAAGTTGTGTATTTCTACTGATGTTTTATTCACAAACTGAAACTAGATCAAAAGTTGACTTATGGGCAATAAAGATATTTACTAAAATGTTTTAGAAATCCTGATTAAAAGTACACAGTTACAATGTACCGGGTATGTAACCAGCCACAAATAATATGTCATTGTCTAATATTGGCTCTGTCATGCTATACTATTGATCCTGTTACAGCAAATAGCAAACAGCATCAAGTAGACTTTTTGCAGCTGATATATTGATTTGTAATTCTACATTCATTACTAATGCTGCGTTCGCATGCTCGTCCTACTTCGTAAAGATACGAGCATCCCATATGGGATATTCAAGGATATAAGCATCCCATATATGGGAAATTCACACGAACAGAGTCTGTTCCCTCTTAAAACTTTGATTTATTGATCTTAATTGAACTTTGGCCACAAGCTAAACCATTTTCCTGGATTTTTGAAAAAAAAAATCATACCATATGGCTTTCTGATAGTCTTTTAATGTCCTTGATAATGTTACCGCGCCCCGCCTATTAGAGGCAAGCCGTCATTAGAGCACTAGAATGCCGACTGACACTGACACGGTGTTTAGTGCCCAATACTTTTTGCACATCTCTTATTTGAAACGTAAGACAGGGCTCTCTATGTTCTTAGTTTTGCACATTGTACGCGCTAGGTCCGTGCAGATACTTTGTACTTTCCGTGTACTTTGTTGTGTATTAGGAACTTAAATCAAACTAAAGTAATAGCTATCGTATTCATATTCAAGCGCAAGTTACCGTTTTGTGGCCTATCAGTAACCGTTCTCATTGCATTTTTGTTACATCATCTAGATCACAGAGAGATTGAGCGTGTTGGAATAAAGAGCCAATAAACTATTGGTGGTCTAAAATCAGAAATCGAAAGATAAAAGATCAATGCATGTAATTGATATTAACAGGCGTGAACACATGTAATTTTACACTCAATGTAGTATAGATCTTTAGTAATTGCTACATGCAGTTTTCCTCGTGTGGTAACAGGATTATCTCTCTTGATACGGAGCCTTTAATACAGTAGAATCTCTCTATTAGGTCCACCTTTCCAACAGTGTCAGGGGGTCTCAATAGAGGTGGTCTCTTGACAGAGAGTCGTTCTGGTAGCTTCATGAAGGTGTCCTCAATAGAGATAATTAACATAATTTATCTGTGTTTTTTAAAGATCGCTCGTCTTCCCACATTACTACATTACTACTAGAGTACAATATATGAAGGTTTATTTTGGTCTTGTTAAGGAATTGGAAATAAATGATTGCACAACAACAAACCGGCCCCCTGTATACACATGTAATACATGTAATACCCCCGCCCCTTCTATGACCCCTACACACCCTACTATGTGATATCCAGTACATCCCCTCTAATGAAAAGTCAAAACCTGTTAATAAAACACCTTCATACAGTAGAACTCATCTATACGTAATTAAGACCACCCATAGGACTGGCATCAAGTGGTTTCAATGGGGAGGTGGTCTCTCTATGGAGGTTGGCGTTGGTTTCTATAAAAAGACGTGGGAGAGCAAAAGATAGAGGTGGCCTATTTTTATAGAGGTTGTCCTAATAAGAGGTTCTCGTGTACACGCTCCTAGTAGACAAGATTGTGGCATCTTTGATGTTGCCTCAATCCCGAGAGTGTAACCAAAATGGCTACCACGGGTGACCAGTTTTGAGGCTGCAGGCTGTATGTGATTATCACAGGTTTTCTACTCTCAACATGTAATCACGCTGCCCACAGCGTGAAAGTGATAACTCGTCTACTGTTCATTGAACATCGTAAAACATGTGCCGATCTTAAAGATTTAAAAAAAAACAAAACAAAAACAAAAAACAAAACAACAACAACAGATTTATATAGTACCTGGATAAATCCATTCCATTCATTTATATTTGTTTTAAATAGAATGTATCTTTCGCACTATAAAACTAGTAGCAGCTGTCCTTTAATCACATGTCAAATGTATCGTATTTTCATTAAAATGATGAAAAGTCTACAGCTAGCTCGTAAATTGAAATTATGAGCGTTCCCCCTGTTTTTGCGTTGCTTCAGCTGCTGAAGCAAGCATTGTGTTTCGTTTGTTTGTTCGTTTGTTCGTTCGTTCGTTCGTTCGTTCGTAACTAACTAACTAACTAACTAACTAACTAACTAACTAACTAACTAACTAACTAACTAACTAACTAACTAACTAACTAACTAACTAACTAACTACCTAACTACCTAACTACCTAACTACCTAACTAACTAACTAACTAACTAACTAACTAACTAACTAACTAACTAACTAACTAACTAACTAACTAACTATGTATGTATGAATCCGATGTAATTTAGAAAATATATGTTTGCTCAACTTCCATCATAAGACCCAACAGGGAAATCAAACTCATGACCTTCTCGTAGAATAACACAATTCCTTTTACTGATTCTCAACCTTAATTCAATTTTTTCTCGCAGGTCAAGTTTATATTTATGGGAGGGGACACAGACTTTTTTATGAATTGGGGTCATGGGACATAGCTTATTTTGTCATCACATCAGCATGGGACAAGACTTTTTTTAGACATTTTTTTTTCGATATGCACCGGTCCCCACTGCCTGGTAAATATTCCACCGCCCCTAAGGGGAAATACAGTGAGTGTTGGGATGTATATAAATTGTGGGAGCGGGAGTGTGTTGGTGCTTGAATGTTACTGCATTAGCTCAATATTAGCAATCGTATGGCAGATGAATATTTACTGTGTTTGCATGGTGATTGTGTTTTACAAGTTTATGCATAAGAAACATACACTTATACATTTTCCAGAATAGAATGACTACTGTGACGAGTCAAGCAAGAGGAATGCCCGTCGTGCTGTGGGAATAACCTTTTCCACGGACGTCTCTCGTTCTACACTAAGGCCTAGATGAGTCATCAGAGTCTGGCTGCCTCTTACGGCCGTCTTAATCAATGTGCATTAATTATGAAATAAACCGCTTTCAGCATGTCAAAGATAGTGTTGTTATACTCTTCTATATTTTACTATAGATGTTGCCTGGACACAGTGCTACAAGCATCATACTGGCATTTATGCCACACCAAGAAACACCAAGATAGACATTTTGACATTAAGAAATCAATACAATATATATAAGCTGTGTTCATAAGTATGCATACAGATACAACAAATCATATTTTCATCCATAACGTGGAGAACATGAAGATTGAAAAATATAATGGACCCTACTTCAAACA
>CM032668.1:16145575-16218344 GCA_019095985.1 Streblospio benedicti | reverse complement strand
CTATTGATAAAAACGTTTGCTACTATTTGTATTAACGTTCATTTCTAGATATTATATGATTTCCAAACAATAATCTGTTAGAGTAGTACCTCATTTGAAAATTAGAATATTCACAGTTACATTCACTTGGCCGTGCACTTTAGCCTTGCTGTTTTTGTAGTTGTGTGTGTTGTGCGTGTGCTGGACAGTTTACTGGCAAAAACGTCACCTGGGAATGGAGTGGCCTTAAGAAATTTAACATAATGCATCATAAACACGGACGGAAAGGACATTATTAACCCAATTGCAATGGATAACAAAAAATAGTATGTCAATCTGAAAAGGTGTCTGGGGACTAGTAAAAAGTTATCATTGGGATGGGATGGTAGCCTACTTAATTGATTGTTTTAGATTGCCGTGAAATGTTGCAAAAAATTGTAGACTCCCACTGAAACCCTCATAAAATAGAACAGATATTTTACATGGTGCTGTGTGAAGGCAATCAAGCTTTGTAATGGGCCTCGGTGGGGCATGTAGAAGTTTAATTATCATGATTATTGATCATTATGTTCAACAGATTTAACTAAAATTGTAAACCTTGTGTGGACTTTAACAGAACACTTTCTGTCAAGCTGCACACACAGTGAGATATTGTAGGAATTGACCACGAGATTGGAGTGTCAATCGAGTGGTCAATCACCATTCTATCATGACTAAAATCCATTTCATTTTAAAATAAATCATATTATAACATTCAACATTCAAGTCAATTTCGTTTGTTTTGAGCGCGCGGAGACGTCAATTCCTACAGTTTTGAGCGCGCGGAGGCGTTAGTCTAAACTGTTGCGCTCCGTACACGCTACGCGCCTTGCTGTCGTCAGCGGCTGTATTGATATTGTGAGGAGATTAGACTAGCGCCGTGGGTTTTTTTGGGAGCGTGTTTTCCATCGCAAAATTGAGCACGGAGATTGACCAATCAGCGTGGGTTATTGGCGGTGATTTTTGCACGGAATGATAGAATGTCTGATCTATCACTCCCATTCAATGAATTAGTTTTAAAATTATATTTTAAGTATTTTTCTCTAGTTTATAATAACAAATATCTGCCTTGCAGCCGGATGATGAGCGTCATGTGGCTAAAACATCTCACACCCAGTAACAGTTGAATTTTCATCTCCGTGTCCCACAATATTTACCAAGTCTTCCATATCTAGCACGTTTCCCATACCCCACATATTTGGAAATCCTACATGCCTTGTACCTTCCATCTAGATTGTTTTAAGGGCTCAATTCTTATAGATAAAGATTTTTAAAAATCCTTAGACACCAAGTAAGAAATGCCCATTCCTGCCCCTCTCCCCCTACACAAAATAGTGCCCCCTCACCATCCTGGCCTAATTTCTGATAAAAAACAAGTCCCAGAGCAAGTTGGATCAGGAAATTCTGGATCTGCCACTGTGACGCCACAGACACTTTTGCAATCTGTCTACAACTTGATGTTTTCAAATAGGAGGTAAGAAGACGCAAAACATACAGCAAAACTAATTTGTTCATTCAAGTGACAAACTATTTCAAATGCAAGAATAAAAAACAATACAGCAATAACCATGAATATTAAGAAAACAACAGTACATACAATCATCACATAAACAGACTTGATTAACCTGAGGAGAAAGTTAGAAGCGTTGTCTGTCATAGAACTCAAAACTAACAAACTCTTACAACGAACAAATCAACTACAAATCAACTGTATGTATAAACTGCTTGTTACATAACAATGCAAAAGTAAAACATGTAAAGCATCAATATGATTCAAAGAAAGTATGCTCTTGCCAAAAGTTACTGATCTGGTTCTGATTGGTATATTATAATGTTCTGTATGTAATCAGTATGATTCAATTTATACAAAAAATGGGAACAATTGAAATCGAGGAAAGTTAGAATAAATGTTTGTCTCATGATATTATGAGTGACTAAAGTGAACTCTCCCCAACGATTTCTGACACAATGTACTATGATGTGCTTTCTCCTCCGGCTGGTCAAGTTGTCCTTATTGAACACTTCCTACATTCACACAGTCCTTACTTTGTCCAAACCTTTTCCAACATAATTCTAACCTTAAGTGTGGATTCTCACGTGATTACACTCACTAAAGTCATAATATCTATCTCTAAAATGCATACTCATGCGCTTGGTTAAATGGCTTCATTGCCAACAACTCTTCTCAAATACACCATATTGAAATGGTTTCTCCTCAGTGTGGATCCTTATATGATAGTCCAAGTTTGCTCTTTCACTAAAACATTACCACATCCACTACACTCACTGGGTTTATCACCAGTGTGGGTTCTCATGTACTTGGTCAAGTTGCTACGTTGATTAAAACAGTTGCCACGTTCTCTACATCCAAATGGTTTCTTCCCTGTGTAGGTTCTCATGTGATCGGTCAAGCTGCTAGTTTGACTGAAACAGTTGCCACATTTACTGCACTCATAAGGTTTCTCCCCAGTGTGGATTCTCATGTGTTTGGTAAAGCTACTTCTCTAACCAAAGCACTTCCCACATTCTATACATTATTTAAAGAAACATGCACACGTGAATTTCACCTCATTTCAACCTTTTTTGCCACATACATGTAAATAGTGCTTGCTGAGACATTTGAATACATATATTTTTATCCATGTCCAGTATTCCATTTCTTCATAATCAAGTAATTCTCCATTTTGCTCTCATGAAATGTATCCAACAATCTGTTTACTAAACACTGACACTTTAACAGCCTATGAGCCTTAATAGATATTTCTGAGCAGCTAATTTTGGCTGTCAGCGCACGGGTGATAGAGGCTGCAAGCTCATTTTTTTGCAGGGGAGATATGAACGTGACAAACAATATGGCAGTGTACTTTTTTATGGGTATTAGTATTTTATCAAAACGCATACTAATGATTATAAAATCCTAAGTTATTAGGAGCTATATGTCAAATGTATTATAAACATCATTTATTTCTTCAAGCTATCTAAGGAGGCATTTGCTGTGCATGTCCTTTTAATAGGTATAGACATGGGTCACTTTTTCACCTTCAAGGTATAGAAATGGGTCACTTTTTTATGCTTGGTTAGTATATCGACGGATACTGTTGCGACATTCGAAATGACACACCGGTACTCATTTTGAGAAGACACACACACACCCTCCCTATCCCCCCGAGTTTTCACGTGCGTTTTGACTGTTTGCTGTTGATTTGCTACGTTATAGCCTCGTTCAACCAGACTCTGTATTGCAGTTGGTGAGCGCACGCCACCACAGGGTCTGGATGATCGAGACTAGCTAGGGTTATACATTTCTTGAACGTTCCACGTATCATGAACTTCCACGAAAAACGTTATTACGTATAACGTTCAAACCTTGGTTACCTGGACCAGCAGCAGTTATAAAAAAGCGATTTATTTAATTAATAACTACTTGTTATTTGTAGTATAAAACGTGTAAAGTGCAGCATTGAGTAGAGATGAACCGGAACATGCCAGTGGTTACAATATTGACGGTAAGTCTTACATTTTTATGTCATAATCAAATTCATTTTCTTCTTTAAGGGCCTTCCACAACTGATTGCAAATAATTACGACCAAACTTTCCTACGAAAACGATTTTTTCAACTCAACTTTTATTATATTATCACAATTATTTTTGTTTCATCTATGCATTTATTCATTTTATTTTATTATTTTATTTTTTATTTTGTTTGGGGGGAAAGCGGGGGGCAGGCGGGAGCTTGAAAACTTTATGAATTGGCGATCGTACAGTGATCTTCCGCTGTTGCTATATTCATACATAATAAAATTGTGGGAGAAAAGGCGATGAGCATGGTTCAGTGGCTTTCTGAGGCTCATTTAGGCAGAAATACTACTCGTGCATGTAAACAGTGACCACACGGCTGAAACATACAACTGCCCTGGTACCATTATCATCAATATACATTGACTAATTTTGGAAACAGAGACCAAATCTGGATTAAGAATGAACTGTGAACACGGCCGAATATTCTAAATGAGATTGTAAAATAAACCTACTAACATTTTCTGTATTAATGCCTCAAAATATTTTAGTTTTTGTCCATTTACTGATGGTAATTATATTAGTAACTAGAAGGTGGTGAACCAACTGTTGACGAAAGTGTATTTTGATACTCTCAGACGAATATAGAGTAGCTGCATTTTTTATATACTAACCAATTAATGTCTTTGGGTGATAAGGGATCGTTCACAAATGACGTCACCCAGCAGGGGATGGGGTGGGGGAGGGGTGCAGCGAAAGATGACGAAAGCTGAATGGGGGTGGGTGGGGGGGGGGGGGGTTACCTTTTGGGACAAAATGCAGTTATGTAATATTATTCTAACTTCCTTTTTGACATTTTAAGTGAGTTGTGGTATATCTATTAGTTGAAATCACAATATGTGTTTGCTGTATGTCTTAAGTACATCTGTAAAATTATTATGAACATCGCGTAACCATGTCACGGAAAAGGGAGGGGGATTTAAGGCAAAGATGACATCAACTTACCAAGAGCAGAAGGATGCAGGGGTGTTGCAAAACTCACGAAAGATGAATAGGGGGTTGGGGGGGGGGTAAAAATGGCCAAAACATCATGTGGCGTCATTTGTGAACGATCCCTATAATAAGTATCATTGAAGAAAATAAACATGGTATTAGACAATGTTTTATTGAACTCCTCTTAAACTTACATGAATCATCGAATAGGTGATTATCATCTGTAATAGATTATGCTGCACTTTATCTGAAATCACTTGAGAAGAAATTCAAAAAAAAAAAAAAAAAAAAAGATTAGTAAAGTCTACAAATTAATATTCATGATCAGGATGTTTGATGCTATGTGATTAGGCAGTGTAAAAAATCCTAATTATGAATAAGTTTTATTTTAGTAGAAAAATGCTACTTATGAACAGTGACACCTATTATGCTCTTTGATTGGCCAAGGCTAAGAGTAACAACAAATTATTAGCAATATTTGAGACGTTTACAAAAAAGATGTTATAATTGGGTAAGATTATTTGACCTTTCTTTCCTATTCACATGCAGAAAAAAACATACAACCTTGTCACTAGACATTTTTCATAAGTCGACATAAGAAAGTTGTACACTTTTTTCTGTGCATGAATAGGAAATAAAGTTCCAAACTCAACCTGTCTATGATATCTTTGCCTGTATGAGTGAGCATCGGGAAGCCACAAAATATACCGTTTTGTCACATTTTACTGTGTAAATGAGCAGTGGAAAATCACTGCTGAATCTCCAATTCACAAAGGTTTTTTTCAAGCCTCCCCTCCCCACCCTTAAAATATAAGAATAAAAATAAAAGTGAAAAACACACACAAAAATATTAATATATGTAACAATAGTTGAGTTTCCCCAGGATCCCCGTGAGTTTTTTCATATAATATTTGTATTTAAGGGGTCATTTCACTTGGAAACTTTGCCACAAGATTAAGCTGCAACCGCAGAGTGTGACTTGGTCAGCATACATCGTACACTGTTGTCTTACAATGGAAAATCCATGTTTTTGGAAAAGGGGGAGGGGCACTTAAAGGATTTCATGGGTTTTGTACGCGCGATCGATGGCAGACGTGTAAAAAAAACACTACAAAATGAAGTATTTTGCTTGGCAAAACAAAGCGCCCCCCCCCCCTCTGCGTCCCCTGGATCTGCCTATGGACTTATAGTGGATAGTTAGTCTCAAATTGGTCATCTGTGGTCACACAGATACGAGGGTTGGTCTCCTCTAAAATATAGATATATATGAATATGTTAAAAAAAACTGATGTGCGATCTGAAGTCGCGTGCACAGCGTAGAAACAGTACACACGGTTGCAAACAGAACGTACTTCTTGAGCACAGTCACTGAGTGCAAATGTTTGTTTACATCTAGAGGGACACAGATAGGTGGTGTGTGTGTGTCTAAATGTAAATAAACATTGGCACTCAGTGACTGTAATGCTGAGACACCATGGTAACTAGAATGTGTGTGGCTCAGTCTTTGCGCCACAATTTTCAAATGGCCTAACCAATCTTATTTAGCTTCCCACTTGCCCGCTGAAAGATGTAAAGGGAAGCACGTGGCTACGCCAATGAATACAACGTTGTGCAATTCTCTAACGTTGAAAAGTCGAACGCCATATATTCTATGTGCATGTGTGCGTCCAACTACTTGTGATGTAATCCCACGTCCACTTGCAATGAGAGTCACACCCCAAACTCCACTCTTTGCTCCGTTTACAGGGTGACAGACGAGACCTGCCTTACGGGACGCTCCTTATCGGCAACCAGCTGATCAACCTGAAGTCGGCCACTGCCAAGCAGCGCCTCAGGGCAGAGCTCACCAGGATCAACTGGACTCGTGGCGTGGATGTCCCGGGTGAAGAGTTCCGGAGGATGAAAGTGCTCCAACAGGATCTGGATCGCATTGTGAAGGCAGATGAGAAGGCTGCGGCCAAGCAGTGGAAAATGCTGAGGAGGGAGCAAGAAAAAGAGAGGCGGAAGGCCGAGAGGTTGCAGGCGGATAGAGAGAAGAACGTGCGCAAACAGATGGCGATGGAGAGAAAGGCAGAAGAGAAAAGGCGCCGCATGCAGGAAAAAGCTGATAAGAAGGAAAGAAAGGAATGGAAGAAAGAACAGAAAAAGAGATTGAAGAACATAGAGAAAGAAGAGAAGTTGCTGAAAAAGAAGAGGAAAGACGAAATAAAGAGAATTACGGCAGAAAACGAACAGATAAAGATGGTGGTGAACAAAAAGAGGGAAGAAAAGAAGAAAGGGATTCGTGAGAAAGAGGAGAGCTTGCTCAATAGAGTTAGAGAAGATGAAATGAAGAGAAAGATACTTGAGCAAGAAGAAATGAATAGGTTGATAAGGGAAAACAGAGCATTGAAAACAGATTTGATGTTCAACCTGGCATTCTATGCACGAAAAAGCATCACGTTTCCATTCGCTTAAGAACTAATATGCAGTACAAACAAAAGAAAATGCATAAAGAGCTTTGAATGTTTAATGTAATAAAAGCGTCCTGTTAAGTGTTGGCAACTCCGAATTGCAGGGACAAGCTGAGTGTTGACCATGACATCGTCAATGCAGACCCACAAGTATTGACCACTTCCAGACTTGCATTGTCCATCTAGCTTGTAACACCGCAAACCAGGCCACTGTGCGTCTTGTCTATGTTGGGATATTGTAAAATGTTTATGTTCATTTTTTGTTGACTTGCAGCTAAGGGTATTATTATGATGATCAATTTTGTATGTTTCTATACTAGATTTCGATGATGATAATTGAATAGATGATTTTCTTTGGATGATGAAGATATTAAATTGATAATGAAGATTATGATGATGATTATTATGATAAGGATGAGGACTTTGATAATGATAATGATGATAAAGATAATGAGTTTTTTATGAATAAGGTCTTGATGATGATGATTATAAAGATTAAGATGATAATTTTTTTTGGTATCGACGACATTGATTGTATAATGAAGATGATGATGATGACGATTTTGATGATGATTTTGATGAAGATAATAATGATAAAGATATTTATTTTTGAAGATGAAGGAAAATGGTGATAACGATAATAAGTTTTAAACATGTTGGATATTCATGATGACTATTGAAGAGGTGAGGATGATGAAGATATTGATTGAATGATGAAGATGATGAGGTTGATAATGACAGTGATAATAATGGCGAAGTTATTTTGATGATAATGATGATAAAGATGATGATTTTTTTAATATGATGGATTTTGATGATGATGATTGAATAGATCATTTTCTTTGGATGAGGAAGATATTGAATTGATAATGAAGATTATGATGTTGATAATGATTATGATGATAAGGATGATAATTTTGATGATGATAACGATGATAAAGATAATGATTCTTTTATGAATAAGGTCTTGATGATGATGATTATAAAGATTAAGATGATAAGTTTCTTTTGGTATCGACAACATTGATTGTATGATGAAGATGATGATGATGATGACGATTTTGATGATGATTTTGATGAAGATAATAATGATGAAGATAATTATTTTTGAAGATGATGGATTTTGGTGATAAAGATAATAAGTTTTAAACATGTTGGATATTCATGATGACTATTGAAGAGGTGAGGATGATGAAGATATTGATTGAATGATGAAGATGAAGATGATGTTGATGAAGATAATGATTCTATTCGAAGATTTTGATGATAATGATAATAAAGACGATGATTTTCGAAGATAATGTATTCTGATGATGATTGAATAGATAAAGACAATGATTTTCATTGGATACTGAAGATATTGTTTGGATGATGAAGATGGTGTTAATAATGATTTTGTTAATATGATGGATTTTGATGATGATGATTGAATAGATCATTTTCTTTGGATGATGAAGATATTGAATTGATAATGAAGATTATGATGTTGATGATGATTATGATGATAAGGATGATGATTTTGATGATGATAATGATGATAAAGATAATGATTTTTTGATAAAGAAGGTCTTGATGATGATGATTATATAGATTAAGATGATAATGTGTTTGAAATGCAGTTTTTAATTGCCATGTTTATGGGCCTTTTGTATATTCAAAATGATTACTTCTTTATTTTGAATATCATTTGCTAGTTTTGTACAATAATAATTATGCTTGCACAATAAAACATATTGTTTCCTATTTTATTTGGGTCAATATGCATCTTGATAAATACTATATTAAAACTTCTCTGGTCATTGACCTGTTTATATTTGTCACCAAGTCCACTATTCTCATGAGCTTCATCTGTTACCTTTAGCTGGCTAAACACTGTGTAATACTTCTGAATTATACACATTCCATGGCAAGAAAAATGCATGTAGAATTTTGCAATTTTAGTAATGGTGTGTGTGTGTGAATATTGTTCCCCATTTCTTGTTTATGTGTATATGTTAAATTGATTTTTCAAGATGCTTACATTTGGTTATAATGTTTTGTACATATTGATCAGATTATATAATTATAAAGTATTTTTTATCAATAAACGACCATTACTTTACAGTTGAAAAATTAAATGGAATTTATCACTATTCTCATTAATTGGATTATAATAATAAATCATTGAACTCAATGTGTGGTTTTGTATTGATCATTATACATGCATTATTTATGCCTTTAAAATTACAATCAAAGCTGTATACCATCCCGGTTGTCTTACTTCACTCACATTTCAATAATATTCCATGAAAATATAATGCTAGTGTTTACAGGGACTTGTTATTGAGGTTTCATTTTTTTTCAATACAATGGTGGCGGAGAAATAAAATCTAAAATAGATGCTAAGTATATGCAGAACGGGAAACTGACGGCGTACAGATTCAACAGATACAATAGAATGTGTGCAAGGAATCACAGTTACATTTGTTGGTAATTCAAAGTAAAATAAAAACAAAACAACCATTGCAACTTCAGTCAAGTTTAGATAAGCAGTCTTTCTTTTGACAAAATAAATACACAATTTAAGTGGTCTTAATCAGAAAATATCATCGACTGTAATTTTTACTACATTCACAAGTTGCATGCCATTCAACACTATTACTAAATGTAGTACTTGGATTAAAATTTACACTTAAATATGGTTATATCCTTCTCATACTAGAAATTACTGATATTGGTATTAGCATTCTCATTTTGAAATCAATTAAAAAAATGGGAGATCAAAAATACAGAAATGAAATTATATACATACATCTATGTATGACTTCTTGCTTTTAAGATTTTCCATTAATGTATTAATAGGTGCACAACACTGAACCCAATCTATTTTGCAAAACTTAGTACAATGCCATGTAAATGTATCTTGCCCACTTATCGTTAGTCCAGAGTTGGGGCGACTAATGTTTGGGGGATTAAAACTGATCTAAACTAAATGACAATTTTCATGATTAAGCTAAACTAAACTAACGTGACTCGGGCAAATGTTATGATTAAACTAGACTAAACTAAATGTTCACTTGATTAAATAAAACTAAACTAAATTTTGCAAATGAGTATAAAATGAGAAGTAAATTTACAGGAAATAGGTGGATTCGACCGAAATTCTATTTCGACCGCGGTCGAATACGCTAAATTCACGTGCGGTCAAATACGCCGTTTGGTCGAATTCACTTGCATCCAAATTTACAACCTGTAGGTCATTATTCTACGTAAATTTACATTATTGTCCACAACCAATCAGTTTGCGTGGGTGTAATATGTTTAATGAACAACCCAATTGAAGGAATAACAATAAATAGTATGTCAATCTTAAAAAGTGTCTGGGGACTAGTAAAAAGTGATCATTGGGATGGTAGCCTACTTAATTGATTGTTTTAGATTACCGTGAAATGTTGCAAAAAATGTAGACTCCCACTGAAACCCTCATAAAATAAAACAGATATTTTACATGGTGCTGTGTGAATCAATCAAGCTATGTAAAGTGGCTAATGAAAACTCAGAAGATAAGTCGGTTGAAAATATTGGCGAATGGAGTTTATTAACAAATTTGATAGGCTCAAAACAAGCCCCACAACGTTACAAAATTTGCTTTCAGTGGGAAAAAATACAGAAATCACAAGATCCAAAAAGGATGGATGATAAACACACATTTATATAGTAACGTACAGAACAAATACTTTTTCTGAAAAGACTTTATAATGTAATGTAAATCTATTATTTATATATATACACAGACGTCAGCACTTGCTACATACTTTAGAATTTAACACAGTAGTAGCCAGCGATCAGATACAAAATAAAAGCAAAAAATAAATGCAAATATTGAAATGAAAGAATCAAATCAAAGAAGGTCTGAATTTTCACAATAAACATAATGAATTGTTAAACATATAGCATGGATACAGAAGTCCTTAGTTTCCCATCCACGCAAAGATAAACATTGAAGCCCACACTGCACAGATCGTTATCCTAATATGTGCCAGACACAGATCTACAGAAAGGCCTTCGAAAAGAAACGAAAAGTCTCGCACAATACACACGAGATGTTTAAAGAGACATGCACAGGTGAATTTCACATCATATCAACCTTTTATGCCACATAAATAGTGATTGCAGGGCCATTTGAATATATACATTTTTATATACGTGCAATTTTTCATTTCTTCACAATTAATCATTACTCTAAACTGCATTTATTTAATGTACCCAAACATCCTGTCTGTAAATATTTACATTGTGTCAGCCGTAATAAATATTTCTGACCAGCTGCTTTTGGCTGTCGGCTCACGGGTGATAGAGGCTGCAAAATAATCCAGTGTTCCTTTTTTCCAGGAGAGATATGAACGTGACTATCAATACGGCAGCCTACATTTTTATGGGTATTGATATTTTATCAAAACGCATACTTATAATTGTAAAATCATTAGTTATAACTGGGATAAGGAATATTTAATCCGAGGTTATAAGGAGTAACATGCCAAGTGTATTCAAAACAAAATATTTAATTCAATCTATCTTACACCCCCCCCCCCCATTCTATTGATGCCGCCGGCATGGGACACAGTGCTTGTTTTTCGCCATACCGCGCTTTTGAAAGTGGGTTTTCCAACCTGGCGGGGGTCATACCGTGCTGATGTCGCCACGGTGTATTTGAAGTCGCCGACGGACCGACTTCTTCATGCCGGTCTTGCTCGTTGGCGGTGTTAAACAAAGATATTCAAGAATATTCAAAAAACCCACAAAAATGCTATTTTTAGTAACAAAATATTTACAAAAACACGTTCCGCCGACGTACTATGACGTAGGCGGCCTCAATAGAATGGGGGGGGGGGTAAGGAGGCATATGCTGTACATGTCCTTTTAATATAGCGGGTAGGCTGAGTTTGCGTTGTGTCCCCTGATCATGGGCAGTCGGCGTCGTCGTCCCAGCCGGCCTTGCGCTGCGTCATGACCACGGGCCTGCCGGCGGCCGCCGCCTGCTGCGCCGCCGTGGGGTGGCAGCCGGGCGGCGGCGGCGGGATGTGCGGCGCGGCACCGCCGGTGAAACGTGCGCCCGCGTCAAACTCACCGTGCACCTGCAGGGTACAGAGGCAGCGGCTGCAGTGTGTGTGTCAGGGGGGAGGGGAAGGTATGGGTGGTGTTCTGAACAGTGTGTGTGTGTGTGTGTGTGTGTGTGTGTGTGTGTGTGTGTGTGTGTGTGTGTGTGTGTGTGTGTGTGTGTGTGTGTGTGTGTGTGTGTGTGTGTGTGTGTGTGTGTGTGTGTGTGTGTGTGTGTGTGTTTGAGGGGGTGCGTGTATGGGCACAAGTGCATGCCTGGGGGAGGGGGGGTTCGGTTGATAAGGAAATGCATTGATTGGTTTCCATGTGTGTTATGGTCCATGTCACCCTCCTGACAACCTGAGTATCAAGCGCTCACTTTATCGCTCAAATCGACAATCTTGACAATGATGTATTCTTCTCAATTAGGTCAAAATACGCATAATGCATTAGGTGATATTGACATTTCAAAAGTTTCTCCAAATTAGTGAGATCTACATGCTGATTGACTATAATAAACTTTCATAGTTTTCTTGTTTTTACAATTGGGAAGAACATGGAGGGGCATGTGCCATGATATTATGTGTGGTGCCTTGTAAGATTTACGTTCAGGATGGGAACCTTGCCCATAACACCCATGTATTTCTTTATAAATTGACCCGTGGTTCTGATACCCATTGGCTTAAAATCTACAAAGCTAGGGTAATCAGAGCTGCAAATATATAGTCCAGAATTTTCACAACCACATGTTGATCAGAAACGTAGCTACATATGAGGCAGGGGAGGCAACACGTTAGTCCAACATATTTGCCTCCTCTGTTTTCAAGTGTTTTGCAATCCTGGTTACAACCCTGCTAATACTAGCAAACAATCAATGGAAGGATCAATGCGCCGATGTGCACACAATAGCTAACATGGCGCCAATGTTAACAAGCCACAGACCTATCACTGAGTTGGAATCATTTGTGAACTGAATGTTCATGGAAAAGTAGTTATTTGTTCTAACATCACCAAACTGTTATGGGCCTCACCGGTGCCGCCGTCGTCGTGCTCGGGGCCCCGGCCTGCCGTGGGTAGTGAGCCGGCGGGGGCTGCTGGCTGTAGGGGGGCGGGGGGCTGGCACCTTGTTTTCCAGACATCGTCCTCACTGTTGTCAAACGGGATATAGATATATACAGGTAGCCAAATATAGCGTGATTGAAATACATAATGCGTATGTTAAAATGCTATTTAGTTGGAATTTATACTGAGCATAAGGTGGGTACAGAGTGAACAGGGCTTGCTAGTAGTTGAACTCCCTTGATAATGACCACACCTCTCATTTTGTCATTCTTGTCCTTAAAAAGGCATTTGGACTGTATTGTAAACGATGTTGCATTGCAACTTACACAACCACAGCGTTACATTGATTGACCGACTGGAATGGGATACTATCGTAATACACATTGTTTAGGATTGGCATAATCAATTTGTTATGTTTTTATGCGTAATTTCAGACAACACTATGCACGTAGAATTACATGTATAATCAGCATTAACTATATCTAGTTAATCTGTTGAACATATTAATTAAACGTATACATACCTCCTCGTGGCACCACTTTCCAACTTTAATGAATTCTAAATCACAGTGTCCTGGCAATGAACAGCTATAGACAGTTTTAAGACAATATCAATGCACAGTGCACACCCAAGCAATGCCTGCTAACACCAACAAGCTCCAGAGGAAGATCTCGTCCTGTAAAATTGACCCACATTTTGCTCCATATTTACAACCATATAACTCCAAAGACGACTCGGTCTGTGCGCAATGCTTCTCTTTGGATCCATGACACACATTAGGAACCTACACAGGGTCCGAGAATAAGTACTGTGTCCCATTTTACAAAGAATTTACCGAACGTTCGTGTGTACCTTTTATCATATGATGTCAGTATAGAATAAATATGATATTTAAAACGAATTCATCTCATTAATTTATTAGGTCACATTTGATACCAGTGAGCATTAGTCGTAAAAAATTACGGCATAGCCTTATCTTATGAAAATGCAGAGCAGAGAATGAGTAAAGTGTGGACGAACTGAAGCTTGATCCGATCAGTTCAGTATCTCCACCTTCATGATATGTGATTATATTATACAATGGACAGGTTATTGAAACAATGCTATATGTGTGGTGTGAAAGACGTTCCTATAATAAATCAATTGCATAGGTAGATCCAGGTGGGGAGGGGGGGGGGGCGCAGCAGGCGCCCCATCCCTTTCCCCACCAAAATACTTCATTTTCATGAGGTTTTTGGCATGTCCTCCATCGATCGTGTGTATAAAACCCATGAAATCTCTTTTCTAAAAACCTGGATCTGCCAGTGAATTGAGCTGCTAATCTCGGCCATCGTTTGCCTTTCTGGGTCGTCTGGAGGCCAGTGGAGGGTCATCTGCATCTCATTTGGAGCATCCTATAACGTCTTCCCCTTTCAGCCTGGCTTTGGCACGAGGCTCCGCGAGGCTGTATGTATGCTTTTCAAGATTGTCTGGAGGATGAAGAGCTCTGGCTTGAAACAATTACCTAATTTGCATGCTTGGCGATACTTCGTTTTCAAGCTGTTACGTAACAAATATCGATCTATTTCAGCCGATCCAGCCCGTAAATTATGACAAATCTGGCGATTTCTGGATTGATTGGGTATGGAGCGGTTGTATCGTGAAAAGGTGGCTTGTGAATAATTGAGGTTGAAGGTAGACATGGAAATTAGTTGTAATTTGTAGTATAAAAATGATGGAATAATATGGTAATAGGGGATGAGATATAGGTGAGGGAGATTGTATTTCATGAAGACTATTTTATATTGATTTGTCAATTGTCAACTGGTGTGTTTTTGACTAAAAGGTTGCTTCTATCTTGAAAACAGTTGAACTATATAAAAGGATTACACAACTTTATTTTTTTTACTTGAACCTTAGCTCAAATGAACAAAAAGTATACAAAAAAACAATTGAAACAATAGATTACAATTACATACAATGATAGTTTACATACATTTTATAATAGATAGATACGATAATAGATTTATATACACAAATTTAACTTGTTTTGTACATGGACTGGCAGCAGTGTTGTTTGCCAACAGTTGTTAAGAGGATCTACGACTCTACGTTCCATTGCATTGGCAATAATGACTAGTAATTTTAAGTTTAATGGTGTTTTAATGTCTATTTACTTAATTCAGACAAGAGTCACTGAGTATATGCCAAGGTGAATAACTTAGTTTTCAATCTTGAATGTTTCAAGGTCACTTGAGCTACACGGCCATTCTGATAGCACATTCCAGAGTCGTGGAGCAGCAGATGCAAACGATCTTTCCCCAAATGTTTAACTATGTTTTAGCAGGTTAGTATTGCTTGATCTCAAGGCTCTTGTTGGGAGATATCTATCAAGCAAGGATAACAGATATTCTGATGCCTTTCCCTGTAAACTCTTGAGAACTGTCAATCAGATCTTGTAAACTATTCTATATTCTATTGGAAGCCAATGCAACCGCTGCAGTATGGGAGTTATCACTTATCAGAGACCCATAAGAGCTCTTATGGGTTTCTGGAGTTATATGTTCATACTATTTGTTCTTGTAACAATACGAGCAGCACTCTTCTTAACTAGTTGCAGTTTATGCAAAGTCTGGTCACTCAATCCATACAGAATGCTATTACAGCTATTCAGTCGTGATGTAATACATGAATGGACTAATGTCTGTTTTGTTGCTTCTGTCAGATTTGGACGGATCCGTGCAATGCTCCTAAGCTGTCCATAGCATGCCTTGCATATGTTGTTGATGTAGGGAATCATGTTAAGTTAAGAGTCGACAATGTTTTTGCAGAACGAGTAGGTTTTATCAACAAAGCACGCTGGCACAAAGTATTGGATTCGGGAATCTGCTTCAGTGGCGTTGATCTTCCAATGAGTAGACACGCAGTCTTATCTTCATTGAGTTTCAGATGGTTCAACCACGTCCACTCATACGGTCAAAATATGTTGTGACATTTGCTTTTAAAGCCTATTGTTCAATTCTCAATATTCATAACTGCATTGAATAATTTTCCTAATCCACTAGCTATGAATTAATAAAGCAGTGTATTTGGCAAGACACTTCTCCAAAACTCTATTACCCAGCGACGTGAGCTTGGCGGCAGGCAGGAGCTTTTCAGGAAGACCAAGTTTTTCAAATGCCTCGTCCGTCTTGAACGGCATGTGCCTCCTAATTACAGTTATGCATAGATCACTTAGACTCGGCACTGCTGGTTTCTCCGCGTGGAAGCCCACCTTGCTCGGGTCGGCCCCATGCTGGACAAAGATGGGTATCAGCTCCCATCGCTCCTGCATCTTGGCCATCTGGAGAACTGTTCGGTCGCCTTTGTCCTTCATGTCGATGTTCCGTGCAGAAATCAGCCGATGGCAGACGTCTTCCTCCACGTAGTTGAGCACTGCTGTGTGAAGCGGTGTCTGTCCGTTCCTGTTCACGATGTTGACGTCTGCTTGATGTTTGAGGAACTTGGCCACCAGCTCCCAGTTCTGCTCGATCGAGGCCGCGTGCACTGGCGTGTCGCCGTCGTTGTTCTGAATGTTGACGTTGCGGGAGGAGATGAGGCGGTCCGTGATGCTGAAATGCGGCTCGTCGTACACAACCAAGTGGAGCACGGAGCGTCCGTAGCCGCCGGGCAGGTCCACGTCGGCGCCCTCCCGCAGCAGCCGGCCCACCAGCTCCCAGCGCTGCCGGCGCATGGCGATGTGCAGCACGGTCTCGTCGTCGTGGTCCTGCATGTTGATGTTCTGGTCGGAGAGCAGCTGCAGGATGATGTGATCTGGCGCGCGACGCTGCATGGCGTCGTGCATTGGCGTCTGTTTCCACTTGTTGACGAGGTTGACATCAGCGCCGTGCTTCAGCAGCACCGGCACCAGCTCCCACCTCGTGTGTTTCGCTGCCACGTGGAGCGGCGTGTAGAACTCCTCATCTTGGGCATTGATGTTTTGAGGAGCGATCAGTCGGGTGACGATATCTTCCGGTGCATTTTCCTCCACGGCTGTGTGCAGAATCGTGGGTTCACTGCTCACGACCTCATCAATTAGGCCTTGGTGCGACTTGTGGGCGAATATCTTTGTTAGCTCCGCCCATTGATTGTTTTTAACAAATATTGGGATTTTACGCTTTAGTGCTAGTGCGTTGTGTGACACTGAGTTTGCGGCTTCTCTATGTCTGCCTTTTTTGGAGCAAAGCCCACAACTCATTCGTCGAAAAAACTCTGCCATCATTGATTTTTACCTAATTACCAGTTCTTGTATCCTCTAAAACTAACACGTAAATTCTTAGTGACTGCTCAATTCTAGGTTATGTGCAATATTGTATTAAGAGTAGTAAAAACGACTTGATATGTTTCCTGCACTATATTACACTTAACGGAGCATATATTCACATAGGCTGTGTATCCTATCAGTCCCTTACTAATTCACAGTGGCCCATATCATTCTTTAAAAACACACACGTATCTGCCAATAAACACTTATGGTTCACAAAACTGAAGCATGAATGCCCACAACAGGTTTGAATAAACACTGACACAAACTGTTTACCATGCACGATTATGCTGGATCAGCACGGTGGGATCAATACAATATGGGAAAACAGCATGTTTTGGCAGGAATGGTTGTGATCCACTTCTAATTAATGGGCTTACGTTGTGGTTTGAAAGGCAATGTACTATAGTCATAACAACAAATAAGGATGGTCCTTTAAGGGTTGATTTTTATTATACTATTACTCTCCAAAGTGATCTCAAGTGGAACCATCATGTAGACAATCAAAAAATAAAAAAGCTGACAAAAGAATGTACCATGTCAGATGTCTTTTAAAATGGAAAATTGTCCGTAATATTATAACCATGTTTTATAATTCAGTTTTATCTAGTGTTTTGTTCTATGCAATTGCATGTTGGGTTAATTCTTGCAGTGCAAAGGGGAAGAAAAAATTGACAAGTTCAGGAAAATAATGGTGAAAATAGTTGTGGATGAATATGTAATTGAAAAAGCAGAAAATGTGTACACAAATAGATGTTTAGGCCTCGTCAAACGTATCATTAAAGACTATACCCATCTGTTTCATAAAAGTTTGTAATTCTCCCAAGTAGACAAAGGTTTAATGTATTCCCTAAAAGGTCAAAAACACATTTGTTCCTAGTGCCATTAGTATTTGTAATGTTAACTTTAAGTTTAATTCATTCACTTTTTAGTCGGAATGCTGATCAACAAATCATTTTTTTCAGTATGTCATATCAGTATTCATTTATTCCATTATTGTTATTGTTGTTATTGTTATTACTCATACTTATTCATGCTTACAACAAATTCTGTAAAGCCAATGAATTTATCTTATCTCTTTATCTTATCTTTGCATTTCAACAGAGTTGACTAACGGTCGGGTCCCCATCAATGGAACTTTGACCAAAGTAGTAACAAGTTGGTGATTATGAAAGCGCTAGGGACTGGTGTTCCTGCATAAGATGTTCTGATTTGATAGTTTTCATATAAAATGTATATGCAGGATCAAATCAGAACATATATGAATTAGGCAGGAACAACTCCTTTCCAGTGGACTGGGGGCCTTCCTATCAGACAGCAATGCAAGAGGGTCGGGCTGATGCTCTTGCGTTTGTTGAGGCTGAGCTTCAGTTTTAATGGCTTCAACACTGATCTTGACCGCGTGCCCATGGAAAATGTGTTCCTTGCTCTTAATGTGTAATTGGATCGGTGAGGAGTGTTCGATAGAAGCACCATTTATTGAACTACGCGCCATGTGACGTCTTCACCAACAACTTGTTACTTCAGTCAAAGGTCCTGTGATGATGACCACAATGTTAGTCAGTTCTGTCGAAAATGTGAGTGGTACATGTACAATACTAAAATTCAAGGTTTTTGATATTGCTTCATTTAAAAAGCTTTTTGAAGATGCGTTTATGAAGATCATATTTAGTTTATAAACATGATTCATTGCCAGCCACCCTACAGTGGGGATTCAATATAGAAAAATCTATTTCTACTTTAAATGTGTATTCTACTAGGTGAAATAAAAATGTTATATTGTGAATGTCTTGTGAATAAAATGCTTGCTCAGTGCAACAATGATCCTCAGCAATGATCATCAAAAATGTGACACAGCATCTATAGTCATGCAGGTGAACATCACCTCTCATGTCGCATCAGCAAGAGGACGATTTCAGCAGTTAAAAAAGCACAAAAAATGGCCCATATTTAGATAAACACACAGCTAGAACATTAACCATGCAAGCTATGATTCATGAAAAAAGCAGTTTATAATCATGCAAATGTCTTTTATTCGTACATCATTTAACATTTGGTAAGCTCTATTGTACTCTATATTCACAAAACCATGATGAAGCGATGATGATGAAAAGCACTTGTAAAATCATGATGAGAAAATACGTCCTTCATACATTCATTCACTGGTAAAAACTGGAAGTTACAAAGGATGCACAATTATACCACCTTCCAAACTCACGCGGGAGCTTGGAGCAGGAAGAACCTTACTCAGTAGCTACATATAGTCCTGAAATACTGGTCTCATCCAGCAGATGACATTTTAAAGCATAGATATCATTTTACAGGAAAATTGAACAGTCTTGTTAAATTTGAAGCATTCGTTTAGGAATTCATACAACAAATGATATTGTAAATAATTTTATTGAGATTTATGTGATAAGCACACCTCATCAAAACAAAACAAAAGATAATTTCTTGCACACAAATACATTATTTTTGTTAGCAAAACTTTTGAGTAATCTATAACTGGAAAGACAAGATACATGTTCTAAACATTTAAAAAAACATGCTCTCCATAACAATTAATTTGAATTTCATAATCAGTATTTACTACTTGTACATCACACTTTTTCTCACACAAAATAACAACCATTCGCAGTTTCAGGCAAGTTAATGAAATAAAAAATGCAGACTTCACTACTTTAAACATTGTAGGGAGTAATCATTTGAACAGAATATCATAAGTTATTTTCATGTCTTCATTTGTTCTTTTCACAGATATAATATGTAGTTCTTCAATTATCAGTTGCACATTATTTCAATGATTTCAAGATCATCTTCTCAAACACCAAATCACTCGAGTAGATCTTCAATATATAAGCTGAAAATGATGAGAGTAATAATGATTAATGAACATAAGAACTTGGATTAAATAATTATGCCTTCATCTGATTTCACCTATGCAATCCAAATTTTTTGCAGTGGGGTATACGAAAAAGTACAGAGGAAAAACATGATTCTGTCTTTTAAATAAAATGATATTGACAAACAAAAAACAACTATCAATATCATACAGAAAAATCTGAGGGAAGTTTTAATTTAATATGTGTAAATCAGACAATGTTGATACTTACTCTTGCTCTTTTGTAAGCTTGAATTTCTCTCTAACTTGCTCTGCTAGTGTCTCTAGCTTAGGGTAAGCAAAGTCTGCCATGGATGCTAATACTCGCTGAAAGTTGGATTAAACAATATTTATTTGAGAGTTATACAATGGTATAAAATACCCCACAGACCCCATGACCTTTTAGGTCTCTGAATGTTAAACTGATGTGAACATGAATAAAAAACTTAAAAGATCTGAAGTGATGTTGAACTAAGACGTAATATTGAAAACTTAAATGTATGCAAACACAATTACGGGAGACAAAAATTGCATATCACCAGGAAATAGAAGTGTTGGGAACTTACAAGAGTTTTGTCTAATTCTTCATTGCTGATGCAGGTCTCTGCCAGACTCAATAAACTTGCCTCACTGAAAGGTGAAAAAAAACACCATAAAGCAAACATACTACTGTCACATTCTGCCATCTAATGTGCTGACAGCAAGTTCATGGAATAACATTTTCTATCATAATTAAAAATGATAATGAATATCAAAATAAAAATTATAGGAACGAAACGCTATTTTCTTGCAGCTCTACATTTCAATTATTATTATACTGATTGGTTAACATAAAAGTGAACATTTTCCATGAAATGGCATTTCTTAGTCTATGAGAGATAGTCGGACATTTTAAACAAGGCTAAATTGGGGATTAGGTCCTGTGATTAGAACAGCAGTATTTTAATTTGCATACACATGGCTAGTCACTCAAGTGATACAGAAATGTGTTTGAATTCACAAATATATACAAAACTTTGCTGCTCTAATCATGGGGCCTAATCCCTAAATTAGGAATGTTCAAAATGTCTGACTAAAAAAATGCCATTTTCATGCAAGTGTTCACTATTATATAAACCATTCAGTAAAACGAAAATTGCAATGTACATTTGGCAAAAAAATAGCACTTTGTTCCTATAATTTATATTTTGATATTCATAATCAATTTTTAGTAATATGATAGAAAATGTTACTCCATGAACTTGCTGTCAGCACATTAATGACGGAAGCCTACAATTATAGGTATTGCCAATACCCAACATTGCAAGTTTAAAATGGATTCATCACAAAACTAGTCATGTCATATTTATAATAAAGGGGATGTGGTATCCTACCAACCTGGGGAATTCTGGGATGTCTCGTTTGGCTGCGTTATAATCTTTGTACACTTCCCAAGCTTTGTTAAAATCATCACTGTTTTGGAAGATTAAGATAAGGTCACCAAGTGCTTTTCCAGAGAGACTGAAATATAAGTAAGATTTTTCCATAAAAATCATGACAAAATCATTGTTATGTTAGCATGAAAGAAAGTTAGACAAAACAAAATGTAGTAATAAATAATGAATGAAACAAGATTACCACATTGCAACATTATCTCATAAGAAGTAGAAAGTTTAATATACTGTACTAAAATTAGCTCAAATGGAAACAACATATATTATATAAATTAAACTATCATTTATAACATATATAACATTCAAGTCAACAAGTAATAAAATAACAGGAACACTTTACCCAAACACCGACCTGATAAAAAAAGCACATGAAAACTTACATTCCATTTAGAGAACCAAAGTCAGTTTTCTCTCTGTGATAAAGTTCTAGGATTTGCGTGGCAATGGCAAGTAAGACGCTCTGTGTGTCTGCACCGTGCTTCTTTTTGGCCATGGTTGACAGAATTTGTTCTATGAGGTCAGATCTCTTGGGGTAGAACATGTGCAGATCTAAAAGTAAATTATATTTTCTGCGATGAAATGTAAAACAATCACAATGCCCATATATTATAATCACCTCAATGATCCTATTTGGTTAAATGTCTTTATAATTAGTATGTTCACATAATAAACTCATCAATCAACGTCTTTGTTATGTAGAGTAGGGATCGTAAGACTGATGTTCACATTAATGTAGATGCCATGCACATTGTATAAATCATTTTCATGAAGGTATATTGGATAAAGTGTGTTATATTCATTAAGCTCACAACGGAAAATAAGATTTTGATTAATCCTTGAGAATAAATCCAGAGTAATGTCAACTGACCTGCCCACAGCTTTGAGATGTAATGAAAGCCATCGTTAAGGTCCATGGCATTTATCATTTCTCTCATGGCAGTGAAAGTGGGCGTGTATGCCTGAAATAGACAATGAAGAGAAACAATTCTCAAACGCGTAGTTCAATTAAGGGATTAAAAATTTCACATATTGTAAGTGTTCAAGGCATATCCAATATAAAAATGTCAAACCCCCTTTAATATGGTGAATTGGAAATGTCTATAAATGATGTTAATTTTGTCAGGTTTTGTTAGAAATATCCCAAGAAAAGAGGCACAAATACAGACTAGAATCAGAATAAAATACATACATGGGGTGTAATTCTTTCATACAGTTCTATAGCTTTATCAAATGGTTCCAGCAAACACACCAGCTGCATATATTCAGAGCTGAAAGTAATTTTTAAAAAAATTAATGAAACATGCAATCATCAACATTTAAAACAGCATCCTTTCATGTTGTTTCAGCTTATTTGGAGAGGCAACATAATGTCTTCACTTTGATTACTTCCCTAAGCAATGAGAAATACAAGACTTCTACGCAAAGCCACCAACATCAATATTTGTGATTAATAGTCTGAACAGATTTGCATATCTTTTCATTGAATTCTATTCATGAAGTATGTTTACAAGCCCACAAGCAGTGACGGTGATGCCTTCAATTCTCCTGTATAAAGAGAGACTCACTAGTAATTTCCTTGCTTGAATCCATCTCCCAAAAGGTACATGTTGTCGTCCTTATTCACCAGGGCATCGATTTTGTGTGCCAACTCCAGATCTTGGAGGTTATGACAAGCCTGAGGAATACACATAAGTGTAAAAAGTAAAAACATTTATGCGGCGGTAGCATCAAAATATTGGACTCTTTAAATTTTTTTTTTCAAATATTCTAGGTGAAGATAGGACCATAAAGCATGTTATTTGCAAGTAAACTCACCACTGACATGGCTTGGCTGAAGAAGGATACTGAAAACACAAATCAACTCATTTAACATTGCAAGATGCAACACAATATGCTTGCTATATTCTATATCTACTTCTGTCACTCAAGAAAATAAAAGTACCAATATCCATCACGCTGTTGTGTAATATGTGCATGCATAGAGTATAAGGAAATGTATGTCATAGATTTCGTCTGCTATCGTCACACTATTCATGCATACCTGTCATAAGTTTTTTAAACAATAGCCTTTTAATTGGCTATATTGAATTTTCTTTTTTCTTGAGATCAGATTAATTTCCCCTCAACCATATTATGAACATAATTATTTCCGTTTGTTATATTGAACGTAGGCCATCTTGACCACTGTTATCCCTTAAGAGTCAAGATAAGATATCAGGTAGGTTTCTTTTTCATTCATGCCATATTTGTTCTAACAAGCCCACAGTGCGCTTACAAAAAAACAAATTTCAACAAAAAAAAAACACTAGAGACGTCTAATAAGCGCACCATGACAATGTTTGAGGTTCATGCATTTTTTCTTTGATTGCTCGCTTCCAACGATAAATGTCAACAGGTATGAACCGCGACATTGTTTCACAATGCGCCCGGCACATATACTGGCGTGTTAGTCTTAGAATATGGTGCCAGGTAAGGGAAATCTTTGCTAAAAACGCAAGATTTGTTCAATTTAATCTGTGTAAACAGGGAGGCGGGGGTGCACTTAGCACAGATGCGCTTATAAGAACGAACACGGTATGTTCAATTGACATTCTAGTTGTTACTCACAATCTTCAGGACTTTGAAGGCTGATGTTATCCATCGTAAACAAATAGTCTATAATTTCATTTAACAAAGGACTTCGGCAATCTAAAAAAAAACAGAATAGTTCAATTACTGATAAAATAATGATAAAATACCTAACATAGTTGATTTTCTCCCATTATTGATAAAAAAAACAATCCATGTCTACTCATATCACGTGGTGCATATAAAGATTATGCTCAGTGGACAAACAAGATTGAACTAAGAGGCAATCGTTTATTTTTACAAAACAAATATTTCTTTATGAGTGAACATCTTCTTTCATTTTACTGTGTAATTATAAGAGATGTGAGACGGAGAGGATTCAGACAATAACATCAAAAAGTGTTCATTTTAACATTGATCTTAAACCTTTTCAATGGCATTATCAATTAAGTTTGGCTGAAAACAGTTCCAATACAGCTAACAGTACGAGTGTGATTGCGTACCTCTGTCCCTGTACACCACTCTCATCATCAGCGACCACGACGCCAGACTCGGCTCTGAAACAACAACAAGTATGCAATCTACAACCCATTCAATACTAATAAAATATTTTGTCGAACTAGCATTAAAAATCCAGCGAATCAGCATCCTCACTGCCGAAATGTTCAGCGAAGACATCAAAAGTCAAATGTACGATTTCATTTGGCCAAATATGAAAAACGGGGTATTGATTTTGCTTTTGATGTAAGTCGAGCTTGGTGAATATTCCCCACTAAAGAGGCGGTTCTATAATCCATGGTTAAAACTATTGCAACACTGAATATATGTGCAGTGTAAGTGTAAAACCCCACAGCAACTGATGGCCGCCGTATGGCTGTTGTACGGCAAAACTGCCGTACGGCAATCATAAACCCACAGTATTACATTACATTTTCCGTATGGCTGCCATACGCCTCTGGAATTAGCACACCTGATTTCTGTAGAAAGGCATGATTTCCGTAAGGCTCGGTTTAAGGGTACTGTGAACTCTTTAAGGGAAAAATATTCTATTTTCAGCTTTTTAATATTTATTATACTGTAAACTATGAAGAACAACATGTTTTGAAATGAACCTTTTATCTTCAATAGTTTTCCCATTACAACCCATTTCATGAAGACCAGCCCGGAGTGAAAAACAATGACTCATTCTTTGCAGGCTTATAAGGTTATATCGGCTAAAAATTCAATTTTTACATTTTCATTGTTTTGTATGCTATAAATGATAAAGAAAAACATCTTTTCAAAATGAACCTTTTATCATCAATAGTTTTTCTTATATGATACATTTTATAGACATCAACTACTATCAATTTATATTTATTAGCCATGTTTAAAGCCCATTTTCTCAAAACTAAGTTTGCATAGTGGATTAATTTTTCTTTTTATATTTCTCTCTAACCGTGAAATCAAATTTTCACAAACGTGTATATATTTGAAGATATATGCATTCTGAAGAAAACCTTACTAGGGATTTTGATTTTTTAATTTCGTTGATGAATTATGAACGTTTTTGTATTGATATGCAAGAAAATTCGGAAAATAAGTGGTTTTAAAACTTAAAATGCATGTAAAATGATAAAGGGGAAAAATATAAAAAATTTGAGGCAAGGTTTGCTAGATAAATATACAAATTTTGTAACCGAATAGTGATTTTGGTCATTTTGATGTTTTATTATCAGTTATATGCTTCACAGGCAAAGTTGTAAAATGTTCAGTAATTGCTTTATAAAACAAAATGTTAATCAATCTATACATTTCAAAACATGTTGTGTCATTAGATTAGATAATTATCTACAAAATAAGGTGTAATTTGTAAGAATTGAAGCAATAATGAGTGAGAAAATCAAAGTTTAATAAAATCGTAAGAAAAGAGTTCACAGTCCCCCTAACACCTATGCGTCAGTATGGGTTTTACCCAATAGAAAAGTCACTAAAGTGATCAATACGACAGCATACGATGCTGTACGGTGCTGTAAGACGCCGTACGGCTTAATCGTGTCAATTGCCCCCCTCCCTCCCCCACTAGGCGATCGAGAAATCTGACACACGGCAGCGGCGCCGTATGTCACAATTTCACTGTGGGTTCAACACTATGTAAAATGCATTGGGTTTGCCCCTAAAAAGAGACCCGCATCACGCAGTGTATGGCTGTTCACCGATGTAGACAGCCCTTGCGGCGTAATGTGCCCCATGCATTAGCTACTGCAACACTGAATATATGTGCAGTGTAAAAGAGTGTGTGGCCGCTCACAATTCACGCCCAAGATTTAGGGCAAATCAGCAATCACAGCCTTTGTGATGAGCAGACAAATGATAGGTTCCATCACATTTCACGCAGTAAAAATAGAGTCAATTCACAAATCACGCTCAAGATTTAGGGCAAATCAGCAATCACATGGTTTGCTGCATGACCCCCTCGTGCTACATGTCTGCTCCTCACCGAGTCCGAGGCGCTTCATCTCGTTGACGGCGGCCATCATCCAGCCGGGGCAGCCGCGGCTGTTGGCCGCGCGCGTCAGTACCAGCAGGATGTTGTTGAACGTCGTCACGTCCGGACGCAGACCCGCTGCCTGCATCTCGCGCAACAAGCTCTGAAAATGCGATGGCAAACGTTACACGAAGACATTCGGCAAAAAGGATTATGCTATCTAGAGCAATTAACAACTGAAACATGGTATGAGCAGAATAAAGGTTTTACTTATGAAGTTACTCGTCAAACATTTTGTAGGTTTTCAGGTCATCGACGACGACGGGCAAAAGCATGCCTACTGCTGCATTTCTTGTAGTGCAATCTGGAATGGAAAGCCGGCCACATGGGCACCAGCATCCGTGGTTGTGGACGTAGCTACTGGTGTATTAGTAGTACGTTATTGAAAAGATTTGAAAGAAATAATATAAAATATCTTTTCCTATTGATGCAAGACATTGTTAGAAGTGTACAAAAATTTTGCTAGTGCATGTGGCTATGAACAGTTTCCAGTAGCATTTTGCAGCATTTTTCGAGTTCTCATAGCAACTTCTGTACTACCAGATCGCACTATTAGTAAAAATATATTTCATTAGCGTTTTTCAGATTTTGCTTAGATTGTAATCCAGTGTCATATGGAGAAAAAGTCAAATTAGAAAGAACAAAAAATAGCATTTTGTTGCATTACCTGCTGATGTTCCCACCTCACCTCAGGACCGTCGTTGAGATACGCAGCAATGCTCAGGATGGCATTGTAGGTAGAGAGGTCCACTGCAAAATACAGAAAAACAAAATGTATAGTTTGTAATTTCAAAACACGCAATACATGATTTTAAATATTCTTTCAATATACTGAAATTGATTAATGACATTAGACAAAGTGTCTGAATTTACTCACAATTACAACACATTTGGTGATAATAAATAGCTAAAATATGATTGCAATTTGAAAACCCTTTAATGTTTGATACTTCAAACTATAAAAAACAGAGGAAAATAATTTATTTCTGCATGTCCTTATGTACAAAATACTGAAATTGTAGCAGCAAAAGCTGTTAGAAGTTCTAATTTTTTAAATCCTACTTTTATAAATGAAGTATACCTGACAAGTTCAGTTGTTTCATTTCTTCAAAAAGTTGATTTGCCCTGTGCACTTGGAAATACTAAAATAGAAAACCAAACTTTTACATAAATATTCCTAACAATATACAACATATACCACAAATTATAAATCAGAACATAAAGAGGTACAAAAAGGAAATGAACAAATTTTATCAGATATCCCTAAGAGCACTTTGTGTATTTTTTTTATACAAATATATGAGTCATTATACAAGGTTTTTTTTTTCACGCTATAAAAATTTAAGTTAGCATACACTGCAGGAATGTTTGGACTTATCCCGTCTGACCCCTAAGTTGGCAAACACATAATTACAAATAGTTACTTTGCTCATTACAGGCTAACTTTGTCATGCAAAGTAAATGAAGCTCTAATACACAACAATGGGGAGAGTTTGCACTGGTTACCTTGGCCATGCCTTTGATGAGGGAGCTGTAAGCCGCTGCTGTGGGCTCCATTTCCTTAAACAGCTCCTCAGCTAGCCCTTTATCTCTGAAAACGTACATCTTTGAAATGTATCTATATATAAATATTGACCATACATCCTCCATCAAAGAAATCTTAAAAAATATACAGCAATTTAACAAAAACATTTAACTTCTGCAACCTAAATCTTTCATCATATTATCAAATAAATCAAAGCAATATATCTTCTGAACATTTATCTCATCATGAGAGTAGTTTAAGTAATTTAGGTAATTTCAAAGTCAACAACAAAGCAGTATTTTCTAGAATGAACCTACTTCCATGTTTTGACAACCTTGCGTGTTTTATCTTGACCCTGAGCAACGAGGAAGAACTGTTCTTCTTCCCGCAGCTCCTCTGGTGGATCAGCGCTGTTATAGAAGCACAGTAAATCCAATAACTCTTGCTTTAGCTCTTGAGATATTTCAGTGCCTGCAAAAATAACAGTTTGCTAAATAAAATGTTACAAGATTTTGTTGGCACTACGATAAATAAAATAGATGAGAGTGTAAAGCTCAACTCAGCTTAAAGACAATATAAAAAGGTGCATAATCAGTAACTATAGACCTATGAAAAAATGTATCCACTTTACACTATTTGTTTGGAGATAAAAGAAATTCATGTATGTAGAACGTTGTTATCTTGACATGGCTCGTTTTGAATTTTCTGTTATCTCGAGGTCGAGGTTAGTTTCACCTCCCGTCAACCACATTCAGAACAAATATCAGTCGGTAATCTCAAGTATATTACTGCTTTTCTACACATTCAGAATGACCGGTTTCTACTGTGGCCTGTAAAAGCGGCCCTACCAGCATCCTTCAGCTTCACGTAGCTGTTGTAGGCAGCAATGGTCAGTCTCATGTCGATTCTTTCCTGTAAACCTGCGATGGTGTCATCTGGATTTGCTGCCCCCATGCTCACATCATACACCTAATCATTGAAAATATACGGCAGTTAATTTATCTAAATACAGTTAAAATAATATAGACTACATTCAATGAAGTTTATCAGCGATTGAACTTCAACTGACAACAGAAAATAAATACTGAAGGCTCAGTTTTAAGTGTACCTTTGGAAGTTTATCTTCAAAATTCCACATGGGCGTCTTCTGAAAAAACTCAGGCAAGTTCTTCATGACGTACTGTGCTGCCTTTTGTCCAGATGCTTTGGACAGTGTAAATGCACGCTAGAATAAAAGTGCTACAGTTTACAATAAAAAAACACCCATTAATTAAAATGTACATACTTAGGAAAAAATGTAAGCAAATTTGTAAAGTTTTAAAAAAAATAATAACACCTCTAACTTAAGTACAATTGTTACAATTTACCTTTTCAGTAAGCGTTCTTGGAATGAGAAAAGGATCATCAATGTACTTGTACTCTGGGCCATTGTAATCCTAGAAAGCAACAGATAGAATTTAATTAAAGCCAACTTGCTCATCAATATTCATTCAAACATTGGCTTAATAGTATTTTGAATTTGCAGCTCACCTTTTTCACACTTGACGCTAAGTCCTGTAAAATTGCATGCTGATCTCTGGAGCAAATAAAAGAAATTTTTAAATTCTACGATTTGTACTTAAAGGTAATGAAAACAAACAAATGATGTATCACTAATCAGTATAAGGCCTTATCATATTCCTGCTAATATTTACAATAAAAAATGTGAAATTGACAATTACCTGACTATCTTCTTTGGGATTTTAATTTTTTCTCTTGATATGCCTTAAATACAAGAAAAATAAATAAATAAATCAGCATTTGTGAGGCATATGAATCATTACATAAATTGAATATTTGACTAAATATTCAATTTTCAAATCCATCACATTGAACTGAGTAAAGTGCAGGTCAGTGCATTTTGCATCAGGCTTCAAAACTGCTTAATATAAATGTAAAAATATCTATAAGCGCCTACAATGTTTCACCACTTACTTGGTCCACTAGGTTTGTCTTGTGATAAAGCCGTGTTTTGCATAAGTGTAACACACCTGGTTATGCTTCTGAAATAAACCAATGAAAGGCAATTAGGGTTTGACGGTGACTATAGTCAAAGAACAGTCAATTAACGAAGGTGTACACAAATGTCCAGTTATAGAGCGTGTGTTGATTTGTTTTTCCATTAATGCTACGATAGAGGCCACTCAGGGAGCTGTTGTCACCGAGAACATTATCTTATTTAACAGCTCAAAATTGCATTATTTCAATATTTTTTTGTGAAAAAATTATCTTTCTACTTGATTTAGTTTTGGTCACAGTGACCTCAAGATATAGACATTTTAAGTACATCAGCAGGTATTTTTGCAATGTATAATAAATGTCTACCTTTATTAAATTTAGATATGCAGCTATTATCAAAATGCACCCTGCTTAATATCATTCTACATGCATATCATCATACGTGAGCGGTCGCTTTTTAAGGCTTTGCCTTTAATCTTATATATTACCGATAAAACCCTACCTATTGAGGTTTGATGTTCTTTATTCCGAGGTAAAGCGTCAACTGACCAATACAATATAGGAAAGATTACTATATACATTATGTACACTGAAGGTTGGTTGCTTTCTGCACTGCGACTATTATGACACTACCATTGTCCCGCTATTCTTGCACAGCAAAGATGCAGATATGGCTTGGGTTTTGTAAGTCAGAGTAACAGGCAAAAATGGTTTCTAATGCTTACGTCAGAAATTCTGATCGTCGTATTTTCTGGTCCTTATGCCATAAACCTCCAATCACAGATTAGTCAAACTGTTTGACTAATCTGTGCTCCAACTTTTACCAGCACCAGGAAAAGTATGGTGCTTACGTCGCCATTGGTCCGAAAACCTCGACGAAGGCACCAATGTCCATGACGTATGCACTAACTGAAGTACTAGTATGTAGTATGTTATGTACATCGCCTTGGTATTATCATCATTTGTAGTTCAAAAATGGAATGTCGTCAATATTACGGGTTAAGCGATTTGCAGCTCAGCTGCTGAAGCAAGCCTTGTGTTTCGTTCGTTTGTAACGATGTACGTAATGTCTCCGGACAAGCTTTACACAACTATGAGGTATGAGGTGACACCAAAGTGATTTGATTTTGGGCACTTTGCCAATTAACTTGTGCTTTCTAGAACTAAGAAGCCCATTTATGACATATTTACTGATATTCAATGCACGTAAGCCAGCAAGAAAACATCAATATTCCAACCAAGCAGCAAATATTGATTATTGGGTTTGATTCTGTTAATGTTTATTATCTGTTATTCAAATAGTACTATTGCAACACACAAGAGCAATATTTATTTCGCTGGATATTGATTAATGCAGTAAATTTGTCGTTCTAGCAACGCCGTGTTCTTTGAACACTTTTGATCTAGTTTTGTCTTTGTGATGATTAAAACATGTCGCACTATATGAACCAGCATTCTAAGAAATTGATTTTATTTGTGAATATTATTTAACCATTTGATCCAGTCGTTTTCAAACATTATATAAAATAGGTACATGTAAACACATGTGTGTTTGATTATATGAATGGGGGTCAGACATGTCCCCCGTTCTTTAAAGAAAGGCTTTTAGAATTTTGAATGCTTTTGTACTTAAGCAACGTGGTTTCCTCCGCATATAGCTGTTGTTTATCGAACGGATCTGCAGCTATGTAACAGACAAGCCTTTTATACAAGTTTATAATAATTACTGACATGAAACAAATCACTATGTGATTGTTTGCAAGTGTCATGTTTCCATTGCAATGTTTTGTAACCATAAAAAATTACACAAATAGATCTACATGTTGCATCACATTATTTTAAATAATGTATTCAAGAAATAATGATTTTGATTATGGTGGTACCTTTGAAATCAAAAGACCAAAGGAGCTGTAAGAATATAAGTATATATAATTCAAAAGATATTTAAATTTTTTTCAATATGATATAATGCACACGTTCCATGAATAACGAACAATAACAATAACAAAGTTGATATTATAAATATTTATTTTCAAGTATGTCACACATTTTGATTCATTTTTCACATAATGGGTATCTGAATAATGATGTAAGTAAAGACAGGAACTGTGAAAAGGTCATGTCATGTAGATATTAAAACTGTGATTGGACATTTCTCAAACTAATGACTATTTTGAAAATAGATATATGAAATGTGCTTTAATTTTTATGTGATCCTGACTGGTCCATTCTGATGCGCAGTAATAATTTTGAAAGGATTGATGATGGTAGCCATATCAATCTTTGTGGATATTAGATGTTTGTTTATCACACAACAATATTACAAACATAATATGCATAGTTGTAGATATTAAAGTAAACATTAATAAATAAATAATTTACAGCAGGCATTTCACTGCTCTTTTTAAATCAAATTATGTTTTTTTTTCAACAACTTCAGTATCTGGAGAAAAACAAATGTGCACTATAGTAGTGACTATATTTTCTCTCTGCAAAACTAAATATGTGTAATGTAATTCCTATATACTAGGGTTGAGAATAAGAAATTAATGCAATGATGGAAAGTGTGAGGTATAATTATTCACATATTCTTTTCAGGCCAGTTAAAACTAACAACATAAATGAGTCTAATAACGCGTATCTCCCCTGTTGCATGAAGGCCAAATCATTGATCATTTATATAATGCCATGTGAACTTATTTTTAATACAACGATAGGGGCATCATCAAACACATTTTATAAAATGACAAAATAACTAAAGTATATATGAAACGATTAACATGATGCTAAAATGTTAACATATTGGAAAAGTATATAAAGTAATTACATTTGTACTCAAGATATAAATAATGTGGTCTTCCTTTTTTATCTTTTTTTTCTTCAACTTCAAAAGAAAATAGATATTAATTCATATACCATTTACAATTTGATTAGAAATATAAGAAATAATATTAGGTACATCAATAGCATTCAGGTTTCAAAGGATTGATAATAATACTTGGTTTTCCATTGTTTGAAACATACACTTTTGGTAGACGGTTTGATTGGCTTGTCAAAATGTCAAACTTGGGTATTCCCAACCGCCTTGCAATACCAACAATTGAAGTATCAGGGTCAAAATCAGCAGAAATAAATGTAAAGGTTTCATTTTCATCTGGTTTACTAGAAAGACGAACTGTCATTGCATCCATAGACACCCTACCAACTATTGGACACTTCTCCCCAGTTTTATTTCGGACAGCAAAACCAAAGCCCTCACCTTTAACTTTGCTCAAATGGCTCCAATAACCATCTGCATAACCCAATTGAAATGTAGCAATCCACTCTTCATCGTCTTCTACTTCATATGTCTTCCCATAGCCAACATATCTACCTTTACTCAACTTCTTCACAAGGGACGGAATTCCTATTATGGACCCTATTGGTTTAAAGCCCATTTTTTCAAAATCACTGTCACTGTTACCTGGTGGAACACCATACATAGAGATTCCAGGTCGTACAAAATCCAAATCAGTTCCAAAGTGTCTTAAAATCGCGCCCGAATTTGCTGTGTGAATTTTCATATTCATCGTCTTGAATGGAGTGATAGCTGACAGAAATGTCTCTAGTTGATATTGCGTAAATTCTTGGTCGCCCCAAGAATCCGCAAAGTGTGTGAATAGACCATCAACACACACCCCAAGTTCACCACAGGTGTCCATCAGCGATTTCAGTTCAGATGGCTGACATCCATATCTTGACATGCCAGAATCAACCTCAATGTTGATACTTCCCCGAGGCAGTTTCCCTTCAGTGTTTCTGCCACTGTTCGCGCTACTGTGGCCACCGTGTTGTAGTGCATTAGCCATATCCCTCACAGCCCCTTCCGTTCCTACTGTTGGGATTAGATGGTATTTCAGACAGGATTCCATCTCCCATCGTGAGACATTTCCGAGAACATGTAGTGGTCCTTCAACATCAAATGATCGAAGGTGAATTGCTTCATCTACTGTGGCCACGGCTAATCGTTCGACGCCATTGGCTTTGAGGTGCTTGGCAATCACTATACTTCCATGGCCGTATGCTCCAGCTTTCACCACGCCAATTATTGCTGTGTTTATGCCACAATTACGCCTCAATATATTGATATTATGGGTAAGAGAATCCAAGTTTATTTCAAAATACACTGGTCGGCCAATTATGTCAAAAATTGTCTCTTTGTGTTTTTCTTCATCCATGTTGGAAATATACATGTAGTAAAAAATTCGACGACAATGATATGGCAGCCTTATGACGGTGGCTGAACTACATGTACCTTTGATACATCAACAACGCTATCTGCATATATGTGAACAAGGTCCTTACATATCTATAGCAGTCACGATTGATTTATTTTGTCTTTCTAAGAAATTGATTGCGTCACTTCAGAAGTTCGTAGGGTATATTATTCAAGACAAATGTTCTAATGCACTTAAACATAATAGTTATTTTTTTCCTTGTTTTCTGTTCTATTAATGGGAGAATGTCACATTTTTGACAATGTTAATGCATAAACAAATCATAAAAATAAGCATTGTCATTAAGCATGCTTTATACCTACATGATGGAAAACCTCTTCTCTTTCAACAATGCTAGTCAAAATCATGTATTTATCATTTATAATGACTTTCTATCACTTTCTGACACATACGTTCGTGCAGTATGTCCAAAAATGACACCCAAATTTTATGCTATTTTATCAATGCATTGGGTGCTCACTACAGTGCTGACACTTGATCACACTTAGTGTGATGTCAGACAGTTTTTCATAAACCTATACAAATGTCAATACTCATACACACTTTCTGTGATAATCATAGCTCATCAACGTGACTGCCTCATTTCAGGCACCCAACACGTGCAAGCCTTTTCTTATGTCAAACGACGTTTTCGAAAGGTCCATGACCAATATAAAAGCTTAAAGAAAATTTTAACTTCGATGGAAACATACAGTAAATGAATACATAATAAAGTCTTTAGGGGCAGGTAAATGGAGAAAAAGCATTTGATTTCACAATCAATAACTGTGTATATTTACGTAATAAATTAGGCGGGCATGTGTGCAAAGTCTTATAAGGGGATGTAGACAGTCTGATGTAGACCTAATCAAATACATTCAGCAATAAGACAGCTAGCTAATGTGATGAAGATTTATCGAAATGTAGGCCAGGATTGTCGGGTTAATATAGACCATACCTATAAACTTCGCAAAAAACACAAACCCCAAATTACCGACGTAAGCACCAGCCCCGTTCTGGTGCTTACGTCGCTAATTTTTAAAGATTACGTCGAAAAAATGAATTGGTGCTTTCGTCGTATCCGACGTTCGGAATCTCCGACGTACATCCAAGGCCCAGTTTGATTATATCATGGAAGCTAAACCCTAGTCCACAAATAACACTTCAATTCCGGTAGAAAATGAGATAGTGCACTTGGGAGTTCGACGGAACATTCACTGCCTGTATGCTGCCATAGAAGATCGTGTCTCCACTGCAAGAAAGGCCTTCTACTCCATGATGGGATCAGGGCTGCATGGCCTTAATGGTCTTCCAGTGAAAACTTCCACGAGAATCTATAATGCATACATCATTCCCAGGGCTCTCTATGGACTCAAAGCCTTAAGAATACCGGACATGGCCATCGACAAGCTCGTCAACTTCCACAGATACGCTCTGAGATGCCTACTAGGACTGCCAAAGTGGACAGCCATCCAGGCTCTACATTCTCTCAGGCCAACTTCCCATTGAACATCAAATAGATCTCAAGACTCTGAACTTCATCCACAGTCTCATTACTATAGACCACGTCCGAGACATCGTCCTTAGGCAGTATGTCATCAAGACTGACAAGTCCAACAGCCTCATCATGAAATTTAAAGAAAAATTACAAAAATATCAACTCCCAAGCATAACAGAACTCTACACAAGTGACCCTTCAAAATCCTTATGGAAGTCGATGACCAAGCGGGCGGTTCTGAGGGAAGCATCACTATACATCCTACAGCTAGCCGAAGAAAAATCTACCCCCACTTTTCTCAACAAACAGTTTCAATGCTCCCCGCATCCATCTACCTTACATGTCAGAAACTCTAGGCAAGTGACACGAGCCAATGTCAAGCTTCAGCTCCTTACCAATACGTATCCTCTACACCAAGCAAGATTCCGGATGAAGAAGAGGACAGATGAAATCTGCCCACTATGTCAACTTGCCCCTGAGGACACCAAAGATTTTATAGAGCTATGTCCAGCCTTAGAAACAACAACAGCAAGATACAAAGTTGCGCTACAAAGGCTGTTCGAGCACTCTACGATCTGCTCAGAATATATTCTCGACTCAAGGAATCTGTTGAAGGACTACCCTAACACAGATATCAAGAAGATAGAACCAGTAACTAGAGACTTTCTTTTTGCACTCAATGTTAAAAGATCTAACTAGATAAAGACCGATGCCAGTGCAAGCTTTCCAGTTCACAATAACCCTCAACCCACTACAACAGCTCCTATGAAGGAGGGACCGAATAGAGAGAAGTAAGAAGTGAGTTATGCTGCGTTCCATTGACCCAGTGAAGTCGGTATTCACCGTGTACACCGGCGGTAGTTTCCGTTCTTTTGCTATTCACCGGTGGTGTTCACCTTCTGAAAACGGTGTCAATCAAAAGTTGCACCGCAAGTCCAGCGGTGAGATAGTGACGTCACAAGATGGCTACCAGTATGGAAAAGACATATTTACATCCCACCTTGTTCTGGCACAACGCTAACGAATTTCACGTAGGTGCCTTTCGTACGGTTCCATCAAAACAATGTAAACAAAACCCATTACAGATAAAACTCCACATTTGTCAACAATGTCCATGATTAATAGGAAGTGCAAATAATATGCGCATGCGTACGTAGTCTATTGAAAAGAACACCACCGCTGTGGTAATCACCGTGAGTTCCCGACGGTGTACACCGTCTTCACCTCGGCAATGGAACGCAGCATAAGCACCAGCACCCCAAAAAATCATTGAGATATATTCTTTTATCGCTCAATGCAACATGACCTTTTAATAACAATCCGTTTTACAGCCACTCGAATGCATCTGCAAGCATTCAAATCCTTAATGAATGTAAAAATATAAGTGCATTTTATATATTTGTACACCACTGGGTATTTAAGCTCACCGTATAGATACTTTTGCATTTTTATTGAGAAATTTTTGACAGCAGCATTTTGACAAGGGCGCAGCCATCTTTGATCAGAAAATATTTCGGAGAATGACGAGCAACATAATAATATGAGCACTCGCAAAATACGAGAATGAGGAAATGTGCTCTGTACTGTCTTTTTCTTGTTCTTTTTAAGTCACATGTAAATGTAACATGGAATGCAAATGATACTGAGTACTATTGCAAAACAAAAATAAATTGATATATATCATGGATCTGGTGCTGATTTTTTTATTACAATTTCCGTAATATAATAAAGCTGTTTCGATGAACGAAATGACTAGTTACAAAATCAAAATATATCCCATGATGCAATGCTTCAAATGTATCACTTCCGCTTATCAATGGCGGAAAGTCAAACCCAAAATGCAAAGCTAGTGTAAAATCCACTGGCATCTTATAGAAAAGGCTACAAAACTGATTTTTTAAAGAACAATTAATCGTATGAAAATATACTTAAAGTACCCATCACTATGGATTACCGAGACGAAGGTCTTTAGCTATTATATTTGATATTTTGTAGATCTATTATTGAAGATTTTACCGGTTTATTTTGAATGGCGTCATATCTGCCTATTCATCATTTTATTCTATGAACTCGTAATTTCAATTCACTAAGTGGCTACAAATTTGGCCAACACGAGTAATGGGGTCCTAACACATTACACTGTAACTGTCATCCATTCCATTAGTGATTATAAATACTGCTAGAAGGGTCTACATTAAAATATAAAGAAAGCCTCCACCTCTCTGCCTCTGGCCTTGTCAAATAAAAAATAATTAAAAAAATATGTTAATTATATGGTATTGGGAGATATCTCCACTGGGTGGGTGGGTTGGCAAGTCTGGAACTAGACTTCTGATCGGAAATGCACGAATGATTTCAAAATAAATGGAAGTGAAAGACAAAGTACATGTTTATATTAAATACTCATTTGCACAAGGTTTTTACATTATATATACAGTCTACAACTATCCTTTTGTGCTAGTTTTTATAAGCTCACATTGAAAGCCTTTCGGACCTTCCCGGTCCTTCTTCAATCTGCCAACTGCTAATCACGTGATCGTGCAAAATGTCATCGGCAGAGGCTGGTAGGATGTTGGTGTAGATGGCTGACCTAAATAAGAACGGGGGGGGCATCTGTCTACCAGCCATCTACACCAACATCCTACCAGCCTCTGCCGACGACGTCACACCACGATCACGTGAGGATTAGGCAGTTGGCAGACTGAAGAAGGACCGGGAAGGTCCGAAAGGCTATCAATGTGAGCTTATAAAAACTAGCACAAAAGGATAGTTGTAGACTGTATATATAAAAGTACATGTTGCAAAATTGTTATTCCAGTGTTTTATTGTGTTGGCTAGTACCCAATTAATTGTGTCCATCCTTCTGAAAGGACCGACGGAAGGACGGACGGACCCCGGGGGGGGGGGCACTGAGTCTAGAAAAGTACGGTTGTGCTAGGGGAGCGCTCGGAAATCTGACCCAACCTGAGTGCTAAATCCCAAAATTCTAACCCAATCTGAGTGCTCGATGGATGATTTTGTACCCAAACCGAGTACAAGATACAATAACTACATGAAAGGCTTTCATTAAGACTAATAAGTAAGTCTACTTTTTATTAAGAATGATGCATTCATCTAATATGTTTTAAACCAGCAACATAGACATCAAGAATGTTAGTACATTTCTGTTTTCCTAACATACCATCATAATTGCCCTAGTTTAAACTATACTAAAGGTATCATCATTCGTAGAGGAATCCTCGCATGCAGGGCAATGACTGACAAGAGAAACCAAAGGGAATTGATGGATATAGGTTAAGTGATTGTAACTTCTGGTAGTCCCTAATACATGCTAGTAATCTTATTCCGGATCTGTCATAGTCTTGATATATTGTGAAGAGATTTGAGATCAAGACATAATTTTCCTGGAAGTTATAAAATAAGAAAAGGGGTAGAATTCTAGTTTTCAAATTAAAGTACCCTTTATCAGAATATGTATTCATATCATAATGTTTACATGCCTAGATAATAGAAGCAAGAGACACACATGTGGTTGCATTATGTTTCACATTGGCTTATCAAAGTGATATCCATAGGTAAATTGTACATATTTGTGAACTGTGGCATTTGATGCAGTGTAATATTAAAATAAATCAGTCATTTTAAAAATTTGATACCAACCTTAGTGCATATTGATAAAAATCCAACCCAACCTGAGTGCAGCATGACAACTAGACCCAAACTGAGTGCAAATTTGTGGTGAAAAAGGTGGGTCTTTTTCCCCTAGCACACCCGTCCGCGAAATGTATTGAGTACCCCCCCCGGGGGACGGACGCAATTAATTGGGTCCTAGCCAGTATATAAAACACTGGAATAATAAACTTGTTCTATTGATTCATTTCAAACTTTTAATGTTACAATTTGATTGTAGTAATACATCTAGGATGAGGTCAATCATTCTTAAATACTTTCAACCATTCTACCAAATATTAACTATTGTACTTAATATTTTTTGACATGTACAAAAAATGGGGGTCATGTCTATACCAAAGAATGTAAAAACAAGGGGTCATGTTTATACCAAAAAAGGAAAATAAGGGGTCATGTCTGTACCAAGAGAGTGAAAAAGGTAACCCATTTTGGAAGCAAATCTGTACAAACCCCGACAATGCAAGACCCTGCCCCCCCTGGTTTAAACAATCGTAACATAGCCCCCGGGACCAGCTATTAATGAACCCACAATAGTGTTTGATGTGTCAAAATAAAGCTTAACTTATATTGTCGCATGATAAACACAATTGTCGTGATTCATTAAAATTATATGATGCTATGGTGCAATTTGTTGCATGCACACCCAGTTGGTGTGTGGTGATAATAGGGGATTTGAACATATTTATTTAGGGCCAAGTCATTATTTAAGAATTGGGGGGGGCGGATGTTTTTTTAGACATCAGTGTTTCTAACTTCTGACCCCACCACGGGTTTGCAAATCAAACATATGACCCCCCCACGGGTTCGCCAATCAAACATATGACCCCCCCACGGGTTCGCAAATCAAACATATGACCCCCCCACGTCGAAATATATGCCTGAAATATGAACTTCCGACCCCCCCACTTTAGTATACAACTTACCTAGCATATGACACCCCCATTTCCACATGCCCTGTGTATGTATTAGTATAGCATTGTATTTTGTACTGTCATATCTGCTGTACAAATTTGCAAAAAATATTTAGCTACCAGTATATGAATGAAACTAGTTTTTTCCCCGGTTTATTAAATGCAATATAAACAAAATGCAATACAAACTGCATATATTACCTTGCTATTTAATTGAATTTAGAGAAAGCGATTTAATCTTTAATCTGTTATTTTGAAAAAAAAGTAAAAGAATTTATATTGCATTTTCCAAAAAATAAAAGTTAGTGGTATTGAAAGACAATTAAACATAATATAATTCAATCTTCATAAAGGGTTTCATATTCCATTTCATAAGTTGCTTGCAGTGGCTCAGACAATTGCTCTAATATAAGAGGAGATTAGCTATTATCAATAACTCAAAATTCAATTAATAGCACCATTCTTTTCATATAATGACAAGTTAACTTTGATATTTTTTTAAGCAGTACAAATTCTTTGGGAAGGCACTTGTTACTTAAAGAAAAACTTTCCATCCAATCACTAAAATCCTCTGTCCAAAGCCTTTTGGCAAATATTAGCAATACAATTGCATGTGTTGAGTGTTGACATATGAAACTAGGTACAAAATTACAAGATATTTCATACAACCAAATGATCGATAACATACCCAAAAAAATAGATCGGGACATTGTACCAACATAGTTTAAGAAATATAAACACTTGCCATGGCCTTTTTTCAGTAAATTTACAAAATTTGAACATTTGAACCCCCCCCCCAGTAAAATTTCAAGTATCAGAATATTTGACCCCCCCATATTCTTCCATTTTAAACTTCTGACCCCCCACAACTTCCATTTTGAAACTTCTGACTCCCCCACAATATTCAAATTCAAACTTCTGACCCCCCCACAATATTCAAATTCAAACATCTGACGCCCCCAGTTTTTTTCCGACCCCCCCACGGCTTAAATAATGACTCGGCCCTTACTTTAAATCTTACGAGAAATTTTATTTTTTCACTTTGGCATCGGGAAAGCAATAATTTTTAAAGTAGTAATAGTGTGTGGTAATTGTTTGGAGCCTAACAATTTTATTTAAATAACACACAAACTGGGTGTGCAGTGCTCTACGCGTTTACTTTGGTGTTTGGTCCCCCTGGGGCAGAGTGGTGGACCAGGGCCGTGTTTGAGCTGAGTTTTTCTAATCATCCCCAAAGAAGCTATCGATTGAGCAGTTAGTCCAATATTTCAATACCCAATATGACAGTATATCCTCATGAAATAAAATGCATCTTCAATAACGCACAGAATTAGGGTTAGTCTATTGACAAGGCAACCCTAGGGTAGTATGACCAAAAAGTTTTAGCAACTCGTAATTTTTAAAGGTGCAGCAAATTCTGGTCCATTAATAGAGATTAATATCCAAGGAGGACGAGTACATTTTTCAAAGGAGGGGCACATTTTGAGTGCTACTCGTCCTGCAGACTAGTAACTTTTCCACAGGCTAATGCTGAAGCTGTCATTCGATGTTTGTGTGTTACAGACCTGCTGTACGAGGACGATGAGGCTGACGAGGTGACCACGGACATGTGGCAGGAGGCCTGCTGGATTGTCATCAGCTCCTACTTCGACGAGAAAGGTCAGAACGCAGCTTCATGAGACTAATTATCAAAGGTTTATATGCTACTTTGGAGCAAAATATATTTATTAGGAAAGTACATCAGATAGCTTTTAACCCTTCGTAAGGATTTCTTCGACTATTTCGTCATTTACAATATTGAGCTCGATAGTCGTGTATAAACTTTTCATAGTTGCGTCAAACTGAATATTCAACATATTTTTCACTAGTGGACTGAAAACGGAGTCCTATTTTACATCTAGTTTAATTATGATTCTGAGGCTCTTTGCCAAACTATGGCAATGAACGTGATGTGTCTGGCATACTGAAGGACGATTGGGGTCAGATAGCATGTGAGCTGTTATTAAATTTGTTCTGAATTCAAGATGTCACCTACATTATCAGATGACTGTTTAACAGGGTTGGGTTTCCGCCGGCGGAAACCTATTTCCGCCGGACAAGTGGCATAAACATGGAGTAAACTGTCCAAAACCCCTTTTCGCCGGCGGAAACTGGCAGAAACTGGCGTAAACTGGCAGAAACTAAACTAGGGGGAAAATTCCTGTCCAGAAGATGCTATATCAGGGTGTTTGATAGCCATGTGTTTATGTTTTATATGAATTTATATTAAAATTATTATGTAATTATATTTATTGCATTTATATAAAAGAACAGAAAGTTTTTAAATGATTTTACATCTTTTATTTTGAATCGACTGCACATGCATATGGAATTTTATTATTACATCATGTTATAATCTATTGCATTTTTATAAAAAGAACGAAATATTTAAAAAGTTATTTTACATCTTTTTATTCAATATTCACTACACAGAATTTTATTATTACATAATAATTATCATCAATAACTAACACTTTCTCATATATAATCTAACCCAAACCCTTACCACAACAATGTCAGGATGTCAAATTCCAGTTGTATCAACATAAACAGCAACCCTTTCAACCTTTTGCAACATAATGTTAGTACTAAGGCCAGCTTCAAAAAAAAATCATAAACAGGTTGTGATGCAAAAATTTCTTTTGATTTTGAATGAAATTCTAAACGGTCATTAGGACCTTTAATTAAATTTTGTGTAAGTGAACTGGCATATTGACAAGTGGTTGTCAGAATTTTATCTGTTTTTAACACATGGCTCATTTGATTTACAGAGTGCACTTCAAAACATAACCATCAGCTGCAAAAATACTCTAATTTGGCGAGATCAAAACTCCGTTAAGAAGATATTCTAGACAAATTTCATACCGTTTGAAAAAAAAACTCTTCTTGATTTGAATAAGGCCCCCATTAATAAGCTTTATAGATATATGTTAAACCATTCGTTTAAGTCCGGGTTATGTACTCTGCATGCTGTTTTTTTTTAACCAGACATATTTCCCAGTTGTCATGTTAATTAATGTAAATTTGCGAATAGCCATAGCTTCGTACCTACGACTTGTCACGACTTGTGAAAATCTGATTTCACGAGACTGTTCGGCGCTCATACCCTATAAGTGAAACTGGAGTCCTTTAGATTTATATAGATATATGTTAAACCAGGTCTTTTACTTTGTTGTTTTGAATAATTACAAAACTTTCATACCTACGAGTTTATGCCACAATTAAACACGCCGGTCCAAAGTGTTTTTCAGATGGATTATGTCAACTTACATATGATAATATATGTTTTTTCCTTCATAAAATAGTTGCATATGATGTTATTTGCTTTAAAGTAACATTGCCATGTAACATATTGACAAAACTTATAATTTTGAGGGAGATTTTGAGTTTCTGCTAGTTTAGGGGTTTCAGCCGCCTGTCCAAAAGTGGTTTTTCAGATGGACTATGTCAACATACATATGATATTATATGTTTTTTCTTTCATAGGTTAGTTGCATATGAAGTTATTTGCTTTAAAGAAACAGTTTTATGTAAAATATTGACAAAACTAATGATTTTAAGGGAGATTTTGAGTTTCCGCTGCTTTGGGGTTTCCGCCAGTGGCGGAAAGTATTTCCGCTGGCCGGTTTAAACCGCGGATTAAACCGTGGTTTAGACCGCCAGCGGCGGAAACCTGACAACCCTGCTTTTTAAGCGTACACAGTTCATGTTTTCATCATCATCATCATCATCATCATCATCATCATCATCATCATCATCATCATCATCATCATCATCATCATCATCATCATCATCATCATCATCATCATCATCATCATCATCATCATCATCATCATCATCATCATCATCATCATCATCATCATCATCATCATCATCATCATCATCATCGGTTTTTTGATTAACGTGCAGGTGCTGGGATGCGTCCACTTCAGTGGACCCCCTTCCAGGTAGCTGGCTGGCTGCACGCATGGCTGTTCGTACACCGGATCTCCATGTGTTTTCTCATGAGGATCGGTTTTTGAGGAGTCCCCCAGTCCCTCATATCCTCTCAGTCACCTGCTTCCATGAAGTCTTGGGTCTACGGTTCCACGTATACCAGCCACTTGCATGTCCCATGCTGTCTTGATTGCTCCCCTGACCGTACCACGTGGCCATACCAACGAAGTCTTCTCTCCCTTCAGAATGAGGTCAAGGTCCTCAAGGCCGAGAAGCTTCAAAAGCTCACTTGAACTGGTGGTGGCGGCGTTCTCGGCTTCACATTGCAGATCTGTCTGATCATTGCCCTGTCATTGCGCTGCAAACGTTGAAAGTTTGGCTTGGTTAAGGGCCATGTCTCACTAGCATGGAGCATTGCACTCCATACACAAGTACTGTATACATGTCCCCGCGTCTTGTGTGAGAGGTGGCGAGATGAGAGAACAGGCAGCAGCTCCCTAAACTTCCTCCAGGCTGTCTTCACCCGTGTTGTCGTTGCAGCGTCACAGCCACCCGGCAGCCGAGAGCATGTCTCCCAGGTAACAAAAAGGAAGCTACGACCTCCAACTTGTCGGGTCCCACCTGAACCTCACTCTGTGGTCTGCCATCGATTGGTCTTAAAGAAACAGTTTTAGTAAAATGGCAATGTCTGCACTTGAAACTTGGGTCCTCTGTTAGGCGTTTAAGTCCACTGCATTTCTTATGCACCCACTTTTTTTCAGCAGCCTTTACAGAGAAATGTTGTATTGAAAAAATTTCACCAGTGCAGCAAACAGCACAGGGAAACTTGCCAGAGTTTTGGAGAACATCCAGACCTGAACCGCAGATCATGATCTTAGTCTTCCTTGCATTCACTCTTAGACCTTTTTTCTCCATGCCTTCCTTCCACAACAACAGCCTACTGACACATTCCTCAAGTGACTCTGTTATTATGACTAGGTCATCAGCATAAAAGGTCCTCCCAAAGGGACACCAGATCGAACTCACGAAAAGGGCTTCAAGCACTTCGATGAACAGTAGTGGACTGAGTACCGAACCTTGGTGGACACCGACTTTCACCTCAAACTCTTCACTGTAACCATCACCAACGCGGGAGACTTTTGCATTCGCATACATGCTCTGGACTAGGCGCACAATCCACTCCTCTACACCAAGTTTCCTCAGTGCCCACCAGATGACCTTCCTAGGAACCCTATCAAAGGCCTTATCCAAGTCCACAAAAGCCATATAGAGTCTTTTGTTGGCTGCAAGGTACTTCTCCTGCAGTTGTCTGACAACAAAAATTACATCTGTTGTGCCTCTGCCTGGGACGAAGCCAAACTGGGACTCGTCGATAGACACCACCTGTCTAATGAGCCTGTCCACAATCCTTTCTAAGACTTTCATGACTTGCTCAGTCAGCTTCAGACCACGATAGTTACCCCTATCCAGAGCATCCCCTTTGCCCTTGTACAAGCAGACAATGAAACTCTGTAAAAAATATTCACACAAAAAATAGTCTACAGTTTTGTAAAATACTCTACTGGCACAATGTGTGCAGTTATTGTGGATATGTAAAACAAAATATTGGAAGTGCAATTGAAATTGCCAAGAAGACAAATATTGCGTGTTTGTGAAGCTTGTTTTGTGGTCTCGCTGTTATTAAACTTGTTCTGGTTTCAAGATTCAAAATGTTGCCTCCATTGCTGATGATTTTTGAAGTGAACTCAAATTTGATCTAATTTATATTTCACGTAATTTTTTTTTGCAAGATAAGTTCCGTTGTTTATGATTTTGTGTTATTGAAATTGTCACTATAAAATAGATTTTAATCATCCAAACCGACCTTTTGTCGCATAACTCCCTTAAACCAAAACGGATTTTTCTCTATAAAAGTAACACCATTTGGTGCAGAATTGGCGAGGGCAAATAAAATTCATGGCAAAATAACTCAAATCGTTGTATACATTGCAACATACTGAAGTGTTAGTGTATTTTCCATAAACTTTACAGAGTGCAGTATTTTACGTGTCAGAGTGTTACGTCAAACGTATATTACGGACATATCTCACGTTATATTTTCTAAAGGGGTCAAAGTGCATAGTGTCATATATCATGTATGTCTTGACCTACAGAGTAGAAGTTCACATGTCCTTGAAAACCTCTATTTTTTATGGTATGAGTAAAAAAGACACCGACTATAATTTCCCACTTCACACGTTAACTTAAGGACTCCTCGAACTACGCGTAATACACTTTTCCCACTTCACACTCAATGTTAAAGCCAACTTGCGTGTGTAGGTCTGGTGCGGCAGCAGCTCGACTCGTTTGACGAGTTCATTCAGATGTCGGTGCAGCGCATCGTGGAGGACTCACCCCTATAGACCTGCAGGCCGAGGCCCAGCACACGTCCGGCACCATCGAGACGCCCGTAAGTACGACCAGCACAAGGCGCCATCACCCAGCAGGGTCAGGATTCGCCACTCGTCCGCTCATATTGATGACGGGTGAAAACTTGTGAAGGACGAGTAGAATGTTTTAGCAGCGCGTCCTTTTGACGAGTAACAAATGTGGTCAAATTTGGCACACAGGTATAGAGTTTGTGCAAGGAGAACGAGTACATTGGTTTGCAGGACGAGTAGATATTTTAGGGTTACTCGTCCTGCTGACGTGTAGCAAACTAATCCTGACCCTGCCCAGCACATGTCTGCTCGTCCAGACTCGTGCTGAATTTACTTCACTCGTCCTGCATATGAGTAAAACGTGTTGGGCAACTTGTCAGGACGAGTAACTTTGAGTAGGAAAAGTACCATTTTAAAGTTACTAGTCCTGCTGAAGAGTAGCGATTGAGGCCTGGGAGACCGTTAGTAGCAATCAAGACGATTGTAAGTACCATAGAGTCGCCCGTAAGTATAATAGAAATGCGCGGGTCATCCTGGGTTCCATTATTCATGATTCAAGATACCAATAGGAACCTACATTGTGCTCTTTCGCTGTTTTCTCAACAGCTTCTTCGGGGCGAACCCAAACTCGTCCCGAAGAAGCTGTTGCGAAAACAGCGAAAGCCTCGCCGTAGAGCACAACGTAGATTCCTATAGGTATAGATGTTTGTGTGGTGTTGACGTTGATGTTGTTTTCAGCCTCGCTACGTGCTGAAGTTTGAGCAGATCTACCTGTCGAAGCCGACCCACTGGGAGAAGGACGGCGCGCCCATCCCCATGATGCCCAACGAGGCACGCCTCCGAAACCTCACGTCAGTTACCAGACAAACCGTGAATGAACGTTATTCCGACAATGTAGTTTTAAACATTTCACAATGATACACTGAAGATACATGTATATTGAACATCGGCGTTGATGTTGGTGTCAAATACATTACATTGTGTTCAAGTTTCGATGCTATTGGAATGAAAAATTTGTTTAAAATCACATTATTGGAATGTACATTCATTCACGGATTTCCGTTTGGCTGTCTATTGTATATCTGTGTAAATGTTAAAAGTTCTTGGAGCTGCTCGTACCATATCATATTAAAACAGAACAGATTATAAAGTTAAAAAGATATGAAAGTCTATTAAATCATAAATTTTTGCATCATTGAAGAAGAATTGTTGATGCGAAAATGTGTAATTTAAAAAAACTTTCGTACCTTGTTAACTTTATAATATTTTCTGTTTTAAAATTTTCGATGTGTGCAAATGTCCAACGAAGCAGCACGATTGACGAATATGTCATAGGATATTTCAATTAAGAAGAAAGAAGTCGTAAAAAAAATTCTTAATTATGTAAATGAATTAAAGATAATGCTCAGTCAAAATAATTTTTGTTCTGTCAAGTCCAGTATCCATGAATAATGTCTTTTCCATTGCAAGTGTAAGGAAAATAATACATATATTTTCTACATCTAATATTTATTACACCTTTAAAAATACCATGCCTTCTTGCTACAGAAGCACTAAGAGGGTTAATGGGTGTATATTTGTTTTAAAATTTCTAATCAAATCTACATGCAGAATTGAGAATTCAATGAATTTTCAACGTTTTCTAGCTCATGAGGGCTCCTTTTCAAAATCAAAACAACTTTTGAAAACAAAAATACAGCCATAAAATGAAACCAGAAGATTACAGTAGGAAACAGTGCTGCAAACCAAAAATGCAAAAATTTTAATTACTGAGAATTAGAATGTTGATATTGTGTACTTCATACAAGGTACTTAAATTTATGTGTTTTATCTTGTAACAAATGTATTTTTCATTTGTAGTTTATTTGATTTCTGATAATGAAGCTCCTGAGTTTGATTTTGTTTATAAATTAAAACATTCAAAGTCCTATTTCATTTAAAGATATAGCACCCAAAATTCGGCCCCACTCTAGCAAGAGTTTTTCTGGTTGCAGGTATTCTGCCCCACTCTACGTTGACATCACCAAGACCGTGATCAAGGATGGGGAAGACCCAGTGGAAACCCAGCACCAGAAAACTTTCATCGGTGAGGCTGCAAAATCTTTAGCAAGTTATATTTTAGATATTGCTATGGTATTTGAAAAGTTATCTCATAAAATTGCGTTAATGTTTATTCACAGAGGTGAATGCCAGAATTTGACAGCTGGTAGCTCTTATCAAATTGATCCAACAAATTTTTAACATTGGACATTTTATTCTGTTTGTTGATGTTCAAAATTGAGATTTTGAGATCAAGCAGGGTGTGTGCACGTGTGTGTGTGTGCACCGCCCTATACAGCCTGTGCTTGGCGTCTCTGCAATGTTTGCCTGTTGCAGGCAAGATCCCGATCATGCTGCGGTCGACCTACTGCCTGCTCAACGCGCTCACGGACAGAGATTTGACTGAGCTGAACGAGTGTCCGCTCGACCCCGGCGCGGCTACCGTCATCAACGGCTCCGAGAAGGTGCTCATCGCGCAGGAGAAGATGGCCACCAACACCGGTACGTGCTGCCCAGCACAGGGTTATTTATGATTAAGTTTGTTCAGTATATTCAGCTTAAGCTAAACCTCGATAGCTCAGTGGTAGAGCATCTGCCCATACATATATGACTGGTCTGGTATGTGCAGAAGGTCGTGAGTTTGATTCTACGTCCTTCCAACGCCTTTACGAGGTTCCCGAATATTTCACACTACCAATAGAAGAAAGGAGGTTATTTTTTCAAAATAATGATATGTATATAATCGCACCAAATATATGTGAATTTAATAGGTGACTATTGGCCCATAGGGCTGGGCCGGGCAATATTGTATCGTAATATATATATATATTTAAACATGTTAATTGTTTCATATATATGTGACCATCCAAGTGCCCACTCTGGTGTAACAGCCCTCCCCCTCTTTTTCCTATATGTCCCTAACAATCATGTAGTAACTGCACATTCGTGTAAACAGCCCACCCCCCGGTTGTGAAAATTTAAACGGCCCTGGGCGCTTGGATGGTCGTATATAATATATTAATGTATATGTTATGTATGTTTACGTAAATGGTATTGTCACTGAAATAGAATTAAAACTTACAACTAACACTATGCCCGCAGTGTACGTGTTTGACCAGAAGGACTCTAAGTACGCGTACAAGACGGAGATCCGCTCGTGTCTGGAGCACTCATCCCGCCCCACATCCACGCTGTGGGTCAACATGATGGCGCGCGGCGGACACGTACGTAGTACAACATGTATTTAGACGTGCAATTCTTCCTTCCAATATTCCAGGCATTTTCTATGTATTTTGCTACATAAAACTGGCATTCTGTCATTTAAAAAACAAATTTTGCTTGGTCATCCATATCATAAAAATATTTACGTTTATCATTTGCTTTTGCTTTTTATCAACAAACATGCGTTGCTGTGTAGGACAGAAATAAGTTCTGTCCTCGACTCTACAGAAAATATGATCCGTATGTCCGGAGCAAGTGAAAATTGCTTTGTATACCAATTAGGACTTCTTTCATTCATAATACTTATAACATGCAATTTTCATTCATAGTTAAACCTTCCCAAAAAATCTTAATCATAGCTAGCTAGTTTCTTGTCATATTGATTTCATTGCAAATCTTTTCAAATTTTAACCGGCCTTCTTAGGGTCTGTGGAACAATATAATTTGTGACGTGTGATTCTGGACTGAAGGGCGTGCATAAGTCTGTAGTTGATGTGTTAACAAACATGGCCCTGTAAGTAGCATGATATACATTACTAACAAATTCTTTTGTCTTGTATTTAATCATAAAAAATAATTTATTTGGTTTAAAATGCAGATAAAAAACGACCACCAAGTCCTGATTGTACGTACATGTACATAATTTAAAGTGTGTACGTCTTCTGGTTTAAAAGCCTTAGTGGTTCCCCCCAAATTCCCTTAGCCATTGCTGCACAACAAATTTTTTTTTTTCTAATTAAAGTTCTGTGTGGCTAAAAACTACAGTGCAACTTTATCTCTGTGTTCTTGCCAACAAAAATTGACCATAGATACAGGTGAGCGATTTAGTAGACTGCTCTCATGGAGCCTGTTGACACGTTGGTTGCAGGGCGTGCGCAAGTCTGCGATTGGGCAGCGCATCATCGCGATCCTGCCGTACATCCGGCAGGAGATCCCGGTCATCATCGTGTTCCGCGCGCTCGGCTTCGTCTCGGACCGCGACATCCTCGAGCACATCATCTACGACTTCGACGACCCCGAGATGATGGAGATGGTGAAGCCGTCCATCGATGAGGCCTTCGTCGTGCAGGTCAGCAGCATGTTTAGATTACCTCACTGAGGAGAAAACTTTTAACTTGTTATAAAACGTCTGCTGCATGAAATCAGTTTAAGTTGAACACAAAATTTGTATTCATCTTATAGCTTAAATTTATCCAAAAAGTTTTCAAATAATTTGTCAATTATGAAATTTTATTGACATTGTTTTCTATGTGATCTCTTTTTCCATGTGTAATTTCTTTAAAAGAAAAAAAGAATTGAAAAACAACATTATGCTTTTATTTTTGTCACAATAGATATTATTTTTTACAATAGATATTTTTTTCTTCAAAAAAATTGAAAATAATTTTTTCTTTGTAAGGCGTTCATAGTACAGGTCAGACACAGTATGAATATGACAAGTTCTTGGAGCTGCTCATAACATATGATATTAAAACTGAACAGATTATTTTTTACATTATTTTTGGACAAAACTCATTGTTTTATTCATTCTCCTATTATATGGGACACTGCATCTTATTTTTAAATGCTTTTTAACCAGTCATTTTTTTAAATCTAAAGTTTTTCTATGGAAAATTTTTTCTAAAAAGCAAAAATGGTTTCAAACCTCCGTTGTTTTTTTCAATAACAATTATTGTGACTACTTTTTTCCTCTTATTTTCATTTTGCATGTATTATTACTATGTATTAAATGTTTCCCCTAAATGAAAATCAAAATTTTCATTAAAATATGAACTTTTTCACTATGCCTGTTTCATTTTTTCACAAAAAACTAAAATGTCTCAAAACTCACCTAAATTTTGCAAATTTCATTTTCAAATGTCTCTACCTTTTACTATTTTTTTAAGCAATCCAAAAGTTTTTAAAATAATTTAAAAAAATAAGTTTTATTACATTTTTCACCTCTTGGTCCAAAAATCTAAAAAATAAATTAAAAATTTTAAAAAGTACAGATATTTTTTTATCTTTTTTTTTCAGCAGAACGTTGGAAAATAACAGCAGAAATAGAAAAAAAGCAAAACAAACCAGATGTTACTAAATTTGCATTTCTTTTCATCATGCGGGTGTCTGATATTTCTGTGCTACATTCTTTACCTAAACTCTGTTTTCATCATCATATTGAGCACTAACTGAATCGATCTGATTTCTGTGTCACAGGCTTTATGGACAAAAGTCTGATGATTTTTTTTTGTCTGTTAATTCACTCAATGTGCCCCACTTATTAACAAATGAAAATAAACCTATTTCTCTACCATTCATTGTCAAATTTTGAAACCAACATGTCCCAAGGCCTACATCTAAAAAATCCTGGTCTGTGCCAAGAGACCAAGCCCGGACTACATGCTGGTCTGTCTCTGTCCCCAGGTGTCTGACTTCTGCGAGACGAAGAAGGCGTACTTCCTGGGCTACATGGTGCACCGGCTGCTGATGGCTGCGCTGGGCCGGCGTGAGGTGGACGATCGCGATCACTACGGCAACAAACGCCTCGACCTCGCCGGGCCCCTGCTCGCCTTCCTCTTCAGGGGGTATGTTATGGACAGGAAAGGAGTGCATTATGTTTACACCCACTCTAACAGCTATAATCAGAGAGATAAGACCTTTCCATATGATACAAAAATGTTGCTTTAAATTTAAAAACATTTTGGAGCAGTATTTTTAATGGTAATAGTAAAATCTTGTCAGCTCTATGTAAATTGTCTGTTCACACATGCCACACAGCGTCACAGTACTCACATTTACTTTTCTCTTAAGCATTATTAACCCTTAACCCGTCACGTTTTATTACATGACAGCCCTTGTATCCTCACAAATATTTGCAGCGTAGCGTGTATAAAATCTTTCCATTTGTCGAAGGTGCGTTGCCAACTTTAAACTGCCATAATTTCCAATAAAATGCTCGTATTTCGATCATCTCTTCACCAAGATAAAAAGCAACCATTTTGGCTTACCCCAAACACGTGAAATGGTCTGGCCGGTTTAGGCTGAAACGAGGGGTAAAGGGTTAATAAGTAAAGTGCGTCATTTTTCCTTGTATGGATCTTGCCATTTAAAAAAACACTTGCAGCTGTCAGCTCTCCGCTATAAAAGCTCTTACTTTTGCTTCTACCAAGTTTTCTACCCGAGCAATTTAATCCATAACCACACTGTGACTTATGAAGCATGTTTCCATTTATTTTACGCCCCATTGACCCCGTGTCTCATCCCGCTGCAGCCTGTTCCGGAACCTGACCAAGGAGGTGCGTCTGTACTCGCAGAAGTTCATTGACCGGGGGAAGGACTTCAACCTGGAGCTGGCCATCAAGGCGCGCATCATCACGGACGGCCTCAAGTATTCGCTCGCCACCGGCAACTGGGGCGACCAGAAGAAGGCGCATCAGGCCCGCGCGGGGGTCAGCCAGGTGCTCAACAGGTTAGTGCAGTGGTCAGCCAGGGGTCAACAACTCAACATACAACATAATAACTCAACAAGAAATGGTTCCTTCCTTTGAAGAAAAAAATAGCCAAATTGTTTCAAACCAAAGCCAAACAATAGACTCTTGAAAAAGGCAAACCGATGTGTTACTGCCGAAATATTGAGTTTTCTACTATATGTAAATTATGCTAGCTGTTACTATGAAGTATTGTTTCAGACTGACGTTTGCATCGACTCTTGGTAATTGTCTTTAAGAATTATGTATTAACTGCACTCTCTTTTAACAACCCACCCCCCAGTTTGAGAAAATTTCAATTTAACGGCCCTGGGCACTTGGATGGTCGTATACGGTATTATACAAAGCAAACCCTGCACGGTTTTCAGACTGACTTTTGCGTCGACTCTCTCCCATCTGCGGCGGCTGAACTCCCCGATCGGCCGGGACGGGAAGCTGGCGCGTCCTCGGCAGCTGCACAACACGCTGTGGGGCATGATCTGCCCCGCCGAGACGCCCGAGGGCGCCGCCGTCGGCCTCGTCAAGAACCTCGCCCTCATGGCCTACATCTCGGTGGGCTCCCAGCCCTCGCCCATCCTCGAGTTTCTGGAGGAGTGGAGCATGGAGAACCTGGAGGAGATCGCGCCCGCAGCCATCGCAGAGTACGTGTTGTTTACACTACTCTATCGTCAGTTCGCTGGGAAATAATAGTGAAGAGAATGTTGAGTGTTTGAGCTCAATCTAGAGCTGATTATTGTGTTGGTCACCAGTGATGTGGAGGTGGTGTTTATAATGTGATGTTGCGGCTTCCATCGTCAGTGAGATTTTGACCGCCGAAGTGACAAATCTGGTGTGGTGACGACATCACATTGAAGTGAATTTGATTACCGCCAGGAACTCCACCTGGCAGAAAGCAGATGGAGGAGGTTCGGGGGGGGATGCTCTTGCCCTGGTTGAATCAAATTCGCGGAGCCAATGTGACGTCACTTCACAAGATTTGTCACTTCGGTCAACGGCTCAGTGATGGAAGCCGCAAAAACGTCAGTGTTTGTTGCTGCATAGTGAGTAGTGGCATAGTTTAGTTTAACCTGCTCTATGGATATTCCCACGACTAACCATAGTGTTCATAACGATGAGGTTTATCGTGTTTGCTGCAGCGCGACCAAGATCTTCGTGAACGGGTGCTGGGTGGGCATCCACCGCGACCCCGAGCAGCTGATGAACACGCTGAAGAAACTCCGTCGCCAGATGGACATCATCGTGTCAGAGGTACGCAGAGACAGGGCCACATTGTGGGGATGTGTGTGTGAAGGGGAGGTGGGGTCTTGTGTTGAAAATTCACGGTGAAAAGTTGACTGACATCAGGGCAAGTAACCTTAAAAAGTTACTTGCACCGGACAGAGGGGCGGGTAGCTATTTCCAACACTGGTTGAAGTATGTGTGTGTCAAGGGGAGGTGGGGTCTCGTGTCGCAGGGCTGTGATGTGATGTGGAATTTTGCAGACAGCACAGTAATTCTCAAACCCAACTAGACGACCAGCCTCCAAACTAAAGGTCGGCCGGGTGACATTCTGGGTCAACCCCCCCCCCTCCAAAAAATGCTTTGCAAACTTGTTTTTTAAAGGTTAATTTCCACCAGTTGTTGATGTTCAAAGAACTCCATGTTCTTGTGCAAAATATATGCTGATCTGAAAAAATATTGGCTGGCAAAAAATTGCTTGAAACATGATTTCAAGCGAGCGAAAAGCATGAAACGTGTCTTGATCTTTGGGACTAGTGTGAGTGACCCGGACAAAACGTAGGTCGTCTCGGATTACAACCAACCAATCATTGCGCTGTCTGTTTTGATCAGATTTACTTCATATTTCCTCCAGTCCAGATTGCAGCTAAACACACACATACCCGGACCCATCGTTCTAGGCTTCAAAATCTAGTAATCTAGCAACAAATGAATTTATACTTAAAAATATGTTTTTTGTTTGATTTACATGTTAAAATTATTGAATATGGCAGCTACAATTAAAAAAAAAATGATTATATGTGTAAATATTGAATTGAAAATATATGAATGCATTAAGATGCGTAAACTTCAGATTGTTGGTTATTGTGGGTGCATAGTAAAATGTCATGAATGGAAATCAAGTTTTGTATTTGGTGTATTTTTAGTGAAGATATTGTTCAGTTTGTTACAATATCAGATTTTTTTACTTGGTATTTAGATTTTCAAATTTAAGAAACAAATTGTTATGTGATAAAAATATATTTTAGGTTTATAAAAATTTCCTCTGATTCCTTCGTGTGCATTTTCACCTCTGACTTGTTTGTGGTGGTCCAATTCTGCGTGTGAAATGTTTTATTCAATTAGCTTTATTTATTAATACCTCAATTTTTTAAAAAGCTTATTTCAAGTCAAAAATATGTGGCACAGAGAAAGAAAAATTGTAAACTGAAGGACAAAAAAACCCCGCAATTTAGAAATTCTTTCAATAAAACGTGATGAAAAAACCTTGTATTAATTATTGACGCTAGCTTCATTTGCCCATATAAAATTAAATAAAGACCCATATCTCCAAGTGTAACTTGAAATGGGTGTTGTGTTTGCGGTGCACTGACTAACACTAACGCGGCCAGGTGTCGATGATCCGCGACATCCGGGACCGCGAGATTCGCATCTACACCGACTCCGGCCGCATCTGTCGCCCGCTGCTCATCGTCGAGAACAACAAGATGCTGCTGAAGAAACGCCACATTGACCAGCTCAAGGAGCGCGAGTACAACAACTACAGGTCAGACAGCCACGCATAAAGCCATGCCTTAAAAAAAGTAGACAGCTGAACGGAAATCCGTGAATGAACGTTAATTCCGATAATGTGATTTTAGACACTTTTATCGTTCAAACAGCATTGAAATTTTTACATAATGTAATGTATTTGACAACAACATGAACGTAGATGTTCTATATATCTTAAGTTTATCAATGTGAAATGTTTCAAACAACATTATCAGAATAAAGTTCATTCACGGTTTTCCGTTCCATTTGTCTACACCTCAGTAAAGCCAGGGGCCAGACGCACAGTGAATGTCCTCAACGACGGAACCCAAATTGCAGTGACAAATCCTTCTTTTGTAGAGGGTTTCTGTTGTTTACTCCTTTGCAGAGGGTTTCTGTAGTTTACTTTACTTACATTATTTAAGCTAATGCATGAGAACAGTTTGTGTTATTCAGTTTTTTCTCGGTTTACTCTTCGTTGGTTGACGACATTCACTGTGCGGGCGTAGAAAGCACGGGGTGAGACGCGGGGGGTGTGGGGGCTCGTAGAGTCGCAGGAGGTGAGGCTGGCAAAAGCTGCATTTCCAGTCAGTTGTCGACATCTCTTTGGTATGGATATTGGGCGGCAGTATAAATGAGACTTGATATGGCTGTGAGGAGCTGTGTTCCCAGGTAGGACGTTGCTTTGGCTTGGCTGATCAGTCCTCTTGTTTGCATTTGAGGCAAAAGTATTTCGTTTTTTCTTATTTTTCGTTTGTATTGTGTTGTGTGATACTCTCAGTTTCTGCCATCTCACTGATTTCCTGACGGTTTGGTTTGTTTTCCTGTCCACCTTGTGTGTCCTGGTTCATTTTATTGCCATTTTACTTGACGAGATTTAGGCCCTGCAAGGTTCTTGATTTCAGCACTTGACTTATGATTGACTGCGTCGAGATCTGCAACGTCGTCGCAGGTGTCATTATGTCACTTGTTTCAAGAGTGCACATGTCACTAATAATTAGGCAGCAGCAGCCGCTGCAGCGTTGTGTAGTTCCGGTTTCCCCCACCAGGTGTCGGTGCGGGCGGATCGTGAGAGAGCGGGAGATCCGGATCCAGACGGACGCCGGACGCACGTCCCGCCCGCTGCTCATCGTCGAGAACTCAAAGATCCTGCTCAAACGGCGCCACATTGAGCTGCTCAAGGAGCGCGAGTACAACAACTTCAGGTGGTCACCGCGTGGGTCATAAAGGAGGGGCTTGGCCGGAAAATTCACTGAAATTGAGTATTGTTATTGAAATTAGAAACCCATTAGAGTAGAAATATGCAACCCTCTTACTCTGGACCTGCTGCTATCTGGCAGTTGCTGTGAAGCTTCTTTTGTTTGCCACCAGGTGGGGTAATTGGGTCGGCTCCTATGGGTTTCTGTATTGAAAGTAAGAATCTAAAGTGAAAATGAAATTTAATGTTTTTGGGAAGTTCTACCCAAGCTGTGATTGCTGTGTGTTGTTCTCCTACTAACGCCGTATTGTTGAGTTGCAGATGATTGAACACTGCTAACTATTCACAGTCTGTAGAGTTGTGATGTCGTTTTTTGCAATTCATACCACGTTTTGAAATTGAAAACAATTAACATTGAATTTCTAACCTGTTTCCTTCGATTGAGCCATATTCGTGTTAACGCCTGGACCATTGACGGAGTTGTGAAAGTAAAACTTTGTATTTGCTGTGTGTTTTTTGTGCCTAGTTTCAGCCGTCCTCCGCAAACTGGAAATTGTATAAAAAGTTGGGAGCTTGATCAGTTTAATTCCTTGTGGTGCTCAGATTTGCTGATGTGTTGCTCTGTTGAAGTGTTTTTGTTTTTATTTCATTATCAATTTGTTGCCGTTTGCGTCCAGTTGTATCAGAGTGAGTGTGATACCTAAATTGGTGGCATTTTTTTTTACTCAATCAAATTTAGGTCTTGTTAAGAAGCATTGAAACGGCCAAATCTTTCTGTGTTATTGGTTGATGTAGACTTTTTAACTACTGCTCTTGTGTCATGTTTTAATCATTCTGAAAATTTGTTTTGAAGTAAACTGTTGGTTACTATAATAATTAAAAGAAACACACGTACTGCAACAGTTGTCTGCTTGGAAACAGCGCTCCTGTCTATGACTGCGACTGACGTGTGCACATTTTGGCCAAACAATGATGTTCTATGTTTAGGTGACATGAGTACATTGTGATAAATTCTAATTTGCGTAAATTAATAATAATAATACTGTTAAATTTATAGAGTACCTTTTGTAAAAAGACTCAAAGGTCGCTGTACAGAAATACTAAAATAACCTTACAATACTAAGTAATACAGATAATAATAAGTAGACATTAAGATAGATGTTGAGCGTACATGTGAAAACATAAAATATGTCCTACAAATCACATGCAATCTTAAAAAGATGTATTTTTAATGCTTTGTGCTTTGTAAAAAAAACATTCCCGCACGCCTCCGTATGTATGATCCATTGTTCCCTGCCAGCTGGTGGAGTGTGATCTCTATGTGTCTGTTGCAGCTGGCAGGACCTGGTGGCGTCCGGGGTGGTGGAATACATCGACACGATGGAGGAGGAGACAGTGATGCTGGCCATGACGCCAGACTACCTGCTGGAGAAGAACCGCACCTACTGCTCCACCTACACCCACTGCGAGATCCACCCCGCCATGATCCTTGGCATCTGCGCCTCCATCATCCCCTTCCCCGATCACAACCAGGTAATCCATCTGTATCCATGGTAACGCCACGTGACATCTCTGTCTCCATCACAACCAGGTGACATGAACCGGCCACCATCTTGGTTTACAAACCAAACCTATCAACTGAACCAGGCTCTGTATGCAATACAGAGTCTGGTTGAACGAGGCTAACTATAAGCATTTCCTTTGGCATACACACATCACGTACCTTAGGGTCAAATATTAAGATTTATCCAGACACAACTTAGATCACCCCTCAAATCAAAGATGGCAGCCATTTTCCAGAATGGCCGCCAGAAATTAGACTTTCATGTAAAACTGGCTGGCAGGAATCGCTGATTACACGGTTCCTCTTACGGTGATGGAGCTTTTAAACTAGCAGCACTTAAATCGTGGAATACACTTCCTCTGTGCATAAAACAATCAAAGACTCTTACCATTTTTAAATCACAATTAAAGCACCTGTTGTTTAAGGAGGCCTACAAGCCCCTCACCTGGACATTTATTGTATTGTGTGTGTGTTTCAGTCTCCGCGTAACACATACCAGTCTGCCATGGGCAAGCAGGCGATGGGCGTGTACATCACCAACTTCCACGTGCGCATGGACACACTGGCCAACGTGCTGCTCTACCCGCAGAAACCGCTGGTCGCCACGCGCGCCATGGACTACCTCAAGTTCAGGTGCGTGCCGCGGGGGAAACTAGTTCATATTTTTATTTGAGCTCCTATACAAAGATGGCGTTGAGGTGATGCCAGCCATGGCATGTATCACATGCCGTGGTTTATCGCAAGCAAATATGAATGTTTGAGACACCAAGCAAAAGATGCGTAAATAATTATCCTTGCAAATAAAATAGAAATATTATCATAATTCTCATTATTTCTCAGAAAATTTACTTCAAAATGCAATGCCAAGTTCCTGCATTTGATGTTGACATACATGTACGTGAGTATGAATTGTAAATCCCAAGTATTTTTATATGAACTTCCCGGACAAAGCGGGGTTGTTGTTTTTTTCTTATTTTATGTAATTCCGTCGACTTTAGTCAACTGTTGGCATAGAGAAGGCATTTACGTATGTCGACTTTTGTCGACAAATGGCGTCCCGGGGGTTAAAACCTTTCTAGCTTCTAAATTAACTAAGTTATTAGCAGAAAACCGAATAGCAAAATGGCGATTAAGTACGCCAAGGATTGTGCACATAACACATGCCGGCTTGTTTTTGGCGCACATTTTGTTTTCTGGTAATAACTATTTTGATATCAGAGCTACAAAAAAATAAACCACGGCACAGAAATCGTCACTCAAATAGATATAAAGGATTTGAGAATACACCGGACGTCATTATACAAAATGTCATCGAACTTCACTGGTTTTAAGCTGCTGTAGTAATCAGCGTTATGCGCATGTGCGAATGATATTATCATAATTTATTTGTTACGTCACAAATTCACAATATCATTTTTGTGTTTACATCGCCAATCACGAAGAAATTCTCAAATTAATTTTGAATACATGCTAACACCATGGACTGGCAGTCAGTATGATATATTGTAATAGATTACTTGATACATGTAGATTACGCATATGTAAACGATTTAGAATGTTTGAACCTTCATACTTGGACTTCAATGTTCAGCCGTGCTAAGGATTTCAAACGATTGTGTTGTAGAGAGCTTCCGGCGGGCATCAACTGTATTGTTGCCATCGCGTCGTACACGGGATACAACCAGGAAGATTCCGTCATCCTCAACGAGTCCGCCATCGACAGGGGATTGTTCAGGTAACTTACCTCCTAAAATCTCATCCTCATGTGGCATTCGAACCCACAACCTCTGGGTTGAGATGATAACTAACCAAGTATGTAAGCTGACGGTTACAGAGTTACATTGTGCTACATTATGCATTGGTTTTTCTCGTCTCCGTAGGTCCGTGTTCTACCGTTCGTACAAGGACCAGGAGTCTAAGAAGGGTCTGGACCAGGAGGAGATCTTCGAGAAGCCGGACCCGCGGTTTGTGTCTGGGATGCGGCACGCGGTGTACGACAAACTGGATGACGACGGCATCATCGCGCCCGGCGTCCGCCGTGTCCGCGACGATGTGCTGCTCGGGAAAACCCTCACCCTGCCCGACAACGACGACGAGGTCAGTAAAAACCCTCACCCTGCCCGACAATGGGGTAAGTAAAAAACCTCACCCTGTACAGCTCAGCCAAAATAATATTGGATCTATTAAAGATAATGTTCATTCAAAATAATGTTTGTCCTGTTAAATCCAGTATCAATGAATAATGAATGAGAAAAATAATACTCATATTCTCCACATTTAATATTTATTACGCCTTTAAAAATACCATGCTGTCTTGTTAGATAAAACACAAGGTCACGTAATCTTGCATAATTGAATTAGGCCTTAACTGGTAAACTGTTAGTTTGGTATGAGAAAAGACCCTCGCCCCTCCCATCAATGATGACGAGGTGCGTCTACCCTGAACTGTCTCCCAGTTAGTCAATCGTCTGCTCGTATAGTACACCATGGGTTGATACTAAGTGTAGGAAAATATTCTGAATACATCTGATCTCCATGACACTGTCAATTGTTGCCGGATATATTACTTTCAAAACTTAAGGGGAAAAAAACAGAATTCTTGTGATTACTGCTTTGCATCAATCAATGAAGTACATTGGCTATTGGAACGATGGATTCAAACTTTTGATAAAACATATAGTACACTATATGGAGTATACTAAATAGTAATTGTATACTAATAAAAAAAAATGATTCGCCACATTGGCTAAAGAGTAAGCAAAATCTTTTGCCAATCTTTATAATCTTTAGCAAATGGCGACAAAACGAACTCATGCGCGAGCCCAGCTGTTGTTTGGTATGAAAAAACCCTCACCCTGTCCACCACAGGGCCTCCGAGGATATCATGTATTATTTCCCTCACTGGACTTCCACCGTATCATTCTTTTGCTTGTATTTCTAAGAGGTTATTCTATTTGTGACTGTGAGATATCAGGGAATATCTCACTGAGTGTGGGTTGTTAACCCTTAACCCCTCACATTTTATTACATGACAGCCCTTGTATCCTCACAAATATTTACAGCGTAGTACGTATAAAATCTTTCCATTTGTCGGAGCGGCATTGCCAACTTTTAACTGCCAAAATTTCCATAAAAATGCTCGTATTTCTACTCGTCTTGCAAAAAATGTACCTCCTTGCACAAAGCTCTATACTTGTATGCCAAATTGACTAGAATTGCTACTCGTCAAAAGGATGAATTACTAAAACATTCTACTCGTCCTCCACAAGTTTTTACTAGTCAATACGAGCGAACGAGTTGCGAATCCTGACCCTGCACCATTTATTTAGGGAGGCCTACACATGAACACTGTGGAATTTGCGCAGTAAACAATCTTATTGCCCTATTTCCAGCTGGAGGGAGAGGCTCGGCGCCACACGAAGCGCGACACGTCCGTGTTCATGCGCCGCTCCGAGTACGGCATCGTCGACCAGGTGAGTCTCGCTCCGAGTACGAGTCGACCAGGTATGCAGCTAGTCCCCAATCGACTGGGAGGTCGCTAAGTTTAGTTTAGTTTATTTATTATAGTGACAATGTCCAAACATAGCAAAACCAAAATACCAAACAAAACTTCAAAACATAAAACTTAAATGATAATGGACCCGGCCATTATTGATCTTGAACCAAGTTAATTTTACCATTACATATATGTACACAGGGTGTTGATTAAGCACTCGCCACTTGCCCCTGGCTAGTGTAAATTAAATCTCCCCGGACGAAGTCCGAGGGGAGATTTCTAGCTTTAGTGCTGTCCGTATGTCTGTCTGTCCGCGTCCACATGCTTAAAAGCTTATAACTTGAACACCATAAGAGCTATTGCTTTGAAAATTAAATATGTTTAGTTTGAGGACAATCGTATGTCTCAAAAAAATTTTTTGTACTTTGGCCTACTTTTGACGAACTTATGACCTTCGGTACAAATATCTTGTTACCACACTTTAGGGAGAAGTATTTGGCCGATTGTCGCCAAACTTCATATGTAGCTTCGATGTACTACTCTCCAGACCTGATTAGATTTTGGTGTACTTTGGCCTACTTTTGATGAAGTTACGATGATTTAAAAAAATATTACGTGTAATTGTGTTTATCTGTCTCCTGGGAACAGTTTATGACTTATCATCACCAAACTTGACATTTGGTATGTCTATATCACTCTCCTCACGTGATTTGATATTGGTGTACTTTGGCCTACTTTTTGAACTTACGAGCGTTACGTAATAAACCTTGTTAACACTCTACAGGGGGAAAAGTATTTGAGCTATGGTCACCAAACTTCATATTTAGCTTCGTTGTACTACTCTCCAGAGCTGATTAGATTTTGGTGTACTTTGGCCTACTTTTGATGAAGTTACGATGATTTAATTATTACGTAATTGTGTTTATTTGTCTCCTGGGAACAGTTTATGACTTATCATCACCAAACTTGACATTTGGTATGTCCATATCACTCTCCTCACGTGATTTGATATTGGTGTAATTTGGCCTACTTTTTTGAACTTACGATGAAGTGTTACATAATAAACCTTGTTAACACTCTACAGGGAGAAGTATTTGACCTATGGTCACCAAACTTCATATCTAGCTTCGTTGTACCTCTCTCCAGAGCTGATTAGATTTTGGTGTACTTTGGCCTATATCTAGCTTTTTGATCAAATTACCATGTGTTTTTTTTTAAAAACAAATTATTACGAATTTGTGTTTATCTGTCTCCTGGGAAGACTTTATTACCTATCATCACCAAAACTTGACATTTTGTATGACTATGTCACTCTCCTCACGTGATTTGATATTTGAGTACTTTGGCCTACTTTTCAAAAATGGCCTGATCGGGAAATGGCCTGATCGGGAAGGGAGATTTACTGGCGTTCTGACGACTACTGCTTTCTGTTGGCTAGTGTAAATTCAAAGTCACTTTCGGTTCAAGGTTCAGTCCTTAGTCCTCTGCTTTTCATCATCATCCTAGAAGCCCTGTCTCATGAGTTCGCACTGGGTCCCCTTTGGGAACTACTGTACGCTGATGACATCATCATTATGGCCAACTCTGTTGAAGAGTTATCAGAAAAGGTGCACACCGAAGATGGGGATGGAAGCGAAGGGACTGCGTGTTAATATGGGTAAAACCAAATGTCTGGTCTCTGGGTCACACCTAGACAAATTGCTCAAAAGTGGAGAATACCCATGTGCTGTATGCCTCGAGGGGGTAGCGAGAAACTCCATCTACTGTGGCAAATGTCTATGCTGGTTGCACAAATGGTGTAGTGGAATTGAGGGTGTTTTCAAACCTGATCCGGACTACATATGCCCACGATGCAAAGGTACCGCCAGGCCAATTGATGGCAGGCCAATCAAGGAGATCCCAGTTGGCGAACACATGTTAGAGGTTGTGACAGAGTTTTATTACTTAGGTGACATGTTGTCCAGTGGTGGAGACTGTGATTTAGCTGCAACTGTCAGATGCAAAACTGCGTGGGGCAAATTCCGTGAGCTACTACCAGCCCTCACCAATAGGCACATTCCTTTATCTTCGAGAGGTAGAGTGTATTCCACCTGTGTACAAAGTGCTATGCTTCATGCGTCTGAGACATGGGCAGCATCCTCTAGTACTATAAACCGCCTGAGAAGAAATGACAGAGCTATGATCCGCTGGATGTGTGGTGTGAAGCCTAATGATGATACCAGTTCAGAGAGCCCTTTGGAAAAACTGAGTATTGCAGACATTGATAGTGTGCTTCGTAAAGGGAGACTGAGGTGGCAAGGCCATGTTGAGTGCAGTTCTGGCTGGATCAGCCAAGTAAGAAAGCTTGAGATAGAAGGAAGAAAAGGAAAGGGAAGACCGAAACAGACTTGGGATGCAGTCTTGCAGAAAGATCCTGCAAGTTTGGGCCTGAGTTTGGTAGATCCAAATGACCGAAAGGCTTGGAGGGACGGTTGAGATCCAGACTGGGCAGCCAGGCCACACCCTCTGAATGAGGAATAATTAGGGCCTGTTTAAAATAAATTTAGGATTTGATTTGATTGATTGATTTGACTGGCCACAGTCGGCGATTATGATTACTTGATTCCAACTTTTAATAACTAAGGATGGCTAGTTTGGATTGAACATGGCGAGTATAATTGAGAGTCACTTTCCACAGAAGGCGAGTGTTCTCCTGAACGAGTCACATTCCCTGTGTACACAAAGATGTATTTGTTATTTAACAGTCAAGAAAAAGTACAGGATATAATTGAATGCAGATTATTACATCATCCAGGATACAGTATTTTTCTGTATATCAAAACTTTGCAATAGAAATTTTGACGTACAATTAGAAAAGTTAGTCAAAACACAACATAAAGCTTCTGTTTAATATCAAGTGTATCAAATGCATTCATGTAATTTTCGTTTCACTAAGAGAAAAGACAGCAAACACGTAAAACTGAGTCTTGTCGTTGCCTAGGTGATAAAACTGAGTGTTGTCATTGCCTAGGTGATGGTGACGATCAACAACGAGGGCTACAAGTTCTGCAAGATCCGCGTGCGCACCGTGAAGACTCCACAGATCGGGGACAAGTTCGCGTCGCGCCACGGACAGAAGGGAACCTGCGGGATCCGCTACCGGCAGGACGTGAGTGGGGGCGTTATGGCCAAATTACATTTACTTAGAATTAAGAATTGTTGTCATATCTGGTCTAATCTTGTTCTGTTGTGTTTTGCGGACTTACAGTAATTTTATTTTTTAGAATTCCATAAATAAAGAATAATTTAGAGTAAATAGAAAGTTATTATTTCCAACGTTTCATACACAACTGTCCTCTTCTTTATTTATGGAATTCTAAAAAATAAAATAAGTCCCCAAAACACTGCAGAAAAAGACTAAACCAGATATCAAAATGAGACCATTTGTAATGTCCAAAATAAAACAACTTGCATAAGAAGTGTTGGTGTTGTGCAATGAGATTCAGGACGCCTTTTTAACCCTAAAACCACTAAATGTCACTCATCAATTGCATGTAGAGGATCTTACTAACAAGTCTTAAATGCAGGTGGCCAAATATATTATATTTACACAGGAGACATGAAATGCGATGCATCTTGAATTTTTTGCACCTTGTTCCAAAACATAATCCTATTTTGGTAAACTTTTGATATGTTATAGTTGACATGCTTTATGGTTTCCATTGATGTATGATACGGTGCTATTGCGATTTGTGGGTTACACATACGGGAGCTCACCAGTGGAGTGGAGTGGAAGTAGTTTGGCTCATCACTAACTGACAGTTGTAGTAGTATAATTTACCCACGGATTTTATGCTGAAATCTTTTTTATAGCTTTATATTCTTGCATGTTAAAAATCTCTCATTGTAGATCCTCCAATAAATGTCGTAACAATGTAAGAGTTTTACTGAAGGGAAATGTGGGTGGGAATACACGGTTGTGGGTAAATGTTTTGATTGAGAGCCACTTTCTAGTTAGCAGAAGGAATATGGGTGAGTGAGTTGGAGTTTGACTGGTAACTGAACCAGAGCTTGGTTACGTGCAAGTCTGTCTTATCATAGAAAACTGATGCAGTTCTTAACTTCAGCGAAAGCTTCAGTTTTTCTGAACATAGAAGTAAATACATTTGGATAGGAACTATGAATTGTTATTTAATATATGAAACCTATCGTGAAGAAATGTTTGCCAATCTGAGAGGTCGATGTTTTTCAGGACATGCCGTTCACGAACGAGGGCCTCACCCCGGACATCATCATCAACCCCCACGCCGTCCCCTCCAGGATGACCATTGGTCACTTGATCGAGTGTCTGCAGGGCAAGGTATGTGGTCACAACCCAAAACTAGCCGAAACGTCGTCGTTCTGTGTCAGTAAGGTGGCTAGATTATGTTTATCTTGACAAAGATTTCAATAGTGCTTATCTGAAAAACAAAAACAAAAAAATATAAACACGCCTTAACATCCAAGTAAGGCCCAATATTCACTGTTGAAAAATGTACTGTACAAGTAATGAAATGTCCGCGTTATTGAAATACCAACTCTATCATGTAACGGTCACTCACCACATAGTCAAACCTAACACACTAATCAATTACTATAGTAAATGTGTAATTTTTGAAGAGTTGACCATAAACATACAGCACAGAGTGCAATCAGTGTCAATGAGCGGATGGATCACTATAAATACCTCTACATTAGTATTATTAGCAGCTGACGATTGAAATGCAATTGTGAACTCTTGTTTATGAAAAAGCACACATACTGAAATCAATAATCATTTAGAAAAAGTTGTCATGTTTGACGCCTCGTTTCAAGTTAGGATGAAATGCTAAAATCACGAAAATTTAGAAGCAAAAAATAATATAAGTACTCTAACAGACTTTTAATTTAGTTGTTTATTTCAATATTTTACACCCTGAATATCAAAGGCTCAATTCAAGCATTGTGCCCTTGACATCTTGGCATATACGATGCATTAGGTGATATTGACAGGTCAAAAGTCTCTCCAAATTAGCGATAGCTTTGTGCTAATTGGCTAGGTTTCTAGGTTACAGTTGGGAAGAACATAGACAGCCATGTGCCACGGCCTGATATTACGTAGATTAATATTTGCTGCCAACAACTGAACAAACATGTTTCCTACAGAAAGCCTACATTTACATAGATGAATAGCTAACTGCTGCCAGTATTCATACCCATATAGAAAATTATCATAGGAATAGAAATATCAAATCCTTCATTGTATCCCAATAAATAGAACAAAAAATAAGGAAGTTGACAAAATAATGTTCAAATATATATTTGACTTCATCAATAATATTCAAAGGTGTTCATGAATTCCGTATAAATAGATGACTTTCATCTCATTAACTATCATAACAATGCATATCGTCTCATGAGCATTTGTGCATGTCAAGAACACCTCGGATTTTTAATGTGTGTAATTGACAAAAGTGTTTTCACCGCACTGCGTGATTTCAGGTTTCGGCCAACAAGGGTGAGATTGGAGACGCGACTCCGTTCAACGACACGGTCAACGTGCAGAAAGTCTCCAACCTGCTGCACGAGTACGGCTACCACCTCAGGGGCAACGAGGTCAGTGAAGCGAAAGTCTGGTGGTTCGTTCGTGTATGTCAGTATGTATGTGTGAATGTATGTCTCTGGACAAGCTAGAGCGTTTATCGATGAACGGATTTCGTTCACACTTTGCACAACTAAAAGATATGAGGCGACACCAAAGTGATTCGAGGTGAGTGAAGCAAAAGCCTTGTGTTTTGTTTGTGTATATATGTCTAGACAATCGGGTCTGTCCAGTGTAAGACCTATACTGAAGATGAGCACACAGATATGGTGGTCTCTGGTAAAATCTCTGGTAAACCATTTCAGAGGTCAATTGGCCATCTGACACTCAGAGTGGTGGAAATAGACGAAGCTGAAGGGTTTGGTATTTTTATCTGCTGCTGCAGGTTCTGTACAACGGGCACACGGGGCGCAAGCTGAACGCGCAGGTCTACCTGGGGCCTACCTACTACCAGCGCCTCAAGCACATGGTGGACGACAAGATCCACTCGCGCGCCCGCGGCCCCGTGCAGATCCTCAACCGCCAGCCCATGGAGGGACGCTCACGGTGAGTCCCCGGCAATCAGGGTTGGGTTTTGTACGTTTGAAATTGTACAGAACTGTACAAAACCTGCACGAAACGTTCACAACTGTACGAAACTCGTACAAAACCTATATGACAGACTAAAACCTGGATAAAACTGGACATAACCCAAACTATTAATGTACATTATTCCTTTGGCCTGTAGGCATTCGAATTGTGAAGCAGTTTTAACTATCATTATTGTTAATACTTGCTTAGTAACCACTGTGAGTCCCCAGCGAAGGCGGGCTGCACTTATTGCCACCTAACTAACGCGTCTGTCTCTCCCCCAGTGACGGCGGGCTGCGTTTCGGGGAGATGGAGCGTGACTGTCAGATCGCACACGGCGCCGCGCAGTTCCTCCGCGAGCGCCTCTTCGAGATCTCGGACCCGTACCGCGTCCACGTGTGCAACATCTGCGGCCTGATCGCTATCGCCAACCTCCGCAACAACACCTTCGAGTGCCGCGGCTGCAAGAACAAGACGCAGGTGAGAGCACGCAACAGATACCTGCTGCTGTGGGAACCGGTCATTCTTCGCATCGGGCGTTACAAAGCTCTTCAGAGAAGAGCAAAAGTCTTGCTAAAGACAAAGTTTTAGACCCACATGACAGTGACTCAAACCCTGGACCACTACCACTGTGTTCCCCAGTGTTAACCTCTGATCAGTATTATTCAAGTTTTTTCATATTTTACTTGTCAAAAATTTACATTCTACATTATTTTTAAGTAGATGTAATGTGCATTTTAACGTGTTTAATTATGAATAAATAATATCAAATACTTACACTACACCCAAGTCACCCTAATTGCGTCGCTTCAGCAGCTGAAGCGAAAGCCTTGTGTTTCGTTCGTTTGTAACTGTATGCATGTATTTATGTATGTTTGTCTCCGGACAAGCTAGAGCTTTTACGCTTCACCCGATTTCGTTCTGACCTACTTGTTTCTGTTTGCAGATCTCGCAGCTGCGCATGCCGTACGCCTGCAAGCTGCTGTTCCAGGAGCTCATGGCCATGAGCATCGCGCCGCGCATGATGACGAACTGAGCCGCTGCAATAAAGGCTGCTCACTGGACTGTACTTCTCACTGGAGAGGGATAAAAAACGCAGTGAAACCTCCAGAGAATACCACCTTTCCGTCGGGACTTCTTTTGTTTTTAACTATAATTGCTGCACATCACTTCATTTGTGCAGAATACAATCAAAGAAAAACGAGCGCCCATGGTGCGATTCTCGGCGGCAAGGTTTTGTTGTAATGCGTGTTGTTTCTTTGTATTAAATGGACTTGTGTGGAGTCCCAATGTGGAATGTTCCTTGCATATTCCAACAGTTTATTGCGATTGGTATTTTTTAAGTGCAAATGATTTTTTAAAAAAGGCTATCTTGAAATGTGAATCCAGAGCGGAGTGTTTGCGACAGATATGGAATGTTAGCTTACGTTTACATATTTATTTTGTTTCATTTGTTCCAATGATTTTATGTAATGCGAGTCCGCGGAATGGAAACAGTGTAGACACTGATCCGTGTACTCAATAGATTAGTGCAGAATCGTTGATCTCAGAGCTCATTGTCTTTTGAATAATGAAACATCCTGACTAATCAACTTTGCAAGAGAAGTTAGAAATGATACTATTGACTGTTTCAAAGATTGAAGGTCACTGGAATTGTCTTTGTTATGGCCTGATAGAATGTTCAATGTTTACTTAAGTGTGTGTCGTACATATTCCATGGAAGATATTAATCATGGGTTAAATGGCTTGTTGCTTGTTGCATTTATTGTAAACGGCATTTAGGTAGAAACTCCGATCCTCGATTTACAAGATAAGAATTATACTTTTATTTAGAGTGATCAAGAGTTAATTTGCAACTGGTTTTGTGCATTATCTGATCTGCTGTTTGTCAATCGGATGAAAGTGTGTGAATGTTGGAAAAAAGCAAAATAAAAATGTGTATCAACAGTTTTAGACAGTTTTATTCTCTAAAGAAGTCACAAAAATATTTTACATACAATTATGCAAATCTAACTTTGTCAAGTTACCTACAAAGTTACTATGCATGTAATAAGATTTTTCCACCTAAAATTGCGAGATCTATTCAAAAGTTCTCTCTGAAAATAACCTGATCTAATTCTTTACTTCCCAGTTGAGCAGAAAAGTTGCGTACGTGTCTTTTTTTATTTACTTTTGAGACACAAAAGTCCATGGGTACTTCCGGTGTGTGTTATAAGCCCATTTAAAATCACATTTAATGCTATATCATTCAAAATGTGTATACTACATAACATTGATGGCTGTTGTGCTGATAGACATTGGAAAATTGAGTAAATACATCTATTTGAGGCGTGCACTGCACACCCAGGTCGTGTGTTATTTAAATAAAATTATTAGGCTCCAAACAAATACCACATAATATTACTACTATGAAAATAATTGTTTTCCCGGTGCCAAAGTGTACAACTAAAATTTCTAGTAAGATCTAATGTAAATAAACATGTTCAAATCCCCTATTATCGCCACGCACGAACTGAGCGTGCATACGTTTTGCCATAACAAATTGCTCCACAGATCATATAATTAAAAATGAACCATAACAATTGTGTTTATCATGCGACAATGTATAGACAAAACCGGGTGAGTTGTTAACATTGATTATTTTACTGGGTAAGTTCTTGGGGTGTGATACGCCCCATGAACGAACCCAATAAAATAATCAATGTTACACAACGAACCCGTTTTTGTATTTATCAATCTTTTCTAAACAATTACAATATTGTGTAAAAATAAACTGGCATATATTCAATACATTTAACAAGGTAATTTATTAATAAATTACAAAATGCAATAATGTGTAGGAATACACTAATAATCATAATAGTCACTCCTAGACATATAGACGCCTGTGGTCGTATTTCTGCACTACAGTTACCTGGGCCGTATGACAGCTACACACGCTGTACTGTGCAATCTCTTTGATGTTCATTGATTTTGGAGCTTTTCTTAGTAGTTAAATAAAATCAATAGAGGTTTTCCTATAATAAGTAACAGGTTTTTATATTTGATGAACTGAGGTTATTTTCCGCCTTGGCCAGTTTGGTGCGTAGCGAGTCGTTTTCTTTTATGACATCTCGTTGGTACGCGGTTGATTCATCTTCCTATTTTTTTTTCTCATTGCTTTATTTATCCAATAAACAAATCAAAGTAACAAAATATTTTGCTAGTTTCGAGATCTGCAGTCTCCTTTTCAATCATTGAATGTATGAATCTGAGGTTGCTTTGCTTTTCGTCACCGCGACCATTTGGGAACTGAGATTGTGTAACTTTTTATCATTTTCACTTTTGAATTGCGTTATGGTGTCCGCCATGATTTGTCTGGTGTCAGCCATGATTTGTTTGATAAATTCTTGCATGTCGGTTTTGTTACTGTTCATGTGTGATTCCAATCGCAACATGTCCGATTTTAGGTCCTTATATTGGTATACTAGATGCTGTGTACGTCGATCCACAGTCGCCATTTGGTTGTCTAGTGTAGACATTTGTTTATCCAGCGATGATAAAACATTATTCTGATGGGCGACTTTTTGATCTAGAGTCCGTATCGCGTCAGTGTGTATTCGCATCTCGTCTATGCGTTTGGTGAGGTTGCTGTATTCTTCGCTCGTGTATAGCTCTATGTGAGCTAGACGCTTATGTATGTTGCCAACATCATTTTGTGAATACAACTTTGAAGGGTGTGGTATTGGAGATGACGCATCTGACGGCTTAATTGATGTCGACAGATTGCTTATAAATGCTTTT
>CM032668.1:16114441-16145475 GCA_019095985.1 Streblospio benedicti | reverse complement strand
TATGTGCTTTAGATTCTAACTTATTTATTAATGGAAATGTGAATCCCATACAAGGGTATGTGCACACACAGGAGCAATTTATATAGATATCTATGTAGATTGACTGATGAGAAGCGTAAATCTCTTTCGAGATTTAGGCTTTGCATCAGTCAAACAGAAACATATCTCTGTATAAATTGCTCCTGTGTGTGCACATGGAGGTTACCATGGAAACGGGCGATTTGAGGTATGTTTGCACCGGATATTTTATATACATCCATACTTTCCAAAGGCCTGAGCACCTACTGAACAAAATGAGATAGGGTGTAGCTTGCTCTACCGCCGGTTGGGGTCCATCCTCAAAATAGCCATTTGGCCGCTAGTTTAAAAATCACCATTGATTGATCGCGTTAGCTGCAGTATCCTATAAATATAGTATCCTATATAGTATCCTTGCTATAAGAATGGCAATTTCGAGTTTAAAATAAACAGTGGTTAGTGGTGACAAAGTTAATCATAGTTTAAGAATGCGAACCAATTTTTTAGTCTATAAGGAAAACAGCCCACCCTCAGTAAAAATACGTGTTTTATTGACTATACAGATCTCACACGTGCATGTGTTCACGCCACCGCTCGTAGAGCGAGCTATCATGAAATCATTGAGCACAAATGATACGCTACTGCATAATACTTGAACGTTGGCGATGCCACTCGCTCTGAGAGAATGTCTGTGCGTCTTGATATGTGCCGCCGCCTCCGCCGCCCCCAACAACACGTACAAGTGGAATGGGACCGCCGCCGAGAACTTCAAGTTGCACGAAGGGATCATTCAACCACATGGTAACATTTCACCACTCAACGATGCACTAAATGACCAACGAAGAGAACTAGGTATAGCTCTAGCTGGATTTTATGATCTCCCGCTCGCCTGCGATTTTGAGAAAGACTATTGTGGACTGAAGTGGAAAAGTTCAGTTAATCCAGACTGGTCCAGAACTACTGCAGAAAGGTCGGTTACTCCGATTTCTGGGAACCATTTTATCATCACACGGAAGGCAGACGAAACGTATAACGCAAAATTTAGGTTCCCTTTTTGGGATTTTCTTAGAGCTCAATGGATCGACGGTGACGTGGTAGAGTTTGCCTATGATAAAAATCCGTATTGGGTAAATGGAAGCCTGGACCTCTGTTTCCAGATGTTGTATTACCGTCACGAACCCGAACAAGGCAACGATCCTAGCATACAAATATATTTCAAGGATGCAAAAAATTTCTCCATCAAAAAGACTGGGCCACACTGGCTTCATTACAGAAAAATCCTTCATCCGGCACGATATAATTGGATTGAATTACAAAGCTCTGTTTCACCTGATGGGGTGTTTGCTTTAGACCACATTCGTGTAGGATGTCCCATACCAGAGCCGCCAACCACCACAACCAAAACCACCCTGCCAACCACCACCTCGACCAGCACAACCACCACGAACAAAACAGGTAGGCCTACGAGGTTTAAGCTTCAGCATTCAAGCATAGATGCACATGTTTAATGAATGAGGCAATGGCTAACAACAGGCGCAGCTAGTTAAAATGTTCTTATAACGAATAATGATAAACTGAAAGCAAAGATATACTACAAAGAATAGCAATCACACAATTCGGCTCTGGACACACAATTCGGCTGTTTAGAAAAAAACAAACAAAAAAAACAAAAAAACAAAAAAACAAACACGTAATGTGCTTACGTCAAAATCTCAGACAAAATATCTTTGTTTAGATTTGACCTGGGTGAAAGACTTATAATCACATTAATGGCGGTGTGGATAGTTAACGGATAAATGCTCAATGGCCGAACAAGTATGCTTGCAGAGAAGCAATATGATGTGTTCTGTGCATTTTGAAAGTTTCTTTCATTTAAACAGTGTCAATTTAAATACCACAAAAAAGGGTGGTTATAAACCCATCAACAAATATTAAGGCCGAAAATGTAAACTGATTAACAGAACATTCGTAAACTCAATGATTTTCGTGGGACGTAACTGCATGGTGCAAAAAACATCTTCGATTGATTCTGGATTTTATGGAGCGAATTCTTTTAGTTGAGCAAAACAAATGTTAAAAATACAACCGAATTGTCTGCACAGCCGAATTGTTTGGTTCCTGCTATGTAAGTGTTTAGCAGTTATTTATTACTAGCTGTTTACCCGGCGTTGCTCGGGTTGAAACAGATGAGATCCGAAACACATTAAATGTTCCTCCCTCCCCATCCTTCCTCCTGTCCCACATCCCTCGAACCAGTTCTCGTCAGTATACAGGTATGTGACAGATTAAATACAACATCCATCACCGTCCTCCCATCGTCATATATGTCACAGCCATTTACACACTAAATCTACTAAATATGGCAATGATTGATCAGTCTGATATCTCTCCCCAGCTACTCCTACCCCTGGTAAACACGTGCAGAGCAGATTAAATGTCCTACTCATCCCTACCCTCCCTTCCACCCCCACCACCACCCTATTCTCTCCCCAACCCTCTCTACCTCACCCCCATCTAAACAGGTCCATAACTAATGCACCCCCTTCCTGCTGCTGCTCTGGTTGAAACGCATGAGATCTGGAACGTATTAAATGCTCCTCCCTTCCCATTCTTTCCCCTGTCCCACATCCCTCAAACCAGCTCCCATCACTATACAGGTTTTGAAAAGATTAAATACACCTCCATCACCTTCCTTCCACACTCATATGTGATTGCCCTACACACACTACATGTATGTGGCAATGCTTGATCCCTCTAATACGCCTCCCCCAGCTATTCCTACCCCTGGTAAACACGTGCAGACCATTAAATGTGCATATCAATCACCCCCTTTCTGCTGTTGCTCGGGTTGAAATTGATGAGATCTGGAACATATTAAATGCTCCTCCCTACCTCACCACCACCCAAATCAGTCCCCCCCCCCCATATGGACACACACACCCTTTCTGCCAACACCCCTCCTCAAAACAGGTCCGGTGCAGATAAAATGCACCTCCATCACAATCACCACCCTTTACTTCACAGCTCCCTCGTTGTATGACTGTACGTGTGACGTGCAACGTACGGTTGACATATACAAACGTTTAACGTATTACGTACCTTTTACAAACATGGCCCTGTAAGCAACCTTTCTACAAAATTCTTGTTTCTTGTTTTTATCATTAAAACCAATATCTTTGGTTTTAAATGTGACATTATAACGACCTCCAAGTTGTCCTGATTTTACATACATAGTTTGAAGTGTGTACGTCTTGTGGTTAAAAAGCCTTTTGTGACGCAAAAAATCGCCTCTTCCTTTATATATATAGATGTATCTATGACAGGCATTTCACAATCAAAACACAACTGAGAAGTAGAAGGGTACTCATAATACAAACAGTGCTGTCACCTCTGCGCATCTATCAGTGGTTTAAACTGTCTGTGTATGATTTTTCATTGGATTGCGGGAAACTATGTTTTGATTAATGAGCCCCCTAGGCTACTAACTACAAAACCTAGTCTATAGGAGAGAAGGTTTTTGAACAATGGGATGAATACTTTGGATGGGGGTGAGGTTTTTGTGCAGTGATACCAATTAATCCACAATAAAACCTAAGATATATGAGACTGAAATATACAAACGGCCATTTTTTTAATGTCCCCAATTCATCTTAGATAAAAATGAATGGCCAAATAGCTCGATCTTTTAAGGTGGACCAGAAAATCCATGTGATGCCCTCTGCTGGCAATCAATGAAACCACAACCAACACAGTGCTGCCACCTGTTAGTTTATTAATCAATGCTGCCACCTGCTGTCTAAACTATTCAATAATAATAAAGAAATAGTGTAGGCTCATTTGTCATGAAAAAAAGTTTCGTGTATTTTTTTTTTGGTAAAAGCAAAAACTCACTTGATTTTGAAAGAAGGTATCATAAGCTTTAAAAAAAATTAGGGTGTCATTTTTTTTTACATTCTAAGGGTGTGAAATCCAAGATGGCGTCCAAAAGAGCCTGCACACACCAAAAATGTAATATCTCCGCAAGTATATATGATACAATTACAAATAAAATGTCTAAATATATGTTTTTTGAGACAAGAAAACTAATGGAATCATCAAATTTAAGTTATATGAATGATCTACCTGTCAAATTTCAAAATGGCGTCCAAAATGGCTGCCGACAAGCAGAAAAATTGTAGGCTACTAGTATACATTTGCAAAAATAACAACCAATAGGATAATTATAGTAATTACAAACAAGTATGAATTGAAAACATATATTTATCACAAAGAATAAATAGCAATACAACATAATAGCAAGTAAAAAACATATGATGGAAAACTATTATTACTGTTCCGTTTCATTTCAACACTAATCAGATCCATTGTTATACCAATAGACACCAAGTAAAATAATATGTATGTGTGTAATAGAAAATAAAAAAAATTAGTCTTCAAAGTCCTCATTGATCATAGGTTGGATAGTTTTGTTGTTGCAACTAAACACCCAGCAGCCACAAAGTTCTGTGCATGGGATTTTGTTCTTGCGGCAACTGCACTTGCTGCCTTCACATCCACATTTGCAACCACACTTTAAAAGCTGCAATACTGCTTCAGGCGCTGGTGGATTTAAACATCGAACAGGAAGAAACGACTTGAGCCTATATCAAATGTCCAACCATATTCAGCTGGTTCTGGGAGACATGGATGGTTTTCATTAGCTTTTCTCCAAATCATAGATATGTAGTGTGCTCGACGGATGTGCAAGTCCAGTGAACCAGATGTTGGTGGAAGGTTTTCTGCTTCAGCTGCACGGTTTGAATAAAGGAACCAACGGAGCTCATTTACTTTTGTGTAGATTTTGGACCGATATAAAATACAGACAAAACGTTCCAGCTGAGAACATGTGTCAGTAGTCAGATAATTGTCACTCCCCAGCATTGCTAGCGCATCCAGGATCTCATCATCGCAATGCATGAATGCTTTGAAACAGGAGTCTTTGATTCTGCCAGCAAATCTACCAGACACATCAGAACCTGTCAGAGCATGAAAACCTAACAATGCAGAAGCACGCTTTGATCCCAAGTTGCTGTATATACTTTGTACAGAAATGTTCCTCTTTGTCTTGCCTTTTCCTGTAAGGAAAGTTGTAGATATTGGTAGGCTTGGATACATGTAGACAAGCAACAGCAAGACGTCCGTGTCTGGTGAACTGACTACCAGCTCTGCATCATTGGAAACAGTTAATGCATGCAAAACAAGCAAAGTGTCTGCTTCCTCTTGGCTGTGGGTGTGGAGTGAATCTGGAACATCAATATTGCCCTCAGTTTGTGTTCCCGATGTCACCAAGAGTTTTTTTTAATCTGTTGCTGGAGCTCTTGCTGTGATGTACAATCTTGCCAGCCAAATACTTGGTCAGTTCGTCTTTGGTCCGGATGTCTGAGAGAAAGTCCTTCAGGGAAATATTCTGGATTAAAGTGTTGTCTTTCACGTGGTAATATGTTGACTTTCCCTTTGTCCTCTTTGTTCTCATCTGTTCCTTGAGTGATGTTTTTATGTACCAGTCGAACACCAATCTGACCTCATCATACTGCGCTGCCATGTTGCAGACTATCTGGATAAAGGCACCTGAAAAGTCTTGGCAAGTTTTCATTTCTTCTGTTTTGGTAACTGAATTTACTACAGCCATTCCATCAATGATGATCACTCGGGATGATGATGGCCCATCTGTTGGCTCCATATGTGCATGTTTCACTGATGTGTCTGCCAACTGTAAGGGTATTTCCATCGCTTGATTATCGGATAGATCATTTCCAGCTGACCCATCCTTGTCAGCTTGGACCTGCTGTGTTGTATCCAGCTTCTCTAGATGATGAAGTACTGAAGCCTTATCATATGCCAGCAGGAGGGATCCATCTGAAGCAAACAGGGATCGAGGCACCACACCAAACTCATAAGTTCCAATGCACTCCTTGAGATCCAACTCTGGTCGGCTTCTGGAAATAACAATAAAGCGTTGCAAGAGTCCTCGCTCTTCTTTAATTTTGACCATCTTGTCCCCAATTTTAATGTCCGTTGTTGCATTGGCACTTTTGAAAGTTTTCAGTTTCTTTTTCGTCATTTTGTCCCAGACAGAGAGTTTCCCTTCTGTTAGGCTTTCCTTGACAAAATCTTCAAACATCTGTTGTCCAAGCTCATCACGCTGGATGATATCCTTGGTAGCTGTTTCAGCCATAACTTCTTTGGTGAGCAGGTTGTATATCCCATCTTCATCAGTGGACTCAAATGGGTTCCCATGCTCGTGAAATACTGCACTGAGTTTCACTGCATTTTGTGTTACCCGGGACAGGTTTCCTCCTGTGAGCTCATGGTGTTGTGTTCTCTTCACCTGGTTACCAGTGCAGTACTGCTTCTCAAATTCATGTTGTACATTCGAGAGTTCAGGTGCAATAAGAAAGTATTTGTCCAGAGATTTCTCATTCACCATAAAGTTTACAAGTTGAATCTTAACCTAATGAGAACGCTGCTGCAAAAGACTGGATTTATACATCATATTCCTAGCGCGCCTGTAATGAAAATAAAAACTTCTTTGTCTGAAAGTGTAAAAATAAAGGATTAGTAGGGAGTTGAAAGTTTTTGTTGTTATAGTCACTTATTTATACACTTTTTCAAACAGTACATGCTGAAAAAATATTTTAACCACATTATGTTAATTTTAGCAACTTATGGCTGTTTTTCTATTGTGGTGGCCATCTTGGATTTCAGGCTAAATAATAAAATACCATCCTATTTTTGTTTTTATAATATAATATAACAAAATTAAGTGTGCTTTTGCTATTACCAAATCATACTAAATCATAAGTTTTTTGGCGTGAAAAATGAGCCTACACTAAAATTGTTGGCTTTGGGTGCTCTTTTTGGACGCCATTTTAAATTTTGACAGGTAAAACATGCATGTAACTTAAATTTGATGATTCCATTAGTTTTCTTGGCTGCAAAAACATATATTTAGACACTTTATTTGAAATTGTATCATATATACTGACAAAGATATCACATTTTTAGTGTTCGTCGGCCATTTTGGACGCCATCTTGGATTTCATACCCTTATAGTGTTCAGAAAAAATGACACCCTAATTTTTTTTAAAGCTTATGATATCTTCTTTCAAAATCAAGTGAGTTTTTTATTTTACCAAAAAAAAAATACACGAAATTACAAATGAGCCTAGTCCAAAAACGTGATCCAAAATTTTATTTTATTGCTAACATTTCAAATTCACAGGTTCCTTTTCAAACGACATAGAAAAAAAGTGTTGTTTGAAAAGGAACCTGTGGGTTTGAAAACATGTTAGCAATAAAATAAAATTTTGGATCACGTTTTTGGACTATATTTTGGACATTTTTTATTATGCATGGTAAGACAAACTGAAGGAATATGAGACCACATTGTTTTTGCGTTGCGATAAATACATGTTATGTACAGTTGGGTGGCGATCACCGCTCTTGCAAATATGGCCTCTGTTTTAAACGTCTTATAAAGTTTTTTACTTAAATCATTTAATTTTACAACATAAGCAGGCATTATCAGCAGTGATGAAATGCATTTGTACCATGGACGTAGGATTTATAATACTTGGTGACAGTTGCGATCCATTCAAACTTGCCACATTGTGGTGTACCAGCCTTCAAATGTGCGCCAAAGTCATCTACTCTTCTGTCTTCAGAGTATGTTCAAGAATGAAATCTATTATTTCTAGAGTGGCAGATTTGGGGTGGGGTATATGCATAAGTACAATAAACCAACGGGGTCTAAAGGATTTCAAAGATTGCAGTGTTAAACATTGAGGCTGAGGGGTTGAATCATCCCTTCCCTCACCTTCCATGCAGACACTGGGCTCAGTGGGCTTGTGCTTCCGATTTGTCTCTCGCCATGGGTTATAAAACTGCACCCTCCCGAGGGGGGGGGGGGATTCCGTTTATACGAGCGATACGTGCCTCGCGTCGACACAGTGATTATACTCTTTTTCTTAATACTTGCACATTCATTCTGCAGGTAGTCTGCCATATAGTCCATTTATAAGACACTTAGATTTGTGTTCGATTATATTTGTCTCAAAGGCACAAAATATAGCTGGAATACCAAAATAGGTTATTATTGAGAATTATGTATTTCAAAGTATTACTTGAACAGGGCCATAGTCAGGATTGCTAAAGATGGGAGGCAAAATATGTTGAGCAAGTATGCAGGCAAACGCAACCGATGCACAGCTTTTCTAGGGTGATTTTGGAGCATGCTACCCGAAGAAAATGTTGGAATTTAGACCCTTTTTATAGCATCTGAGGCTATTTCAAACAGAAAAGTAACCGTAAAACACATGTTAAAGCTCAGTTTCATTCAGGAGTTGACCTAAGAACACCCCTCTCACAAAAAACAAAACAAAACAAAAACAAAACATAAACAAAAACAAACAAAAAATACAAAAAACAAAACAAACAAACATTGGAGGCAGTTGCTTTCCATGCTTCGTATGCTGCTACTTCCCTGTTGTAGCATTTTCATATGTGACTTTTTGTCTGATTATGATCATTAGTACATCAGTAATGTTAGTATAATAAACAAAGTAGAAGTTGATATGAGAAACTTGGAATAAATAAAACTTAAATTTGTCAAATTTGTCAATAAACCTTCCTTTGTTTTGTAAGATTCACCCCATTATGTTTGCATTTCATTTTTCTTTTCCCCTCAAAACCAAATGTATGACCCCCCCCACACACACACCAAATGGTCCCTCATCAGACTGTAAATGATCGGGCCCTCAACGACTACTTTTTAGAAAGTCATTATGTCAAATTTTAAACTTTTAAGGTAAAAGTGAACCATGATCGTTAAGTTGATGAGAAAAGAAAGATGCTTAACGATCTAATAACTTATTAGCTACATAGGATGTCCTTTTGAACCAGATACAAAAAGCTAAGTGTTAAGCCAGTGCTGGGGGCGGGCCCGGTATGGCAAACTAGCAGACCCCTGCACGGGCGTTCTGCTATGATACCACCACACCCATCCATCACGCTGCTGTATGTTTTGGCGGCCTACCACCCTCACTGCAGCTTCAGGCACTCCTGATGTTTTTGGAGGATGATTGACAGCTGTCAACTCTGTAGGGGTCTATAGGTTCAAGCCTGGCATAAATCATATTTAAGATCCCCATTTTACAAAAATTTAAGACCCCCCATTGTGAACTCGCCGTGGAGCATACCTACCCAAAACAGATGCTAGTGCCCCCCTCCCCCACGGGCTTGAGACCTTGCACTGTTACCACTGGTATTTCTCCTGTTTTGATAAATGCCTGTGAGCAGGTTGTGTTACGGACCATAGCGATGACGCTCTGGTCCGTAAACAGCCGTGCCAGAGTCAAACATATTACGGATGGTGATAGAGGCTAACAAACCGCACGTGTAAACATTATGAAACAACCAATGAGAAACAAGGTCATTATAGAATTATGGGATATGCAAAATTTTATAATGGCGTGGCAGGCGTGGCAGGATACGAGCTAAATGTGTAGTATTTTTTAAATCAAATTGATTAGAATGAAGATGGTGAACATGATGGAGGTCAAGTGCAACATCCACCTTTGCTATATAATGCATTTTCCTCTGCAGAACATCTACTAGGTAGCAGAGATCAAGAGAACGATGCGGGCGGAACTGTGGGGTTTGACCTTTAACATATAGATCTTTTTATATTCTTTTTTTGCAGATGGTGGTGGTTCTGAGGCAAGTACGAAGTATGCTCCGCCGACCGTTCTCCTTATCCTTGCAGTGCTGGGGACATTAGTTGTAATCATCTGGTTTCTCAAATCAAAAAAGAAGAAAGATCTCAAATCAAAAAAGAAGAAAGATCTGAACTTATCCAGCGATGAAGATGAAGATGAAGAAGATGAAGATGAAGATGAAGAAGATGAAGATGAAGAAGATGAAGATGAAGTCTAGAGTTGGAGGAACTGGAAGATGGTCTTAGCAATTTCTAGTGATCTAGTCCAACAGCTGATGGTTGTGGTGAATAGATTGTATTTAAATTATTATCATTAAAGGACAGTCCCACATCTATTATGCAAATATCTACATTGGCTTACCACCTTTTAATTAACATTGCGAATTTAGCATAGCCATGCCAGACTGAGACATATTTATTAGATTTCTACACTAGTTAAAAAAGCCAAGTTTTTACAGAACTGAATAATTTTCAGTCGGATTAGATGTGTTACCTTTCTGCAATACTCAGTTTTCTAAAATTTATACAGTAGGGTAACGTAACCAAAATTCGTCCCTTCCAGAAATCGGTCTTTGTAGTGAAAACTACAATTGTTCTACATTCAAATAACGTTATGTACAGTAAATTGAATTTTGATAAGTCAGCAATGCTCATAATATATTTTCACAATAAGATCAAGACTTGAGGCCACAAGACGACAATTACACAGATTCTATTAAGGTCCGTGCCATGCAGAGCTTAAGATGCAAAGTGGTGTGTGTGTGTGTGTGTGTGTGTGTGTGTGTGTGTGTGTGTGTGTGTGTGTGTGTGTGTGTGTGTGTGTGTGTGTGTGTGTGTGTGTGTGTGTGTGTGTGTGTGTGTGTGTGTGTGTGTGTGTGTGTGTGTGTGTGTGTGTGTGTGTGTGTGTGTGTGTGTGTGTGTGTTGTGTGTGTGTGTGTGTGTGTGTGTGTGTGTGTGTGTGTGTGTGTGTGTGTGTGTGTGTGTGTGTGTGTGTGTGTGTGTGTGTGTGTGTTTGATACTTAGAATTGGAAGACTTTATTAAAAAAAAATCTTGTGTGTTGTGAGTCTTGTTTTGTATTTTGGGATGGGTATTGATTAGATATTGGGATGGGGTTCACAGATTCAGTTCATTCAAGAATTGATAAAATTATTATACAAACTATGTGTATTTCACTTTTATATGCTGTTAACAGCCCTGGCCCTCGTCACACATTATCTCACGCACAAGAGCCACTAAATTGAGCCTATTGCATATTATTGATGACTGATGCCATACCTGCAAGTTATGTAGCATGAGAACGTTATGATATGATTTATTTTGTGATTAAAACAGAGCATATACTAGTATTGTTTGTATGTGTCACAGTGTGCCTTGTATCAGTTTAAGTTAATTTGTTGTGAAGATTTCATACATAATCTCAAGGTTTTAATTAGACCATGTAAAGGGGGTGGGGGTGGCGATTAATGAAACATGGGGTGGGGGGTTGGGGGCGAGAATTGAAATCATCGTGAACTTGAAACAAGTTTTGTCCATAAGTGTGTTTTCTTAGGAAAATAAAATATTGCCGACATAAGATCTTGTAAATTTGACACATACAAGAGGATTTCACGGAGTTTGTTTGCATTTGGTTTGTATGACATAATTTCAGTTTTGGGCCCTTTAGGAAGGGGCCGAAATCCAGTTACGTTAGATCTATTTGAATTACTAATTCTGAAATTGCTAACCTAAAAGGGGCTGATCCAGGAGGGAGAGATTTTTTGCGTTTAATTCCGAACGTCTCGACTAGTTTGAGTCTAGTTTATTTATAAAACTGAAAAATAGAGTGTAAAATAGTTGATTGTGTTCTTTGATGAACAATCTTGTCATGCATGCCAGTTGATCCAGGGGAATGTTGTTACACATAGGACTCGGTCTGAGTTGTTTAACTTCCACACGAGTGTCTATCCCGGTGTCATGTATTTGAGGCGGTCTTGCTTGAGCGCTAGATCAACGACTCACGTGAAATCAATTAATGCACCTATTCAAGAAAATATCTAATCCATTTGACAGCGTGATGACATTATTTTTGCGAAATGTACAGTTATTTTAGTGTTTTATAGTACCTTGGTTAAGTTCAACGGACATTCGAATATTCGAGCCTTCGTGAAAATCCGATCATTTGCTATTTGCATTCAATGATTTTTCACACTGCCTGTGCATTTCATGTGAACATAGAAATGCAAGAAACATATTTTATCATACCGTGTTTCCGCGTTTTGTAGCCTCTGCCAAAATTGTAGCCTCTCCTCAAGTAGAAGCTTCCCTCATTTAAGCGCCTGTGCTAGACATGGTGTGAAAACAATAAACGCCTAGGCTACAAGACGCGGAAATATGGTAGGTCAACATTGCTCAAAGATATACATATACAACTGTGCATCCTTTTATGAATTTCATTAGTGGTTTGAGGTCATCTTGACCCTCAGAATGCCAATGTTCTCAGGGGCTAGGCACATTGTTTACCTTTGCGTGCCGCAATGAAATTTGTTACTCTCTTCATCATAAAAATAATATACACGAGAAAAGCATGTATAACGTCGTTAAAACATGACCGTTCGGTGTAAACGATGAATAAATTACATGATCCACAAGCCGAAACAGAAACCTCACAACACAAGTACTGAATATTTTATGAAATCATAATTACATTACAGTTGTAGTAGAACATGATAACTTGTTGGGGTCTTGGACGTGTGTCAAAAAATCTGATGTGCTGTTGTGCGTGATTGATGGGGAAAACCCGTTTAATAATTTAATAGAAATAGCAATATACAGTAATTCAATAACCGTAAGAAATACACACATATGTTTATATGTACAGCCACAATTTGACAGTTTCATACCAAGTTCCATCATGAACAACGACAATTCTATTGACACATTACCCAACAGATCCAGGAATGTAGGTATCTGCAAAAGGGTATCAATAATATGACTAATATGAAATAGCAATACCCAAATATATGTCAAATGATTAAAAAAAAAGAACTACAGGCAGGGGCGGATCCAGACCACGTCACACTTGGTTCTGGAACCTGGTAAAGCTTGTGCAAAAGATATTTCATGTCCCCAGACCCCCTTGGACTCGGCTGAGCACCGTTGGTGTTTGCCTTACAGCTCTTGGGAACCTACCAAACCTTCACTTCTGTATCCGCCCCTGACAGGGACTACAGTTGGATTTTGTTTTCACATATCACCCATTGCATATAGAATACATTTGCATATGCAGCCATTAAGTTTAAATGCTCGTTTTGATCCACATTACATGTACTTTCAGTTTGTTAGTTTCTTTGTTTTTGCCAGAGGGAATTTTTTTTAGCTGCTGTGACTGCGTGTTTCACACTCTTCATAATAGTCAGCTTTGTTACAAAGACCTCAGTTTATGTTGAAGAGAAGCTGGATATTTGCTGTTCTATCTCGTACACTTGCACAGCCTGTTAACAAAATCTGAAAATATAAGAAGGTCAATGATGGAACTATGTCTAAAGACGCTTAATTTTAATACAAACCACTAAAGTTATAGCAGCTTGTTGGGGTGACGTTATCATTCTGGTCTCACAACCTTGTGATCGCAAGGCCACAGTGCAATCAAATAAGCTTAGGGTTGCAACAAAACCAATAGTAACGTGGAAGTGAGAGAGAAAGTTGGAAATGACTATACTAATTATGTAGCAGAGGGTAAATTATCAGCAGATGGGTAAATTATCATCAGATTCAGCCTCCTTTGTACTCTAGTCATCAGATGTTAACTCGTTTGTTGCTAAGAATGACATTATTTTCAATCAACTTCTATATTAAAAGTAAATTATCTATCATTAAAGTTCACCATCTTTATATGAGATCACCCGCCAGTCATATAGAAATCTCTTTTCAGAATCCGAATTTAGTCAATGTCAAAAGTCTATCTTTGTACTCAAATCGCACGCTGTTGCGTCTGAGTCAGCAGAGCTTTATAGACTTCGGTCTGAGTCTGAGAACTGGCCGCGTCGTTCACCTTCGTAGTTGATGAGTCCGTCGCCGTCGGAGTCGGCCTCGCGGATGAGTCTGTCGGCGTCCTCGGCAGACAGAGACTCGCCCAGCGCGCTCATCACGGACTGCAGCTCCTGGCTGCTGATCACCCCATTCCCGTCCTTGTCAAAGATCTGCAGCCACAAACATCGGGGCTTTCAATAGGGGAGGGTGTTGGTGTATGTACAGGGGCGGTGCTTACAGTACCAGTACCATCCTTGTCGCTGGAAGATCTGGAGTTTGTGTGAAATATTCAAAATCAGTATGTGCACTTTCATAACCCTCATGGAATGTGAGCACAGGGATGCTTTGCTACATTAACAAATACTTGTTAGGTGTGGATGGTTTATGGTTGTCCTCGATAAACGTACCTTCTACAACATTTGTCGTAATATTACACTGACTTGTGTCCAATTATAGAAAATGAAATATATCGTTTTTGGTTTCGCAAAGGTTAGCTACTATATTGTTTCTAGTCCAATTTTTTCTGCTGATTTCAAAGCTGTGATCAAAATTTTCCTATTGCAAGCATTAAAAAGTTACAGGTCTCTGCAGCTGTTGAAGAAACTGTTGAAAGTGCGATTGTCATTATAACTGAGTTGGGAAATATTTTTCAAGTTTCCAAAGCGCTTCTTACAAGGCAATTTCTGGTGCATTTATTTTATTCTAGTATGTACTGTAAACCAAAAACATATTTTAACAAAATTTAATTTGTGTTGTTTATCTTATGATGTAGATGAAAAACATAAACTTAAATTGTCCGCCAAAGCATTAATAGCCAAATGTAAAAATTTAGGAAAATATAGGAATGAACCAAAATCGCAAAAATCAAATAGTCACAAAATTACTTAAAGATGAAAATCCCAAAATTTATTAGCCACGAAATATTCTAGTTTTTACAGTAGTCGGTTGATAGGGTTGTCCAGGACCAACATAAATCAAATAGTCACAAAATTACTAATAGCATCCAAAATTTATTAGCCACGTGACAGGTTTTCAATAATCATGTCAATTATTGAATATCCAAACATCAGTTGCTTATTAATCATACCAACCATTCATAGCAGTTCACCAACCACTCAGCAGTTCACTCAGTCGTGGCTGAAGAATCGATGGCAGTGCTCTGTGACAGTGTATGGCGAAAACGGTTTAATAAGATTCAGATAATTAATTGAACAGGCCACGTATTTGGTAAATTATACAACCACTCATCAATACAAACGAATGCCCCCCCCCCCCTCCCACGTCCGAAATCCCTATGTGCTTTTTAAATTTTTTTACCACTGTAACTGATACCAACTGAAAAAAGACCCATCATGCATCAGCGATGTGCGTGAGAACCCCCCCGTTCATCCCACTATGTCACATCTACTGCCGCCTCGTTTTCGCGACACTTTTGATATTCATCCCACAACAGTCCAACATCCGTCTTTTGAACACATTGATTTTCATGTGAGTGACTAAGAGCTTACTTATCTATAGTTTAAAAAATCAAACTCCAATGATTTCGTCCACTTCATAATAACCAGGGACAGGAAGTTGACATTTACTGGCTGGATATATTTGAAAAAAAAAGTGGGTAGACTATGCAGTCTTATGCAATGGCAAGTTGGTTACCCTTTATTTTTCTATATTACCGGTAGTAAGAATAGTGTGTGTATAGGAAATATACTCCTATCCCTTGTACTCTGTTGGGGTCCATTGTCTAATAGAATCAATTTTCTCTTTTATGAAATCTGATTATGTGCCTATTTATTATAGATTTATAGATTTTCCTAAGTGCCAGCATTGGATCTTTACACGCACATTATTGATGTGTTTAATCGCCCTTTTTGGACTTTGGGCATCATTCAGTAGTTTTCCCCCAAATACAGTGTTTACACTCGGAATATCATATTTTTAGAAACTAGTTTATCTCAAAACTATTGGAATACAAAATAAAGGTTAAAAAACACACCTCTATATAGACAGTATTCGAGATAACCAACTGATATATTCATAATGTGGTGGGACTGATCTGAAACTAACCCCATCTGTAAAATCGAGTTTCTGATGTATGTAGATCACAACGCGGAGCGTTTGATGGGTGCTTTATCGTCGCACAAGACCCAGAGAAAGTGACAGAGAAAACAACACATGCACTTAGTATTGAAAATTGAGATATTGTAACACTGAACACGTTCGCAGTCTGAAAGAGATTCCCGTAGACCGACAATGAGCCACCTATTACAAAAACGGGCTGAAACGTGTCTACAAGGTTCCACTGCCAATGGATGAACATTGAACTATCCACTGTGGATATAGCGATCCGTCCTTCTAGATCCACAAGCACCCTTTTGTTTTACCACTGAAGCAGACGGCATAGGTTTTGAGGCATCGATATCTTTGATTCGCCGGAAACAGACGCTTTAGTTATGGTCACGTCTGCTGCACTGATCTCTGCTTTACTGTATCTGTGTCTTAAGACAAAGATAAACAACACGCAATGGGGGCTTTCCCGACACACAATTCGGTTTTCAGTTTTTCCAAACAAACTGGGTGGAAACTGATTAGACATGTCACCCTCACACTTATGTTTTAAAATGCATTTTGTTTTCTCTTGTATTTTCATATCAAGGATTACCCCTCTATTAGGACCCCCTTTGGGACCAGTGTTCTCAATAGAGAGATTGTCACTATACAGAGGTTCATATTGGTAGCTTTATAAAGGTTTGTGACCGAGAAAAGTGTGGTCTTTTTATAGAGGTGGTAGAGAGGTGGTGTTGGTTGGAGCTGTACCTTGAAGGCCTCACGGTAGTCCGTCTCGTCGTTGCCGGGCTGCGTCCGCCGCTTGACCATCATGGCCAGGAACTCGTTGTAATCCACCACACCATTCTCTGAAACATGCGGTACCAGGGGGTCAGCAATAACACACGACACAGTCAAATGTTTAGCTTTTTCTGAGAGACAATATTCCTTCCCATTTTCTCTAGTCTATAGTTTTAGTTGTTCGCAACCACATGTCATACAAATTACCTGGAAACAAAACTTGACATCAAATATTGGTGCAGAGAATCTAAAATGTCACTTTAATCATCACATTTGCTGATCATCTCCATGAGTGACCAATACTCACTGTTAGTGTCCAGTTCGCTGACCATCTCCCTGAGCGCCTTCTCCGACACGTTGAGTCCGAGGCTCCTCATCACCTCGCCCACCTCGTCCGCCGTGATGACGCCGTCGCCGTTCTTGTCGAACAGCAGGAAGCAGCGCTTGAACGCTGCAACGGTAGTATGATGGAAGTTCATTTATCCTGGATCTGATAGTCATATGTTTATTTATATTCATTAAAGCGGATAATAAAGTTCAATTTACATCTTGGGATTTCGGCAATTGCTCTTGCCTTGTTCACAACACATGATGACGTCATAGGTGACGAGCTGTTTATTTGTAATGGGAAAGCTTTGATCAAGATGACATACTTAATGTCTTGGCTAATCCGTACCTGGTAAAAAGCACCCATGTATTCTGCTGCTTCTATAGCTGTTGCCAGTGAACACTCTGGTCTTAAATGCCACAACAGGTCAGGATGTTCGAGGTTGCACATTCAATAGCAGAGGAATTCCTAGGGTCTTGTAAAAGACCTTGTATCTATTAGAGCTAGAGGGTGTTGCACTTGCTCTTCATCCTTGCACTTGATAATGGTTTACATGAGCGGTTTTTGTAATGATAGAAATAAACACTATTAGATATAAGGTCTTTTGAAAGACTATGTAGCCTATTACCCATAATTTGTGAGACTGTTTTAATCAAGACCAATGAGTTTGAAAGATATGCAAGATTTTCATGAATGTTACTATGTCCTGGTTCTAATATGATAGTGTTCCGGTTCTTTGTGATAGTGTTCCGGTGCTGCTGTGACTTTTTAGAGGGATAATTCTGGTTCTGATGCGGTATTTAAAGAGCATATGTCCATGTTTCGTTGTGAGACATTCTATTTTTTTGTTTGTATTCTCCATTACATTTCATTATATTTCTAATGAACCTCTATTTTAGATTTTACAGGAGGATTTAGGCAGTATTCAAGTGATTCTTTTCGGTATCCGTGAATATTTGGTATGTCCGTTATCGGTAGTGTGTACGATACTAATATCTACGAGATCCCTTATGTGCACTCTCACTTTTTCAAAAACCTAGATCTGCAAGTGGTGCTATTGTTTTAAAACAGGAAACAATCTCTATGAAGAACAAAGCAGGTCTGGCATCAAGTGGTCGCTTTGAAGAGGTGGTCTCTGTTTGGAAGTTTATATTGTTCTCATTGAGATCATCTTGCATAGTAAACAGACTTTAATAAAGAGATTAATATGACATACTTTATATAAATCTTCTCACCCACACAGTCTTGTTGTTTGAATGCCTAAAGCCCCTTTCACAATTGCTTGCGAAATAACGTTCGCATACGTTGCACGAGCAAATCGCACAAGTTTGCGGTCGCTTCCGTTGCAACAGGACATGCACAAAATTCAGTTTGTCTCGTAGAGGGCGCATCTTTGAATAAACCGTTGGTACGTGCATTGGCTCATGAGACTATGACGATCGTATGTCCCTTGTGTTGCACGACCGTTTTATCCATTCATCATTTTCCTGCACTGATGGGATATTTGCATTATCTACCCATTCAACGGCTGCCTTGCTGTCCACATTTGTTGTTCTTGAATTGTTTGTATTCTTTTTCGCTGGCATCTTGAGCTTCATGAACAAAAATGTTGTGAACAAATGAAGTACGTCACTTTTATGCTCGATATTGTCGTGCGACCTAGCGATTGACGTACACCGTTGCACAATGTTGCACGACCAAGTATCTTCCCATCTAAGTATTGGATTTGATAAAAAAAAACTGCTCATGCCGCAATACGTTGCACTACGTTGCACAACATTGTTTTATTATAAAACAATGGCGACTTGTATCGTGCATGACGCCAATAGGCGTGCCCACTAAAACTGTGTTGTGCACCGTTGTACGTCCCCTATTTTTATTGCAATTATTTTGGCGACCACCTCTTGAACACGATGGTCGTACGACTTTTTTGGTCGCAAGTTTGCGATCAATCACGTGAATACTGGAACAGGTGCATTGCTCAGTTGTTTTTACTAGTGGATTTTAATCTTTCATGCATCATTACTGGTATGTGGGCTTGCGTGAAAGGATGTGTTAGCCCCTCACCTGTGTGAGGTCCTCAGTCAGTTTGTGATATTAGATAGTCATTGAATGTTTTTTTTTCTTGAAAGGCAATCTGCTACGTCATACTCCCAATTCAGAGACTGTTTACAAATTGTTAAGCACCACATAACCCAATACACGCGCATACATTGGAACATTTCATATGTAATCACACGCGGTCCATTAATTGTTAGCACTTCACAATTGCTGTTCTATGAAAAGACAGTCTCTCCTGGTGCACTAGCTCGAGGTGGGTCAACCACAGAACAATGCTTTCACTGGAAACAGTGCAAAATCAATGAAAATGAACCCATTCCAGCAATCCGAGTTAATAACTCGGCAGTGTACAGAAAACGCGACACGGTGCAAAGCTTTTACGGTTGATACGCCGCATACATGGCACTTTATTGGTGGTCAGACATACAGTGGATCGATAATTAATTACAGTGACAACTGGGGATAATTTCATGTTGTGTTGAGCAGAGTTTGAGTTATACACGTGTTGGTGTGGACTCGCGGCCTTGGCAGTGTAATAATACACTTATTTTCTAATAAGAATATTTAGGGTGCGATCGTAGTTCCTGTCTAAAACCAGCAGGTGGATACAAACAATTGCATTCTGGGAAAAATAGACAAACAGTATCAGTCTTTATCATTTCTTTCTGCCACGCCGTACATCACAGAGCTTTGGCTGATTGAGACTGGCACCACGTGGGTAAAAATCGTCCTGAAATAATATTTCTATTGAGACTGCGAAAATGCTTCATGCATATGCAAAACAGCCACGTGTTTGGTTTGTTTGTCTATTTATTTCCCATGATTCCTAGCTATACGAAAACTGGGGTATTGGTCACCTATAAACATTGCCACAAACTGCGTCCAACAGACACGTGCCCCTGAGCAGGTTACTGTTTACACAAAGGCTTTAAATGTGACTTACATTCGATCTCCTCGTCAGGAAGGCTCTCTGCCTGCAAAACAAACGTTTGTGTGACATATCAATTTTTCTCACTTCAGCCTGAGCATTGACTCTATGTGTCTATGATGTGCCTTTGATAGTCAAAGTTCCATGTGATTAGAATCGATTACTGTTTACAAAAAAAACTAAACAAAAAACAAACGCATACGCCTGTGATAACAAATGCAGTTTAAGATAATTTAATAGCGAATAATGAAATAACGCGAAGAAAAAAGAGAAAGATTGTAGATTATGTATTATTCTGTGATGATGAAACTTTGTATAATAAGAGAAAAAAACTTACCATTTTGAAGATTTTACGACATACATAAACTATTCAATAGAGCCAGGTTACTGATTGACTACCTCTAATCCGTTTATCACAACACTAAACACAAAAAGCCTTCCGCATTTCAACGGAACACACAAAATAACCATCTGTATATATTGCAGTCAGAAATTCTCACACCATAGTCTTCAACGTCAACTCCACGAATATGGCAAAACCGCGAAGCACTGTATTTCACAAATAGTGCAAGAACTACACCATCCAACGTCCTTGAACAACGCTATACCGTCTGCTGACATGCCAATATGTACAACACATACACTGGCGGCCTACAGCACCCTCTGAAATGAGTGTACACGTGTGTACACCACTCCGTGCACAACAGACACAGTCTATCAAATCACTTTCCTATCCTACGCCAGCAATCAATGGTCCTCGCAGACGACAAATCCACGCACCTGCTCCAGTTTCCCCTTCTCTAAACAGCGACAGATCGAGCGTGTTTGTGCTCTAATTAGTCAGTGATGAACAGGCTTTCCAAATCCATTTTTGCAGTCGCCAGTGTGTAAAGGTTTCTGTTTAATGAGAGCTCGCTCAGTGGACATAAAAATATTGTCAAATACTGCTGCTGCTGCTGAGTTTGATATGCAATAATTGTCAAGTTATGTTGTTGTTCTGTGCCCGCCAATGCAGCACCGCCCCCAGACTTCTTACAGCGGCATTTATATATGTTTTATGTTTCTGTTTCGCAATCAATTAGAGCAAGGTGAGCTGTGGAAATGTTAATAAATTCACCCGAATGGAAGTGCGTTATTGAATTAGTCTGGGTCTCTGTGACTTTGTGAATGATATATGATGAACAAGTATTTCGCCAGAGCCTATATGTGCAACAGCATTAACACTATGTATAATATCAGTAATAAGAGCATGTGCGTTGTCAAACACAGCGAGTTTATTCTACAAATACTGTTCTACTTATACCAGAAATCGGCTTACATAGGTTTCAATGTATAGTTTTTCCACGAATGAAAGTTCTTAACAAAATCAAACGCGGTATCAACAACATGCAGAAATTCTGATTATGATAATTTCTTGGCTTCGTTCTGATAGATGAAGTTTCGACGCATGAACCTAGATTCAAATTAGTTCCATAGATGTATTTACTAGCAAACCTATGCTTGTAACTTAGGGGAAAGTGTAATGATAATGAATAAAAAAGGTCTAAGCAATTGGATTTGACTTATCTGCTTTCTTACGTGTTCTAAAGTGTCTAGGCAAAGGTTTTGCAGAACACTCAAAACTATTATAACCCCCCCCCAAAAAAAAAAAACAAAAAAAAACCAGCAACCACAACACCAAACATTGCTGGGAAGTAAACATGGTTATTAAAAGTCATGGTATGAAATTAACGCCTATTTCGTTAATGAATGCAGTCCCAGGTACAACCATTGCACCAAACATGCAGTGAATTCACCCCGAAAACAACAATTGAGAACAAGTAGCTATTTGAGTGACAGGTCTGTCTGATTGTATCCGGGTACGCGTGAGTGGGAATGAACGGGCAGCACAATAGATCCTGTGCCGAAACAAACAATGCAACTATACTCTGAAAAGAATGATCTGATATAGAACGAATGCGAATATGCATCATAATCATCAGTATCAATAGTGTGGGTAGAAATTGTGGCAACTCGTGCGCTGGCGTAAAACGCTGACAAGACTAAGTTGCTACATGTTGTATCACACTGTATGTTACGGAGGAGCAGGAACAATAGTGTCAAAAGAGTGCTATTTTCCATAGTTTATACCACTAAGTCTGAGGACTACATTGATATCATTAACAAGCAAACGTGCCTGATTTGTAGAAGAGTTGTCTAGGATAGCTATAAAGTCAACAGTGGGAAGGACTCATTTTTATCTTCTGTTGGAATAAGCAGCTGACAAAATGGTTAAGTATATATTTAATTATACATGGAATATTTTAATATACCAATAGGAACCTACACCCGTCACGTAAGCGAGACTTTCGTTGTTGTCTCAACAATTTAATCGGGTCTAATGAAATTATTGAGACAACAATATATTCTATATATATGATCATGAGTAAAGGAATTCTGGATGCTATAAGTTACATATATATCAAAAGGTAATTTACTTACTTACCTAAGCACTGCAACGAAGTGCAAAAACTCTCTCACTCCCTTGTGTAAAATGCGGCTATTAAATGCTCAGCCGGGTATTTATTTAATTATTAATTCAATATATATGCATATGTTGTCGATATAGCTATTTATGCGTGTATATTCATGTTGATTATAGCTTGAAGGAATAACATTGTAATTGATAAGAATAAATCTTATCACACTAAAAATACCTTATACAGTGACAACTGTATAAGGCGTATAAATTTGGTGACTTTCAGGAGAAGTGAAAGTGTTCACATAAGACAGGTATAATGGGAAACTGTAGCTGTGAAAGTGTCTACGTCTTAAAATGGAGGCACTCACACGGACAGGTGTCACTGTATACGCCTCATTCATTATAACAAATTATATTTTACCTGCTTTACAACACTTCCTACCTGTTGTAGAGTGGACTGGCCCCCGAGGAGATAGAGGGTAAGTGCCAGCACACAGCAGCCCGGCTGAACGGGCTACATACACAGAGGATTTTTGTATCTAATACTAACTAACTGAAAACATGATAATGTGAAACAATGAAAATACAGGAATTTTCTTTTGAATTTTCTAGTGTCTTAGCCATTGTATAAAGCAACTGAATAAAACAATAATAGAAATGCAGGAATACATTTTCTTCATGAATAAGAATATTTGTAGTAGAATGGAACAAATCAATAAGAAATTGTTAAATAAAAACAACAACACGAGTTAGATTATTTTTATTCGACAGTTAAAAACAAGACAGGACTTCAATTCTATGTCTATTGACTGTATTACGACATGGATTCTGTTACATTGAGAGGTGTTAGTTAGAGCTGGAAAATATGAGTAATTGTTCAATGTCTCATACCGGTAATTATATTGGCGTCTTGGTTTGTTGATCATTTTCTATCAGACTATCAGCTCAATCAAACCTTTAATGATCCGTAGGAACAATCAACATAATTGACGAGATATTCTGAAGTATAATTGGAAAAGCCAAATAAATTGTTATGTCACTATATAGCCTGATTCTTATTCTACTTTTTTGCACATATGTGCAAGTTTATTCACGTGTAAAAGACACATAATCCATTAAGACTATGCACAGGCAATGATGAACTAATATGTGAACTGACAACCCCAGTACATAGAGCACTGCACACCCAGTTCGTGTGCACACCCAGTTCGTGTGTTATTTAGATAAAATTATTAGGCTCCAAACAAATACCACATAATATTACTACTATGGAAATAATTGTTTTCCGGTGCCAAAGTGTAAAAAAAAATTCTAGTAAGATCTAATGAACATAAACATGTTCAAATCCCCTATTATCGCCACGCAGGAACTGGGTGTGCATACGTTTTGCCATAACAAATTGCTCCACAGATCATATAATTTTAATGAACCATAACAATTGTGTTTATCATGCGACAATATAAGTAAGTAGCTTTATTTTGACACATCAAACACTATTGAGGGTTCATTAATAACTACGATTATTTAAACAATAAAATGCACGAACTGGGTGTGCAGTGATCTACAAGTTGCTCGTAATATTATCAACATCACTAATCACTATGAAGATTTTTTCTTTTCTTCTGTTAAAACTATGAAGCAGATATTTTGTTTACATTCATTCACATTTCTAGCCATCAAGAAATGTTTCTCGCTGTTTGACAAGAACGGAGACGGGCTGATCACGGCTGAGGAGGTGGGTGACGTCATCAGGAGCCTCGGTATGGACATCTCAGACGCCGAGCTGAAGAAGATGGTCAATGAAATTGATACAAACGGTAATAACTTTGTAACGTAGTGTATGCATCTCGCGAACGTCCATGTACCCAGTGTGCATGTAAAGTTTCACTAACCTTGACCAGCCATGCGATCATGGCACACTATGGCATAGTGCAAAAAACATACACAAAAAACCAACAAAAAACCAACAAAACAAAAAACAAACAAAACAAACAAACAAACATGATATGATGGGGATTTTGCCGTTAATGCGCACGCTTCCCGGAAATTCAAGTCAATGTGTATCAACAAGTGAAAGCAATATGTGCACATATACAATACATGGAATAGAGTAGTTATAAACCTAACATGTTATCTTTGAAAACACTATTCAAGATTTATGAAACAGTTATTGTTAAACATATGTACATGTGCTGAGTATAAGTGGAGTTGTAGCTCAGGTGGACCTTCCGTGGAATGCATTGCGATTGTATGTGTGGTTGAGTAGTCTGTGAAATACACACACACACATCTAAACTCATGATTTGATTGTAAGTATTGAGAGGATGTCTGTTTACCTGCAGAAAACGGGGTGGTGGACTTCAGTGAGTTTGCAGAGATGATGGCGAAGCGGCGAATACAGCCGGAGCACGAGGACCAGGATTTACGAGACGCGTTTAGAGTGAGGGGATCGTTTGATTTGAAGTGGTAGAGTAGAAGGGGTTACGTTTATTAAACCCATCAGCATCATTGTGAACACTTTATCATAAGAACAAGTATACATTCAAAGCATATAGCGCAAATGAAATTAATTAATAGTAATATTGAGTATTAGTAAAAGGTGATGCAAGTGAACAACAGAGAATCTAACGTTTATTGGATATTGGAGTGGTGCGCATTCACCAACACACTCCCTTGTGGACGGCTGTGTTGAATCTGTTAATGGACATTCAGCTCGACTTTGCTATGTAATCTGTTTATTTACAATTTTCTCACTATTTCATAACTCGCCAATATTTTCTGCATATCATTGCTTTAACAGTGATCAATACAAGGAATTCCCTTTCTAATTGTATTAATCACAATGCAAATGAACAATTGCTTAATCTTTACAAACATCCTTAAAACTAGTAAAACTATCAAAATATCATTTGTAATAAACCATGCCAACGACCACTCCCTGCTGTTGGTGGCTGCAGCCATGGGCCTCAGCATCATGGGAGGGAGTAGGGGGTTGGTCAACTGCTATGCTTTACTTTACAAACATTATACCATACGGTATACAGTACTGTTTACAAACACTATAGCATACATATATTGTATATACGTATAGTGTTTGTAAACCATAGTAGTAGACCATTATATACCCCCTCCCCCCTCCCATGATGCTGTTTGTGGCTGCAGATCTTCGACAAGGACGGGAACGGGGTGATCAGCAGCCAGGAGCTGCAGTCCGTGATGAGCGCGCTGGGCGAGTCTCTGTCTGCCGAGGACGCCGACAGACTCATCCGCGAGGCCGACTCCGACGGCGACGGACTCATCAACTATGAAGGTGAATGACACGGCCAGTTCTCAGACTCAGACTGAAGTAAAACTCTACTGACTCAGATGCGACAGCCTGAGACTTGAGTACAACGGAGATAGAAATTGACATTGACTTAATTCGGATTCTGAAAAGAGATTTCTATATGACTGGCTGGTGAACTCATATAAAGATGGCGAACTTTAATGATAGAGAATTCACTTATAAAAACAAAGAAAGTTGATTGAAAATAAAGGGGTCAACCACTTAATACAAGATGGTGACGCCGGCTGGGGCCAAGCACCGAGTGTGTGTAGCTGCGGTCGGTCATTGCTACTGGCAGTGTCAGGCTTGAGGAGGGAAAGGAAGAGAGAGAGAGACAAACCAAGGTTTAAGTCAGAACCTGTTTCATAATGAAAAATCCTTGTCCCATAATGTGCTTCTTCAGTCTAAACTGATTTTCATAAAAGTTAACTTCTTCGGTAGAGAATGAAAACATGACATGTTGAAACGAATCGTGCCCAATGTTTTTAGTTATGATAAATCATGTACTGTGTTTATTGTGGGGAATAGTTCTAAATAATTAGTAGCATACAAATATACGTCTACATTGTTACTTTATGCAAATGGCAAGAAACACGTTTCAGTTATGTAATTTGATGTAGTGCACTCAAGTTTCAATTGTGACATAAAATGTATCACCAGTACTCCGGCCTATAAGAATGAAATATGCTCATGAAACAGACTATGAAAAGCAAGGAACAAATAATCATGCAAGAAAAAAGTGTTTTAACAATACATATATGCAGCTAGAGTAACGTATGCGTACACCCTTAAACTATACTCAGATTGTCACATCTTTTTCAGAGTTTGTCACCAACCTCTGCAAGAGAAAGTGAGTGTGGTGGTGGTCAGACGGTCATCCTCAGGACAGAAACTCAGTGAACTAATCACATGGCAATAAGTGGTGTGCAACCGATAGGATCTATAACATCTATATACCACAGAACACGGACCAAATGCCCCCTTGATTAATAGTGGCTCCGGCTTTGGCAAGAAGCATGGTAATATGTGACTCCCTGACGTAGGTCATATTAGTTATTGAACTTGTTTGAAATGTTGAATGCAAATAGAATACAAAGTAGAATGAAAAAAATCAAAACCATTCAATGGATAGTAGTTGTTATTGTATGTTTATGTATGATATATTTCTATAGTTGGATCCTAGTACACTTTGGTATTTGTTTTCTAATCTAGTCAGTTGCAGAAGTATGTGATATTTGAATTAATTTTACTATAGTGTTAAACACTACTCATTGATTTCTATTAATGAATGGATTATCTACCAATTAAAAGATTAAAAAAAGAGATGATTGCATATTTTAATTTCATTAAAAGCTTGTCAATATTTATGGTGTTTAATTTGCAAATAAATAAATGAACATAATACATATAAATGAATAAATCAAAAGCAGCACTCAAGTCAATTACACTCATTGCAGTCACAGATTAATTTTCCATGTTCCACAAAATATCAATAATCATTTTTACTGTATCTGTATCTGTGTATGGTTTGTCGAGGTTAGCATCAAAGTTGATGATTTACAACCTTCTAGATGGTGTGTGTGCGCGAAGAGGAAATAAAATCGCGTTAGTAAGGGTGGGGATGGGCCAATAGTGAGAAGAATAAAGATAAAAGCAATTGTTAGTAGTGCATGTTAAAAACAAGGATAGAGTTAAAGATTAGAAAGGGGCTGTGGCAAGGCTAGCCTTGAAAGCCTCCAGAGTTGATGCAGTGGCGACTTCCATTGGTAGGCTGTTCCAGAGTATTACGGTTGATGCATAGAATGATTTCCTTTAATAGTCGGCTGATGTTGTGAGTTCAAAATATGACAATGGATGGGTCCTTCTAATCCGTGAGGGTGCACGGTGAATATATGGTGGTGCACTGATGTTGAGAAGTCCGTGGTGAATTTTGTAAAATGTACATAATTTGATTTTCTGTCTTCTATTCTGGAGTGCTTCCTAGTTGAGGTCTTCGTAACATCTCAGTTGGGCTACTGGTGTTATGGAAGCGGTTGGTCACGTATTTAGCAGCTCTGTGCTGGACCGCTTGGATTCTATTTATGTCACCTTGATGATAAGGGTCCCAGACAGACGAGGCATAATCCAACACTGGTCTGACCAATGTGTTGAAAGCTTTTGTTTTCAATTCCATGTTATTAGTCTTGATGTTTCGCCTGACTAGTCCTAGTGTTCTGTTTGCCTTCATCGTAATGTTGTCTGCATGATCTTTCCATTTTAGGTCTTTCCTGATGACTATACCCAAGTAGGGGGATTTTTCTACATTTTCTAAAACTGAATCCTTCAACACATAATCACTGATCATCGGATTTCTTTTCCTGGTAACGTTCATGGTGAAACACTTGGATGGGTTAAAATGAATTTTCCATGTAAGTTCCCATTTTTCTAGGTTCTTCAGACACTTTTGCAGCATGACCACATCATCTCTAGACTTAATCTTCTTATATATCACACAGTCATCTGCAAAGAGTCTCACTGGGCATGTTACATATTCAGGTAGGTCTTTGATATACATTAAAAATAGTGATGGACCTAGTACTGTCCCTTAGGGTACCCCAGAATCTACTGGTACAAAATCTGAAGTAGCCCCGTCGACTATAACACGTTGTTTCCTGTTACACAAGAAGCTTTTAATCCAATCATTATTTGGTCATTTATGCCAAATCCTCTGAGTTTATATAGAAGTCTTTGGTGACTCACCTTGAATGCTTTAGAGAAGTCCATAATTATTACGTCAAATTGCCCTCCCCCTGAATTCCGTATGCCAAATCATCGATAAATTGCAACTATTGGGTTTCACAAGACAAACGGTTCCGGAAACCATGTTGCTGGTCAGCTAATGCATTGTGTGCGTCAAGGTGGGATAATATGTTTGAAACTATTATATGCTCTAGCAGTTTACACATTATACAGGTGAGGATTACAGGTCAGTAGTTGCTAGCTTTATATCGTTCTCCTTTTTTGATCAATGGGGCTATGTTTGCATTGAGCCAGGGACTAAGTAATATACAAATGGACCGCGGTCCAAGCTGTGTTGAAAGATCAGGTGAACTGCTAGTGCTATTTCTATGGTTAGGTCCTTCAGAACTCTGGGAGGCATAGCGTCAGGTCCAGCAGCTTTAGAGGGGTTTAGTCCGGCTAACAACTTCATTACTCCTTGAACAGTTATCTTAACTTCACTCATTAATGGTAATTGTCTACTAGGTGCAGGGAGCTGTGTCATATCTATATTAAGGTCTTGCGTGAAAACACTTTGATATTGCCCGTTCAGGATATTTGCTTTGGTGGTCGGATCTGATTTAAGAATGCCATTTTCCTTGAGGGGTGCAACGCCAGTACTGTCCCTTCTGAGGTTTTTAATAAATGAATAAAAAAAATTGGTACGTGTACTATTTGTTTTAGATTGAGCATTATAGTCATTTTCGTCATTAATTATTAATGAATTGATATATGTATTATAATCTCTTCTGATGAATTTCTGAATGGATTTTTTAAGTACGTTAAATTTACTTTCTCATTTTTGTATAGTATTTTTTTTTACTAATAAGGCGTTTAGTTGCAGTACTGACCAACGGAGTTTGTTTTGTTCCTTTGATAATTTTTGTAGGGATATATTCATTCATTAGATATTGTAATTTGTTGATTAATAGGTTATACATGAAGTCTATTTATTTATCAGAAAAATCTTGGTTGGCAAAGTTCTGAACAAATTGATTAGCTTCAATTTTCATTGAGTCAAGATCAGCTTTTCTATGTACATATACTTTCCTTGGTGTCTGCTTAGTTGTGTTTGCTTTCAAATTTATGTCTAGGATTGGTATCTCACGGTCTGGGATACCAGGTATTACTTCTGCCCTATTCACCAATGATGGATGGTTTGTGAATAGAAAGTCCAGATTGTTGTCTCTTCTGGTGGGTTTACAAGAGCTGTCTCGCAGCTGTATGACGATCTGTAAACAGTTTGATAATCTGGAAAGTACTCATGTACTTCACAATAATTGTTGAATTGTAACAGTGCTGATTTTTCCAGAAATTTAGACAAGAAAGATAAATTGCTTGAAGGTATGTAGTTTGACTTTGTAAGGTCGAGTCCATCATCCAATCTTCTTACCGCATGGTTATAACCACTGCAAGCTTCTTCAAATGTGCACCCACGAAAACTTTGCCCACTTAAACTGGTCCATCGACATTGGGTTTATGTTCTCATATAAAATACAAAAAAGTCAGCAATGTTTGTACACTGTAATTTTATGACAACCATAATTTTCATAATAGCCAGAAAAATCCCCTTTTGCATGTTATATTAACTTAACCAATATTGCAGATTTTATATATGATTGTTGCTGGAAATAAGTGAATATTCAAATAATTAACACTTTGATTTGTAATTAATATGGAATGTACTTCAAGTATTAGTATGAAATACATGACTAAATAGAATAAGTAATTGTGAATGTCCTATTATTGTCCATTTTGATTCCAATGTTGATATTGGTAATGAACATAATCTTTGCACTAACGGAATCAAGCAATCCACCATATGAAATGCTAGGGACCACTGTACATTTTGCTTGTACAAAGATTGATAATTTCACTTTGCCCAGGGCCCAGATCAGTATATTCCCTAATATTACTGGTAACTCATATTCTAATCTGATGAAACTATAACCAACTTTTTAATGTCTGTTCACATTTAGCCTATTTGATGAGCAGTTGATCCTCGATTAAAGTATGTAATTTTGTAAAGTACTTTGTTTGCTACCAACATAATGACCATTGACACTTTTTACCCTTTTAGTCACTGACACATTAATTTCAAAGTCCTATTTTTTTTCAAGATATTGATAAAAGATATACAGCTTTGTCCTACAGTTACCTTAAAAACAGCAGAACTAATAGATGTGGGACTTGTATTTTCCCCCAAAATAAGATAAAGGGCTATTGCTTGAATCATGGTAATATAAGCAATTTATACTGTCAAATGATTTGCTCTGTCAAATTAGAAAATAAAAAAAAATAGAACAAGAGACTTGTGTGATTTGATTTTAATTCACAATTGAATATTGACATGCTAATGTTTGGTAGATCTAAATCAATCAAAGCTCATTACTAGTAACTGTTATATAGTAATTGTGGCATAGTAAATAATGATAACACGTATCTCTCATTTGAACATTCTCGTTTTATAGCTGAAGCAATATAGTTCTGGTCCCAATTTATTTATTGTCTCCCACATGCACTTTATGGAATACGATCACCGAAACACA